>WOXC01002323.1:0-390527 GCA_011680675.1 Gymnobelideus leadbeateri | reverse complement strand
TAAAGGTAACAGGAGAACCATAGACATATTCCACTCATAGTGTTGGCTGCCACATGTTAAGTTCTGTACTGACAAACTTCTCTTTCTCCATAGGGAGCTTAGCTTTCCCCTTTCTAAGTCCTTCATGAATGAAAAAGATATGCCATAGCAAAAAATCCTGACTGTAGGGGTGAAATTTACCAATTGATAGACTTTTCTGGGGCCATGGCAGCCTAGGTGAAGGTCACACAGATATGACTGAGGATAGTTTATCAAAACATTCCAAATCTATTAAACGATATTTCTACCAGGACTCTTGTCCTCCTCTGATTTAGGGGAGGTCTGGTATGGCATTCCATTTTTATCTCTCACTCCCACTATCCTATGCTTCTGTTGTTGTTGTTCAGTCATTCAGTGGCATCCAACTCTTAATTTTTTTTAATAGTATTTATATATATATATATATATATATATATATATATATATATATTTGAAACATTTAATGTTACGACCTCGAATTTCAGATCCATTTCCTTCCTCCTTTGTCACCCATTCCTTCTTGGGAGATAAGTAATTCAGTATATGTTGTACATGTCTAGCTATGCAAAACATCATCATGGTAGATATATTGTACAAGGCTGCTTATAATTCCCTCCCATTCATCCCACTCCCCACCTGGTCCATTCCCTACATGATCCTGTCCCTCTTCTATAGTGGGTACTTCCAACCTCCCCTCACCCCAAGGATGCCCTCCCATCCATCATCTCTCCTCTCATCCCCTTCCCCCTATCCTGCTGCAGGTTGAGATATCCCATTTAGTATGTATGTCATTTTCTCCCTGAACCAAATTCAATGTGAATGTGGTTTTGCCTTTTTAGCCTTCCTTATTCTCCCCTCCTTTGCACCCACTTCCCCTACATGAGATAGTTTACCCTACCATGTCTCTCCCCATCTCCTCTTGCCACTTTCCTCTCTCACCTCATAATTTCATCCTTTGAGTACTCTCCCTTCCCAACAAAATCAACCTATGCCCTCTATCCATATATAACTGTAACCATATACACACACATATTCACATATGTATTCATATGACCACACCCCCTTCTTCCATTATTTTCATACTGAGAAAGATATCATCAGTCACAGATATTGCTTTTCCATATAGGAATGTAAATAGTTCAACTTTGATAAGTTCCTTTTGATTTCTTTTCCTGATTACCTTCTCAGGCATCTCTTGCTTCTTGTGTCTGGATGTCAAATTTTCTATTCAATTCTGGTTTTTTCCTCAAGAATGCTTGAAAGTCCTCTATTCCACTGAATGACCATATTTTCCCTGAAACAAAATACTCAGTTTTGCTGGGTAGGTGACCCTTGGGTTCATTCCCAGTTCTTTTGCCCTCTGGAATATCATATTCCATGCCCTTCGATCCCTCAGTGTAGAAGCTGCCAGGTCCTGGGCTATTCTGATTGTGTTTCCACAATATTGAAATTGTTTCTTCCTGGCCACTTGTAGTATTTTCTCCTTGATCTGGGGATTCTGGAACCTGGCTATAATATTTCTGGGAGTTTTCTTTTTGGGATCTTTTTCAGGAGGTGATCTGTGGATTCTTTCAACCTCTATTTTGCCCTCTGGATCTAAAACATCAGGGCAGTTTTCCTTGAGAATTTCTTGAAGGGTGATTTCTAGGTTCTTTCCTTGATCATGGCTTTCAGGTAGTCAAATAATTTTTAAATTGTCTCTCCTGGATCTATTCTCCAGGTCAGTGGTTTTTCCTATGAGATATTTCACATCGCCTTCTAATCTTTCGTTTGTTTGGATCTGCTTAACAGCATCTTGATTTCTCATAAAGTCACTAGCTTCCATTTGCTCCAGTCTAACTCTGAAGGAATGAATCTCCTCAGTGAACTTTTGAGATTCTTTTTCCATCTGGCAAATTCGACTTTTTAAGGCATTCTTCTCCTCATTGCCCTTTTGGGCCTCCTTTGCCATTTGAGCTAGTCTATTTTTTAAGGTGTTGTTTTTCCTCAGTCAGGCTGTTGACCCTCATTTCATACTTTTCCTGCATCCTTCTCATTTCTCTTTCCAATTTTTCCTCCACTTCTCTTATTTGATTTTTAAAGTCCTTCTTAAGGTCCTCTATGGCCTGCAACCCGCTCATGTTTTCCCCTGGGGCTTTTGGAGCAGGACTTCTGACCTCACAGTCCTTTTCCGCTCTATGCCCCCAAAATAGGAGTCTAGGGTTGCATTTTTCTGTTTCCTTTGCCTTGGCATGTTGCCACTTAATTGCTTGACTTTTGGGCTTGTTGCCACACTATGGCTTTAAGGCCAGATAGAGAAATTTTCGTCCCGAACGTGTGGGGGGCAACTTCCGTTTCTGGCAAGCTGTAAACCCACCCACAACTTCCACCCTAGATCACAATCCAGATCCAGGGAGGTTAAAGCAAGAGCGATTACCCCCCAAGACTGATCGCTGGATCTCCCCATGATTTGTAGGCTGGGAGCCGGAAATGCCTCTGAAAACTACAAAATGGCGTGTCTCCTCAGCGGCTTCTAGCCCCAGGGGAGGGAGCTGACGCATTCCCCAAATACAGGTCCCAAAGTCCATAGGACACTAACCTCTTACTTTGTCCTAGGCAAGTCTATGTTGATAATTCTGGAGTCTCCACAGTTCCTGGTGTTCTGGGGTTCCTCCAGCCGGCTGCTGGTCCTGCCGCCCTGGGGCTAAAACCTCGGCTCACCTGGACCTGGGCTCGGCTCGGCTCGGCTCCTGCGCTCTGCGCTCTGCGCGCTGCCGGCTCCCAGACCGCTGCGCTGGTCCTTCCTGCAGGGTGCTGGGCTGTCCTCAGTGGGAGGTTAGCTTCTCTGTGTTGTTCTGTGGGTGCTGGGGCTCGGCATCCAACTCTTTATGATCCCATAGACCATGCCAACACTGTCCATGGTGTTTTCCTGGCAAGGACAGTGGAATGGTTTACCATTTCCTTCCCCAGTGCATTAAGGTAAACAGGGGTTAGGTGACTTATCCAGAGTCACATAAATATATAATAAGTGTTTGATGCTGAATTTGAACTCAGGTCTTCCTGACTCCATGTCCAGCACTCTATCCACTGAGTCACCTCCCTGCTTCATCCTGTGCTCCCAGTGTGTATAAAATTGGTCATTCCAAATAATGTTCTCAATGAAAAAGTCAATATGGCCTGACAAAACTTTACTTTCTCAAAGTCACTTTTCCTTTTCCTCTGCCAACCTTGGCTCTTTTCCTGTGCAAATGTCAAAGATCTTTCAGTGATTTATTTGGAGGATTGGGAGCCAGCTATGTCTTTTTTGCAGCCCTTCTGTTATCAGTAGGTTCACTCCATCACCCACAGGGTACAAATATATTCCAGTGGGGCCTCATGTGCAGACAAATAGGAATGACTCATTCATGCTATCTGACAGGCTAATGAGAGATTTGTCTTTCAGGGAAAAGACATATTTGTCTCTTCAGAAGCATAATCCAGTAGTTCTGCTATTGACTGAAAAAAGCTTGCATGAGTGGCTGGTTTGGAAAGCTCTTGGCAGAATAATCAAGATCCTTAATTGGATGGAAGCCTGGCAACCTGTACTCAATGTAGAAGCAGTGAAGAATGATGTCAATTATAGTCTCATGGGCCACAAAGTGGGTAGAGGGGAAGACAACAAATTTAGGGTCAAGTAGAGGGTGACTGATGATAGAAATATTCAATCTGTCTAGGTCTCAAAGTTATAGCATTTTTTGATTGCTATAGATCACATCTTTGGGTGAACTAGTACGAAGGTAGATTTGTTTTTGTTACTTTGACCCTTGGCTTCAAATCAGGTTGTCAAATGTGGATTGAAACTAAAATGTACACTTGTCAGACTTCTATTCAATTTATGTCCAAGTATAGGTATCAGAAAGTGCCAGTCATGCTTGTTGGAAGTCGAAGAATCTGGGACTCTTTAACTCTTAAAGAATAAATAGATCATCACTTATTGCCACTCATGCCTTTTCAAACACTTCCACCATCTACTTTCTCCATTCTAGAAACATGTATTGTTGAATACAGATGAAGGAAGTCAACATGGCCCCATTGAATGTGTTCACCACAAATTTGCTATGTGATCTCAATTGGGCCCTCACTCTTGCAGGCCAACCCTTTTACTTTTTTCTGATTGACTATTTTACCAGCCTTAGACTCTATTCTGAATCTTCCCTTTTCTTCTCAAACTACCTGTCCCATTCCTCTACCTATTAGGAAGAAGACCCTGCCAAATACTGTGATTCCCACTTTTGCCAAACTCTACCCTCCAAATGACCTCAGCATCCTTCTCTACTTTCTTCTCCCTTGTTCTAATCTCAAAGAAAGAGGAGACCTTTCTTCTTGTAAATACAACCCCCTCTATTTATGATTTTTATTCCTATTTGGATCCAGGGTCATCTCAAGTCATCCTGATCTGTATCTTGCCACTGGGTCTAGATGGTTGTAGAGGAGAAAGTGAGGCTGGTGACTTTGCACAGTCCTTCTTCATTTAAATCCAACTCGCATGTCACTGATGGAATGGTCTTCTTCAAGAACGAAGGACAAACAATAACAACCCCCTATTTATTCTAGAAGACTATTCCCACAAGCATTCTGGACCCTCCTCTAATCTTCAACCTCTCTCTATCTATTGACCCATTTTCATGATGCCTATAACCATACTCTACTTACCTTCATCTTTAAAAACCTTTCCCTTCACCTGTATGCTCAAATGATCATCCTGTATTTTTCTTCCCTTTCACAGCGAAATTCCTTGAAAAAACTCTCTATGCTTCTTGCCTCTCTTCTCCTACCACTTTTCAATCCTTTCAATAAGATCTCTCATTTTATCACTCAATTGAAACTACTTTCTTCAAAGTTACCAATGATCTCTTAAATTCTAGATCCAATGCCCTTTTCTTGGTTCTTATTCTTTTTAACCTCTTCCAGGTAGTAAACCTAGAAAAATGGGCTGGAGAAAAATGGTTTGGGTTTCTAATGACACACAAAGGAGTTTGTATACTATCTTAGATGCAGTAGATAACTATCAGAACTTAACTGATCATGGGGTTAACATGGTCAGGGGGCAGCTAGGTGGCACAGTGGATAGAGTGCTGGGCCTGGAGTCTGGAAGACCTGGGTTCAAATCTGCCTCAGACCCTTACTAGCTGTGTGACCCTGGGCAAGTCAATTAAGCCTGTTTGCCTCAGTTTCCTGATTTGTAAAATGAACTGGAGAAGGAAATGGCAAACTACTTCAATGTCTTTGACAAGTAGATTAAGTCACTAAGAGTTGGACATGACTGAAATGATTGAACAATAGTAAAAATAGCATTCTCAGAACTGCGATTCAGGAAAATCACTTTGGTAGCTATGTGGAGGGGAGATTGGAGTGGGGAGAGACTTGAGGCAGGGAGACTGATTTGGAGGCAATTGCAATAGTTCAAGTGGAATGTGATGAAATGTTGAACTAGTTAAGTGACAGTGAGATAAGAGAAGGGAGTGATAGATAGAGATGTGGAGATACAATGAACAAGATGGCAACTGATTGGATATGGAAAGTGAAGGAGAATGAAGAATCAAGGATGTGCCTTTAAGTGACTGGAATGATAATGGTGCCCTCTAGAGAAATAGGAAAGTTCATAAGAATGGTAGGGATTTTTTAGGGAAATTTATTGGGGAAATGGATTTATGGAGTTTGGGGACAAAGACTTACTGAATTTGAGATACCTAAGGATTATTCAATTGAACAACTTAATGGGCAGTTGGTGATGTGGGAGTGGAACTCAGAAGAGAGATTGGATTGTCTAGATCATAAGATCATAGAAATAAATTTAGAAGGAATTTTAGAGGACTTATAATCCAACCTTCTCATTTTATAGCTGTGGAAACTGAGAGAGGTTAAGGGATTTGCCCTAAGGTGGCAGAGTGGATAGAATATTTGGAGTTGGAATTACGAAGACTTGAGTTTGAATCCAGATTTAGACTCTTGCTTGTGTGACCCTGGACGAGTCACTTAACCTCTTTCACTCTCTGTTTTTTCATCTATAAAACGGGTAATAGCATCTACTTCACAGAGCTGTTGTAAGGATCAAGTGCTATAACTTATATCAGCTAATCAATAAGCCTGCCATGTACCAGTTTCATATATGTAAAGTAATATGAAAACTTTAATATGTTATATAAATGTTAACTATCATTAATAATAAATAAAATGAGAGAGAGGCAGAATTTGAACTCATGTCCTCTGACTCAAATCTAGTGCTTTTTCCACTGTCACTTATATAGATATGGGGACAATCAACATAGGGGTGATAATTAAACCCATGAGAGTCGGTAAGATCACTGAAAGTATAGAGAGAGGAGTGCCCAGCATAGAGCTATGGTGCACACTCACTGTTAGATGGAATGTAGATAATGATCCAGGAAAGGAAATTGAAAAGGCCCGGCCAGTCAGATAGAAGGAGAGCCAAGAAAGAGGAATATCATAAAAAATCAGAGAGAAGAGGATGTCTAGGGGGAGGTGGTGGCCAGCGGGCTCAAATGCTACAAGAGAGGTCAAGAAGTCAGGAGACTCACAGCTTATTACCTGTGACCCTGAAAAGGGACTTGAAAATATTTGCATCACCCATCTTGCAGGATTGTTAGGTGGAAAGCACATGGAAAGTCTTAAACATTATAGTGATATGAGTCATTGTTGCTGGGAGAATCATTTGACTTCTCTGAATCAGTTTCTCATCTCTAAAAATAAAAGTGTTGGAACCTTCCCTTGACACTGATATCCTCTTACAATTTTGTCCCATAACTCTCCTCCTCCTTTTTTACTGCCAAACTTCCAGGAACAATAGCTCAGGAGTGGGGAACCTGCAGTCTTGAGGCCACATGTAGACCTCTAGGTCCTCAAGTACAGTCCTTTGATTGAATCCAAACTTCACAGAACAAATCCCCTTAACAAAAGGGTATTGAATTAATTGAATTAATAAATAGGCTATTGAAAAGTCTATATTTGTTGCTTCTACTTCCTTGTCACTCATTCTCTCCTTTATTAGCCTTGCCCTTCTCTGTAACCTGACTTCTAATTCTATCTTGCTACTGAAATTATTCTCTCTGACATCTCCAATGATTGCTTGATTGCCAAGTTCAAAGGGATTTTCTAAGAAGGTCTTTGATTATTGGAACATTTGTTAGCATTGACTAATCTTTCTTTAATACCCTCTCGCCTTGGTTTCCTGCCCTGGGAAACTGTTCTCCTAGTCTGGTTCTTTTCCTCCTTATTTGACACCTGCCTTATTTCTTTTGCTAGTTCATTATCCTCCAGTAGCTCCCTAAGTGCTGGAAATTCTCCCATGCTTTGACTTCAGGTTTCTTGTCTCTCTTCATATATATATATATATATATATATATATATATATATATATATATATATATATATTTTTCTATTTCTCCCTTTTTTTTTTTTTTGGCTTTTTGTAGGGAGAGGGCAGGACAGTTTGGGTTAAGTGACTTGCCCTGGGTCACACAGCTAGTAAGTGTTAAGTATCTGAGGACGGATTTGAACTCCGGTCCTCCTGACTCCAGGGCCAGTGCTCTATTCACTATGACACCCCTTCTTGTTTGGCCTTTTAAAACTCTTCCTTCCATTATTTCAATAATAATCTCTACACAGATGATTCACAAACCTGCATTTCCAGCCCTTGTCTTCTGAGAGACAGTCTTACTGCCAGCCTGGCACTGGCACTGCAAACTCAATCTGTCCAAAATTGAGCTCAACATTTTCATCTCAAAATCTGCCCCACCTCCCTGCTCCTGTTGATGGCACTCCCACATTCCTAGTAATTCAATAGAGAATCCTGGGAATCATCTTTAGTTCTGATTCCTTCCTTATGTCACCTATGTAATCAGTTGCTAATTTGTGTTAGATTTACCCTCTATAATCTATTTTGCATATGTCCCCTCTTCTCTATTCATTTGGCCACCATTATATTTCTGATCCTTATTATCTTTCACCTGGAGAACTGTAATAGCTGCTTCAGAAATATTTCTCTGTCTCCAATCTCTCTCCTCCATTTTTTCCATAGCTGCCAAAATAGTCTTCTTAAAATATAGGCCTGACCATGTCACTTCCCTGCACAGCTCCCTTAAATATTTTCCCATTGCCTATAGCAATGATCTCCAAACTTTTTGATCATATATTTCTATGAGAAAAAAATGAGGACCCCATTGTAAGTATATTTATTTATAAATTACATACATGTTCTTCTGTACTAATAATCATGTCCTTTATCAAACAGACAAAACAGAATTTGAAAAAAGAATGAGAAAAAATGAAATGAAATGTCATCCTAAAGTCAACAGGGGGCCCCTGTAGTTTATTGACTGGGGGCGGGAGGAGTAACACAATCAAAACTGCTTTAGGCACAGTTTGGCAGCAGTGTGGAGCATGAATTGCAGTGGAGAGACCAGAGGCAGGGAGATAAACCATAGGCTATTATAACAGTCCAGGTAAGAGATAAAGAAGGGAAGGGTATCATCTGTATTATCAAAGAGATGTGGACAGATTTGAGATATGCTGTGGAGATAGAACTGGTAAGACTTGGCAACCAATTGGAAAGGGGTTTAGGATGACAATGAGGTTGTGAACCTGGGTGACTGGAATGTTGGCGATGCCATGGACAGAAACAGGGAAGTTCAGGAGAGGGGAGGGCTTTTAGGGAAAGAGAATTCAGAGAGATCTGTAATGCAGATCACATCCTATTCGTATCTGCTCATCCTTTGCCATTCACCCTGTCGTAAGGTAAATAAAAAGGGTGAATGTAGTGTTCCAGGAGCAGGGTCAAGCAGAGTGCCATAAGATGATTTGGGGAAAGAGTATAGATGTGCTGGGAAAATGTGTATGTACAATTGCTGGAGCCAGTGTTTCCCTTGATTGCCCCCAGTGTTCCAGCCTCAGGTTATTCCTGAAGAACCAGTTCTAAAATAGTAGTAAGAAAGTAGAAATTCACACAGGAGTTAGAAGCTAGAAATGGAGGGTTAATGGTAAGGTTGGGTGGGGAAGGAGATGACATCTGGGATTAGCTATCTTGGGAAGGGTGGGATGCTACTCATCTTCCTGACCCTTCAATTGATTACCCACCGTTCCCACTTTGGAAACTACTGGCCTAAAAAATAAAATAAAAACTCTTCATTTTAGCATTAAAATATCTTTTCAATCAAATTTTAATCTTTGTTTTTCCCCAATTTCATTTCACTCTATTTCCTTTTGTGCCTTCTATGTTTCATTCAGATTGGCCTAGTAGCTGTTCAGCTTTCTCCTGTTTTGATCACATGTGCAGGCTGTCCACCATACCTAGGATACACCCCTGAATATTCTTGCTTCTTAAAGTTTTTTCTTCCTTCAAGGCCCAGCCCAGGTGTTAGTTCTGCCCTCATCTTGCTGAATGAAAGTGATCTCTACTTCCTCCAATTTCTTCTTACACCATAGCACTTTGTTTAGACCTTTACTCTGAACTTATAGCACCTTTTATAGCACTCATTTGTGTATGTCTCCAATCCTCAAATGAACTTTGATTTTCTTTTCTTCTCTGTATCCTTAGAACCTACCACTGTGCCCTCTGTGAACGTTGAAGCCGCTTAGTGAATGCTGAATTGAAGTGAACTGAATTTCTTTCCCGCATTCTCTTCATTACTTGATTTCCCCTTCTGTCTATTCTTAGACTTTTTGTCTTTGATTCATGGTCCTTATAATTATTTAGTCCTTCTTTATTCTCTGTGTTTCTATAAACATTTGCATTTTTTATTCTGTAAAATTTTGTATTTTCCTGTAAAGTTTGTAAACTTTTGAGGTGCCTATTTTGGGGTGCCTTCTAAACAGATTTCGTTATTGCCTTGTAGGAATTGCCCACTGGTTCCTTTATTTTTTCTCTAGTACCTAACTCTTAGAAATATTGTATGGCAGAGGCCCAGAAGACAACACTGAGGTATGTAGAGGTCTGGACAAGGCCTGATCAGTGTGGTGGCAAGTTGACCCACCAACCATAAGGGCCACTGCCAGGCCTATCATTGCAGGGCTGGTACTGGACAGAGTAGGGTAAGAGTCAAATGCAGGGCCCCTGGGAGGGGCAACAGGTACTCCTGGGACTACCAATCCAATCGACCAGCCTAGAATTTAAAAAACAGGATGGCAGAGTGAACCCTGGCTGCTCCAATCCCCCACTCTGACCCTGAAAACATAGTTATTATTGCCTCAGGGCAAAACCTTAAACAGTAAAGGCTTGGGAACCCTAGAGGAAGGGCGTGGCTAGGGTTCTGCCTCAAAAAGGGTAGAAGCAGACTGCAAAGACAAAGACCTACTATCCTACTCCTACTATCATGAGAGGGAGGAACCAAATTTAGAGGGAGACAGTGTTGATTCCACACCCATAGCTGAAGCCTCAACAGGGAACTGGTCTCAAGCACAGAAAGCATTCTTAGATGAGCTCAAAAGGAACTTTGAAAACCAAATTAGAGAGATAGAAGATAACATAAATAATTCTTTTAAAACCAAAATTGCAAAATTAGAAAAACATTACAACGAAGAAAACAGCTCCTTAAAAAAGAAAAAAATGTGTGATATGGAAAAGGAACTCCAAAAACTAACCTAGGAAAATAATTTGCTAAAAACTAGAATCAAACAAATTGAAGCAAATAACTTTTTGAGGAACCAATAATTAGTTAAACAAAACATCAAGAATGGAAAATTAGAAAAAGAGGTAAAATATCTCAATGGAAAAATAACTGACCTGTAAAACAGATCCAGGAGAGATAATCTGAAAATTGTTGGCCTACCTGAAAATCTTGGTGAAAAAATGAGCCTGGACAACATCTTCCAAGAGCTCATCAAGGAAAACTGCCCTGAGATACTAGAACCAGAGGGTAAAATAGAATTCAAGAGAATCCACTGGTTACTTCCTGAAAGAGATCCCAAATTGAAAAATCCTTAAAATGTTGTGGCCAAACTCCAGAACTACCAGGAAAAGGAAAAATACGGCCAGAAAGAAACAATTCAAATATTATGAAACCACAGTGAGGATCACACAAGATCTGGCAGCCTCTATATTGAAAGATTGGAGGAAGTGGAATACAATTTTTCCCAAGGCAAAAGAGCTAGGGTTACAACCAAGGATCACCTACCCAGAGAAACTGAACATATTCTTCCAGGCAAGGAGATGGTCATTCCATGCTATAACAGATTTCCAGACCTTCCTGATGAAAAAGCCAGAGCTCAATGGAAAATTCAAACTTCAATTACGAGATGCAAGAGAGACATAGAAAGATTCCAGAGTGGTTTTCCATTTCCTTTTCCAGATGATTTTACAGAGGAGAAAACGGGCAAACAGGATTAAATTACTTGCCCAGGATCCCAGAGAATAAATATCTGAGGTTAGATTTGAACTCGTGAAGATGCCTCTTTCTGACTCCAAGTCTGACACTCTGTCTACTGAGCCCCATAGCTACTTTGTATGAAAGATTTGTAATTCACAAAATGAAGAAACAGAAGAAATTTAGACTGAAAAGAAATTGGAAAAGCCCGAGCCAAGATGACACAATAGACATCATATTCACCCTGGATCCCCATACCTTCCGATCAAATTTAATGTACATCAAATCATATTCTGGAACAGCCTAACAATTTCAAGTTTGGGGCAAGACATTTTTCCATCCCAAGATTAGTCAGAAGGTCAGAAAGAGACCTCTATGGCACTGGAGTTGGGGCTGGCCTGCCTGGGACCCCTGCAAAACTAAGTGTGAACCTTAGAGGCAGCAGCAACAGCTTTTTCAGGAGCTTTCAAAGGGCAGAAAAGGTAAAAGGATTGGACAACTGGTCAGAAAGAGATGAAAAGATACCTCAGTGTGGGCACTCAGAGCAGGGTTGGGTGTTGCTTGGCAACTCTATTTCCCATTAACTGGTTCTGGGTTGCAATTCTAGTGTGGAGAATAGTACTTGCAGTCACAAATGAGCAGGGGCACCAATTGCAGCTCCAGGGCTGAAACAGAGCATTACTCCTAACTTCTGGTAGCAATTCCAGTGCAGAGAGAGGAACACTACTCTTTGCAGTACTTAGTGAACAGATTTCTTTTCTGAGTAAGGACCAGAATTCAGACCAAGAGAAATGTGATCACACCAGTTGAGTACAACCACAGCTTAAATTCTGAGAAATGGCCTTTGACCTTAAGATATCACCAGTAGACTTAAAAAGAACTGTTTGAGGAGAGTGAGGAAATAAAACAAAATTGCAAGGACACGAGAAATGAGTGAGAGAATATGAGAAGTAGATGTGGAAAATACATGGTTGTATACTTTCTTCAGAGTTTGTTTAAAAAAGGAATGAGCTATGGAAGGAATAGTAGGACCAAGTAAAATCCCAGTATCTGTATTTATAATTGTAAAAAAAATAAGAAGAAATATTATAGATGATAGGCTATTGAATCATGGTAGCAATCTTCCTATTTCCTTGATTGTGCAATTCATCATTGTCCTTTGCTTTTTCCCTGGTCTTTTCCCTCCTCTCATTTATGTCCAAATTTCTTTTTTGTGTACATGGTCAACTCTTTTGGATGCCAGTTGCCTCCAGGAATTCTGATTCCCTTCTCCTGAGGCAGGATGAGTGGTCTTTCTAAGTAACAAATTTCTACAGATGATACCCACTCTAAGGTTCTGGTTTTCCTTTATAAAATATCTCTTTTTTCCCCATAGGATCATAATCAATGGTATGCCCTCCCACCACTGAAACGAAGCTCTTTCTTTCCTTCTTTTTCAGTTCCTCTATTTGCTTCCACTCATTCTTCTATAGGTGCTCTTCTTCTAGGAGACTATAGTAATTATTTCCCCTTCATTGTTAGCTTTTTGTTTGATTAGGGCACATCACATATTCCCTTCTATCATTTACCTCCCCTGTCCTCTTTTATGCACTATCTTGTTTTGTAATTTAGTCCCACAAAAATTTTTTGCTGGTAAGTGGGGTGTTGTCAGGTTTAGTATGTGATATTTCAATTCTGTTTATCAACAATCACTCTATTTGATTTCTGCTTTCCCCTTTGTCTCCTCATGGTCTCTCTGTTGTTATTTTGTTGCTATTGCTTTGTTGTTAGTTACTTTATTTATTTATCCTTCTTATATTTTTGTTGTCTGGAGTGTTTGAGGATCAAATACTTTCTTCTGGTTTGATTTTCTTTCTAGGCATGTTTTGACCATTATGGTTAGGCTCACAACCATAGGTTAGTGAACATTGGATTGAAGTGAACTAAATGTCTTTCCCTCATTGTCTTCATAACTTAATTTCCTTTTTGTCTATTCTAGACCTCTTTCTTTGATTTATGGTCCTCATAATTATTTATTCCTTCTTTATTCTCTGTATTTCTATAAACTTAAAGAGGTCACGTTGAACTGCATCTAAGTTCCTTTGCTCTTTAGAACACATTCCATTCCCTTCTGTGGTTTTAGGTAAGTATAGAATAGTCTTGTGTTATTTAAATCTCTTCCTTGAAATTTAGAAATCTTTGTCCTGGTCACTTGCAGAATTTGTTGTCTGTCAATGGAATTGTTCAATTTAACCACTATGTGTCTTGGTATTTGCAACACAGGGTTTTTTCCTACGTGGAGGCAACCTGGGAATTCTTTTGTTTGGCACTTTGCCTTTTATGCTTAAAAGTTTGAGGTTTTCTTGTATTATTTATTGCATTTTTGTGTCCAGGATTGTTTTTAACTTGTCATGCTCTTCTGGGAGACTTTTAATCCTTAAGTTGTCTATACATATCCCATCTTGGAGATCACTATGTTTTACCTGTATAGAGATCATGATTTCTTTTAATGTTATTATTTTTGCTTCTTCTAGATTGCCATTTACCTCTCATACCACCCAGAACAAGCCCAATATTTCGTTCCCAATCAGTTACCCTCTCTTTTGTTTCTTTGGTGAGACTTGTTGCTGTGGATTCAAGTTTTTCTAGTTTATCAGTTTCTATGCAGGCCATACATTTTGCTTTCACAATTCTTATTTCTATTTAAAATTATTCAGTAATATCCTGCTATGATTCCATGCTTCCTTGGAAATACAAAGGGTCCTCTGACTCATCAGGTGCTGGTTCACTTTCCTTTGTCTTGCAATACTAATTCATGGATGGCTGAACTCTTTCCTCTGTTCTGGAACTCTTTTTTTTCTCATATCTTACCTGTTGTTTTGTCTGTTTATGCTCAGGGTCTTTAATTATTTTTTTCCTCAGGAGATCTTTGACAATTTTTGTGTTTTTTCTTTATTTTTTCCCTATTGCTTACTTTCTGACTCCTTCTCCTTTGATGGTAAGTTCCCTAGGGGCTGGATCTTAAGATTGTCTCAGTTACCTTCTGCATAGGCAACTTGAAGTTCAGCACCCTGCTCCAAGTGACTTTTCAGGGAATAGAACTGGCTCCAGGAGAATGCTGAGCATTCCCCTTCAGGCTCAGTGGAGCTCCAAACAGACCTCTACACATGTGTCCTGCCCCAATTCCCTCTGTTCTTCAGTTTTCTGACCAAGCTCCACTGCGGCACAGAGTGCTACTGCTCCTTGTTGCTATCACAGCCTGTTTAAATTTCTGTTATTTGAAGCTCTGAGGCAGTGGGAGGAGGCATGAAGTTGTGGTCTGAGGCTGTAATAACTTGGGTTTGTGTGGTCTTGTTGCCAGGAGTATGGTGGTATGTGGAATGGACTTATTGGTTGGGGATTACGGATTAGCCTCCTCTGCACTTAGTTCATTGAATTTTTACCTTATTTTGGTTCCAAGTATCATAGACCATGGAGACAGCTCAAATTGGTTTATCTTTGGTGCATAATTCCTACTCTGGAGAGTTTTGAGAGATCCTGAGGATAGCTGAAAAAAAATCCATCTTGTTGTTCATATCACCCAAAACAAGCCAAATTATTTTTAAAATTCCTTAAGGGACAATTCTTTGATCCAAGAATTCCAGGGTGATGTGAGGGTATCCAAAGTCCCCAAATATCTCCCTCTTCCAACCTCCTACTATTTTGGCTTCTTTTGTAGTCAACTGGTTCTAAGAATAGCAAGCCTGAAACAAAGATACAAATATTTTTCTTTAAAAATTTACTTTGGTAAATCTACAGATTAGTTATTAAAGAATAATGCACTCTCCTTAACTCAATCATAAAAAAAAGTTGTGTTATTCCCATCTTGTATGACACCTACATCCTGGGACATCATTGTCACTGTTCTTAAATGTAGAGAGGGGGCATGTATCTTCTCCCACTTGCATAGGAGGGAGCTCATTATCTCATATTAATTAGACTTTTAGTCACTAATCTGTATTGTGCACCAGCAACTGTTTTCAGATAAGTAGTGTCAATGCTAATTAATGGGGATAATTAGCCCCTCCCTAATTAGAGTGAAGTGTAGTTTGTTACCCTCAGTGGATTGTCACTTATGGATGAAGGGCCACTGAGGGAAAGCTTGGGACAATCACAAAATGTCTGGGCTTAATTTGTTTTTAACCCCTCTTTAAAGGTCCCTTTAATTAATATTTGATCAGCACTTCTCTGTGGCCTGAACAGGTGTAAATAAAACCTTGTAACCATAAGTTAAATAGACCATGGTGGGAGGATGCTAGGCCTGAGTACCCAGCTTTCACTGTCTGATCTGTTCCCCTCCTATCTTTGGCTTAAGAGTACTGCTCTCCTATTTGTCTATAGAAAGGCAGCCTGCTTGCTCTCTGGTGGCTTGGATTCCTAAATTCCTTTAACTAGAAGACCCAGCACATGTTCACCTGGGAAGTGGCACAAGTTTAAAGTTGGAGCTCTTCAGCACAGTTTTATAGATTGATTTACCTCCAGTCCTTTGTCCTTTTGTCAGGATACTTTCTACCCACTCCCCCAAATCAAATTCAAGCCAAGCCCCACGGCCATAGGTATGCATAGACATTTCATTAATGTGTGCATTCAGGAATTTTTTTTTGTTTATTTTTAAAAAGGTGAACACTTATTGAAGACTCAATAATAGGAAACATTTTTCTTTATTAAACTAAAGAAACTAAAACTTAACTAGATTTATTTTAAAAAAGTAACGACTCTTCACTTTAAGAATGGAACATGAAAATATTGATCTTATGTTGGTTTGTGGGAAGGTTAAAGGATGGTGTGGCTCTCTGCTACATTGTGGTGCATTAATTTCTGTGTTGCTCTGATGGATTTGGTTTCCTGGTGTTGGGATGTGGTTTTCTGGTGTCTGAATAAATGTTTTGCTTCTGTCTTCTAAAAAAAAAAGAATGGAATATGTTGGGGGTGGGGTGCGCTAGGAGGCTTAGTGAATAGAGCCCTGGAGTCAGGAGGACCTGAGTTCAAATACGACCTCAAACACTTAACACAAAAAACTAGTTGTGTGACCTTGGGCAAGTCACTTAACCCCAATTGCCCTACTTTTCCCCTCCAAAAAAGCAAAAAAAAATGGAACATGAAATGATAATATTTTTGGAGATGTTGGGGTCTGCCTGGGCACACCCAACATATCCCATAGACTGTGCCCATAACTTGACATCTGTTTACCTCTATGTGTGAACTGGTCTAGTGCACCAGTGTCTTGAGTCAGAGTTGAGGGCAGTTGTTAGGTAAAAAAGTGAACAAACACAAAACTGAAACAGAGCTGGTTATATTTTTGAGGGCACAAAGGAACATCACAATTCTGTGATCCCCTCTTTTCCTGAACAACACCGCAGAGAAATTATGACAATGGGGATTAGAATGTGTTCAGGAACATAATGTATATTATATATGACATATAATATAAAATATAAAAAATACACACATATATAAATCTATCTATCTGTCTATCTATCTATCTATCTATCTATCTATCTATCTATCTATCTATCTAACATTTATATAGTGTTTTCTATGTGCCAGACCTTGTGCCAAGTGTTTTACAATTATTTTCTCATTTGATCCTCAGAACAGCTCTGGGAAGTTAGGTGCTATTATTATCCTTGTTTTACAGATGAGAAAACCTAGGCAAACAGAGGTCAAGTGATTTGCCCAGTGTCACACTATTAGTAAGTATGAAAGGCTGGATTTGAATTTAGGTCTTCCTGACTTCAGGCTTTGCACTCTGTCCACTGTGGTACCTTGGATAGCAATGGTCATAATGTTTAGCTTTCATTCAACAAATGCTTGTACAATATAATAAGTTCCAAGAGCATAAGATGCTCTCTGCCCTTAGGTCTTAACCCATGCTTTCCTCTGGCATACCTTCCCTTCTGATCTTTCTGCTCATTCAGATCATAGTAGTAGTAAGTAAAGGAAGAAATCTTCCCTTTGAGTCTCATGTCTCTAAAATGAACAGCCTAATAACAGGGTTGTTGGGAAAGCAAATGCGATAATGTATACAAGTTTGTAGACTTTAAGGGTGTGGGTTCATTTTAGTTGAGAACTCAGGAAGAAACTCTTCTATGACTTAGTAGAAAAGGCTTAGAGGACTGCTGGAGACCCAGAGAATTTGTAATTTCAAAGTCCTCACTCCATCCTAGCTCCCCTCCTAGCCATCTCCTTAGAGCTCTTCCCCCTTTTGGCTAAATGCCTTGAGAGAATCAAAGACACCATATCTCTCCTCTCACTCCTTTCTAAGCCTTCTGCATTCTGGCTTCCCATATGATCCTGCAACTAAACTGTTTTTTCCATAGTTCCCAGCGATCTCTTACTTCCCAAAATCAGTTGAATTTTTCAATACTCATTCTATTTGCCTTCCTTTAGGCTTTTGTGACAATGCTTTTACCTTATTCTTCCTACTAGTATGACTGCTCCTTCTCTCTTTCTCTGGATCCTTATTCAGGTATTCCCTAATGCTCTATCACTTTTCCCTTTATACTCTCATTTGCTGATCCCATCAGCTAATCATGGGTTCCCAATTTAGATATACCATCTCTATGCAGATAATTCCCAGATCTATGCATCCAGTTCTAATCTCTCTCCTGAGTTACAATCCTACATATTGAATTGGATATCCCACAGACATTTTAAACTCAGCTCATCTAAAACAGAATCTGTTATTTCCTTCTTCTTCCAAATGTTTCCCTTATACCAACTTTCCTATTACTGTTGAGGAAACCACCATCCTAGGAGTCATCTAGGTTTACTGCCTTGGTACCATCCTCTGTTCCTCACTTGCATCAATCCTACATGTGTCCATTTTGTTGCCAAATCTTATTGTTTGTATCTTTACAAAATCTCATGTTTCTCCCCTTCTCTCTTTTCATATAACCATCATCCTTGCACAAGCTCTTATCACCTTTCTTGTGGACTATTTCAAGTGCCTTTGACCTAGGCTTCCTGCTTTAAGTCTTTACCCAGTTTAGCCCATTCTCTACTCAGTTGCCAAAATGATTTTCCCAATGTATAGATCTAACCATGTCATCTCCCTACTCAGTAAATACAGTACCTCCTTATTACTTCCAAGACCAAATATAAAATCCTCTTTTATTTAAAGACCTTCATAATCTGGTCCCTTTCTACCTTTCCAATCTTTCTTACACTTTACTTCCTTCCACATACTTTCCAATATAGCTACACTGGCTTGCAAGTTATTCCTTACACAAAATGCTCTATGACCCATCTCTGGACATTTTTAGTGACTGTCCCTCACACCTGGAATGCTCTCCTTACTCCTCTCTTTTTCCTAGCTTCTCTTGCTTCCTTCAAGCCCTAGTTAAAATTTTAGCTGTTACAAAAAGTCTTTCCCGATCTCCCGTGATGCTAACGTCTTCTCTCTGTTGATTGTCTCTAATTTCTCCTGTATATATGTTGTTGAGTAGTTTCAGTTGTGTCTGACTCTTCATGACCCCTTTGAGGTTTACTTGGCAAAGATATTGGAGTGGTTTGCCATTTCCTTCTCCAGCTCATTTTACAGGTGAGAAAATGAAGCAAACTTTTAAGTGACTTGCTCAGGGTCACAGAACTACTAAGTGTTTGAGGTCACATTTGAACTCAGGTCCTATTGACTCCAGGGCTGATGCTCTATCCACTGTGCCACCTAGCTGCTATGGAGCTAGAAAACCTAGTATGAAATTCCAATAACTCTATTCATTGCCAGATTTAGCACCAAAGTTTCCTGACTCTTTTTAAAAAATTGATAATTATAGAAAGCATTTATTTCTTTAAAAAATTTTTGAAAATACTAAAATACTGGGGGGGGGGAGCCAAGATGGCAGAGTAGAAACAGCGTGTCCAAGCCACTCTTCCCCCAGACTACCTCCAAACTCTGTAAAAGGGGACTCTGAACAACTTCTGGAGCCCCAGCACCCACAGAATGACAAAGAGAAGCTCACCTCCCACTGAGGACAGCCCAGCAGCCCTGCAGGAAGGACGAGCACAGAGTCTCAGTTTTAGCCCCAGGGAGGCAGGGCCAGCAGCCTTCTGGAAGGACCCCAGAACACCAGCAGCTGGAATTCCAGAATTATCAACATAGACATGCCTAGGACAAAGTGAGAGGTTAGTGCCCTATGGACTTTGGGACCAGTATTTGGGGAACGCGTCAGCTTCCTCCCCTGGGGGCTAGAAGCCTCTGAGGAGACACACCATTTGGTAGTTTTCAGAGGCAGCTCCAGCTCCTGGTCTGCAAACTGTAGGGAGATCCAGCGATCAGTCTTGGGGGGTAATCACTCTTGCTTTAACCTCCCTGGATCTAGATTGTGATCTGGGGTGGAGGTTGTGGGTGGGTTTCCAGCTTGCCAGAAATAGAAGTTGGTCCCCCCCCCCCCACACATTCAGGATGAACGTTCCTGTCTGGCACCAGGCCATAACTATGGCAACAAGCCCAAAAGTCAAGTAATGAAGTGGCAACATGCCAAGGCAAAGGAAACAAATTAAACAGAAAAATGCAACCTTAGACTCCTACTTTGGGGGCAAAGAGGTTCAAAGCATGGAGCAAGAGGAGGGCTGTGAGGTCAGAAGTCCTGCTCCAAAAGCCCCAGAGGAAAACATGAGCAAGTTGCAGGCCACAGAGGATCTTAAGAAGGACTTTAAAAATCAAATAAGAGAAGTGGAGGAAAAATTGGGAAGAGAAATGAGAAGGATGCAGGAAAAGTATGAAATGTGGGTCAACAGCCTGATTGAGGAAAACAACACCTTAAAAAATAGACTAACTCAAATGGCAAAGGAGGCCCAAAAGAGCAGAGAGGAGAAGAATGCCTTAAAAAGTCGAATTTGCCAGATGGAAAAAGAATCTCAAAAGTTCACTGAGGAGATTCATTCCTTCAGAGTTAGACTGGAGCAAATGGAAGCTAATGACTTTATGAGAAATCAAGCAGATCCAAACAAACGAAAGATTAGAAGGCAATGTGAAATATCTCATGGGAAAAACCACTGACCTGGAAAACAAATCCAGGAGAGACAATTTAAAAATTATTGGACTACCTGAAAGCCATGATCAAAGAAAGAACCTAGAAATCACCCTTCAAGAAATTCTCAAGGAAAATTGCCCTGATGTTTTAGATCCAGAGGGCAAAATAGAGGTTGAAAGAATCCACAGATCACCTCCTGAAAAAGATCCCAAAAAGAAAACTCCCAGGAATATTATAGCCAGGTTCCAGAATCCCCAGATCAAGGAGAAAATACTACAAGCAGCCAGGAAGAAACAATTTCCATATTGTGGAAACACAATCAGAATAGCCCAGGACCTGGCAGCTTCTACACTGAGGGATCGAAGGGCATGGAATATGATATTCCAGAGGGCAAAAGAACTGGGAATGAACCCAAGGGTCACCTACCCAGCAAAACTGAGTATTTTGTTTCAGGGGAAAATATGGTCATTCAGTGGAATAGAGGACTTTCAAGCATTCTTGAGGAAAAAACCAGAGTTGAATAGAAAATTTGACATCCAGACACAAGAAGCAAGAGATGCCTGAGAAGGTAATCAGGGAAAAGAAATCAAAAGGAACTTATCAAAGTTGAACTATTTACATTCCTATATGGAAAAACAATAAATGTGACTGATGAAATCTTTCTCAGTATGAAAATAATGGAAGAAGGGTGTATGGTCATATGAATACATATGTGAATGTGTGTATATATGTTTACAGTTATACATGGATAGAGGGCATAGGTTGAATTTGTTGGGAAGGGATGACACTTAAGGGGTGAAATTATGAGGTGAGAGAGGAAAGTGGCAAGAGGAGATGGGGAGTGACAGGGTAGGGTAAACTATCTCATGTAGAAGAAGCAAGGGGAAGTGGTTGCAAGGGAGGGGAAGAATAGGAAGGGAAAAAGGCAAAACAACATTCTCATTGAATTTGGTTCTGGGAGAGAATGACATACACACTAAATGGGATATCTCAACCTGCAGCAGAATAGGGGGAAGGGGGATGAGAGGAGGGATGATGGATGGGAGGGCATTCTTGGGGGAGGGGAGGTTGGAAGTACCCACTATAGAAAAGGGACAGGATCAAGTAGGGAATGGACCAGGTGGGGGGTGGGATGAGTGGGAGGGAATTATAAGCAGCCTTGTACAATATATCTACTATGATAATGTTTTGCGTAGCTAGACATGTACAACATATACTGAATTACCTATCTTCCCAGAGGGAATGGGTGACAAGAGAGGAAGGAAGTGGATCTGAAATTCGAGGTCTTAAGATTAAATGTTTCAAATATATATAAATACTATTATTAATACTCTTTTTCTTGTAATTGGGAGATAAGATGTGCAGGCATTGGGACACAAAGATTCACCTTCCTCTAATGGAAAAGTCGAAGGGGGTATGGGAGAAGATATGGGAGAGAGCAGATTGGAGGAAGCAATATCTTGTGGGACTGCTATTCTGGGAGTGTGGGTAGGGGAAAAACAGGGGGCAAAAATAATTGTAACTCAAAATCTGGTGGAAATGAATGATGTAAAACAGAAGTTAATAAAGCATTTGTTTAAAAAAAAGAAAACACTAAAATACTAAAACTTAAATACATAACAAGAAATGAAAAAGAAACATTATAAGCATAAGTATAAAATAAGAAAAAAGCATGTCATGTGCACAGCAGAAAAAGAGAGGATTAAAAATATAAAGCAATAATATCATTTCAAGAAAGACTATATATTAAACACTGTGCATCAAGTTGAAAGCTGTCCATCTTTTCTTTGCTTCCTTGTAGGTTTTCTTGTGTTCTCTGCTGTACACTTTTTACTTTGTTCTTTTTTCCTCCTTTCTCCCTCCTACCTGCCACCCCAATGCTACAATTGAGCATGAACATATTTATATATAGGTATTAATATATACATACAGGACTGGCTAGGTGGTGCAGTGAGTAGAGCGCCAGCCCTGGAGTCAGAAGGACCTGAGTTCAGATCCGGCCTCAGACACTTAATGCACACACAAACAAAAAACCTAGCTGTGTGACCTTGGGCAAGTTACTTAACCCCAATTGCCCTCCAAAAGGCAAAATATATATATATATACACACACACACATATATATATATATATATATACATACACATATACATATATATACACATACATATACAAACATATGCTTTCCCTAAAAGATTCTACTCCTAATCTTGTTATGTTTGTATAAGTCTCTTTTTCCCAATCTCTCCTAACTTTACTTCTACCTGCTACCTTGCCCTCCTATTACTTAACCTACTTCCAGTCCAGCAATTCCTCCCTTATCCTCCCACTCCCCTAAATCTGAACACCCTTCCATACCCCCTTTTAACCTATTCCCTCATTCTCCCCTCTAACAATCCCTCCTTTATTCTCTCCCCCTCCCTATTCCCTTAGAGTTTTCTTTCTTTTTTTAAATTTAGAAGACTCTTATACTCTTCTGAAAGTATATATATTTTCTCCTCTTAAACCCATTCCCAGTAAAAGTAGGTTTCCGGTACTAACAGCCCGCTCCCCCATCTAATGCTTCTGTATTGGTTCTTCTTGCACCTCATTTGTATAATTACTTTTGGCTGTTCTTGAATAGTTTTACTTTTTAAAGTCACATCATCCTCAGGTCTACCCTGATCCATTACTTTCAGTGGAAGTAGAGAATTTCGAGTTTAATTTTTGATGCCAAAAAAGAGGAAAACTCTCCATCTGCCTCCCTCCCCACCCACCCCCTCACTTTGAGGCAATTAACTTTGCCCACATTTAAATAGGCTCAGCAATACTGGGTATAGTTAGGAAACCCAAAGGGGTCTGGACTCTCCTCACCTGTCCCACCTGACCAGGAAGGACATCTGGTTGAAATCCTTATAGATCATGTCTGTTGGGGCCAGTATAAAGGTATGCCTTTTTACTTTAGTCCTCCTTTCCTTTCCCAGAACTCTTCTCCAGCATCTGGGAACAGGGAGTTTAGGTTCAGGGCTCTGTTGCTTCCAGCGAGCCCAGGCACCTGAGTTACAATGACAAAATAAAAGTTTGACCTCGTAGTCTAAATAGCAAATAGAAAGAAAGCCCAAGTTTCATTTTAATTCTGTCATTGGGTGTCTAGTAGGACACCCCTATGGATGAGTAGTGATTATGGGGAAAGAGAGAGGGAGAGGAAGAGGGAGAGGGAGAGAGAGATTCTCTAATAATAATTCTCTAATAAGGGAATTTCTAGTCGTGTGCTAGAAAAAGTCACTGTCTCTGTCCTGGAACCAGGGCTACTTCAGACTTGTGCTTCAAACCAATGGCCACAATGAAAGACATGTGCCAGGATCAATCCTAGATGTTTATGAGAAGTAAAATTAATTCAGGAAGAAATACTTTATAGAAGAATAAAGGACCACATTTTAGAGAGGGCTGCCAGTTGCACTCAGATGAAAAGGAAGGGAATAACAATAATTTAGTTGGCATTCTTTATCATTGATTAAAATGGTTTATCCCTCTCATTTTGTCTTTCTCTCCTCATGGTCTAGGAGGAGAAGTCTAGGTCACTGTCTCTGTTAAAACTGCTAGCAGCCTCCCCTACCATGCACAGGGCAGCTCTAGCCTCTGGCTCCAGTGATGTGGGGCCTTGCCAGCCCTGGCCTTAGGACTTGCAGCCCACCTCTCCCTCTTTACTAGACCGGGGATTTATTGGGAGAGTAAAATTAGTTCAAACCACAAAGCCAAATAAGTTAGTAAGATTCTAAATGACTTCTCCCTATGAGGTCCTCAGCACAGCTTTACCTACCTATGAGGGTCTGTCAGACAATTGTTACCTAGGTCTATAGAAATTAGAAGTGCTAACATAAATGATAGCTCTCGCTCTTCATTTTTCTTCCTTCCTTTTATTTTCTTTTTGGAGGGAGAAAGGCAGGGCAATTGGGGTTAAGTGACTTGCCCAAGGTCACACAGCTAGTAAGTGTTAAGTATCTGAGGTTGGATTTGAACTCAGGTCCTCTTGAGTCCAGGGCTTGTGCCCTATTCACTGTGACACCTAGCCGCCCTCTTCCTCCTTTTCTTGTTCCTCCCTTTTCTATTTTTTTCTTTTTTACTCTTGATTCCACTTCCTCCTTTAGCCTCTTTCCCCTTCCCACTTTAATTCCTCATTCTTTCCTCTTCTCTCTTTCTTCCTAACCCCCCTAGCTTATATATGATAGATTTTATTTAGATACAGTGGCTCTTTTAAATGTTCTTGTTGTTTGTTGTGACAAGAACAACAACATATAGCACACTCTAACAACACACACTCTATAAATACATACATACACACATATAAGGATATCTCCAATTTTATGGGGAGAAGAGATGGGTGCTTTTATGGGTCAATGTGATTGAATTCTTCTTTTTAATCACTTAAAGATTGTGGGGACAGCTAGGTGGTGCAGTGAATAGAGCACTGGCTCTGGAATCAGGAGGACCTGAGTTCAAATCTGACCTTAGACACTTGACTCTTACTATCTGTGTGACATTGGACACGTCACTTAAACCCCCCCCCCCCATTGCTTTGCCTTCCCTCTGGAAGAAAAATAGATTGTATATATATCCAATTACATTATTTTATAACCCTTAAATTTTTTATTCTTTTCTGTCTATAATCTTTTGGAATCAATTTGGTACAATCCACATCTTCTCCATGAAAGAATTAGTTAAATATCAATATTTCCCAAAACTTTGATTCAGGGTTGATTAGAAATTGGTTAATGGGTCAATGGCCTAAAACTTCCTCATCTCTGGACCCAAATAATTTTTCTCCTGTTAAGCTTTCTTGTTGTGGGATTTTTGTTTTGTTTTGTTTTGTTTCCTAATGAGCAATTGGACTGAAGGTTCAGTTTTAATTATAAATAAAGTCCTTTTCTGTTTGTACAGCATGGCAGACCTAATTGTAGGCTGGCATCCCTGCTGTGGGATGAGTGGTCATTATCTCGCTGATAACGGACTGTTCTTTTCAACAAGGCCTCATTAACCATTGTGTTTTTTTTTTCTCCTCCTCCACCAAAATGGCTTGAACTTGTGGGTGAGGACAAATAGGGTCCATGGAATCTAGAGAAGCTTCATTTGTGCAATTGTCAAACTAGAATCAAGGAATTTGGGCTCCAGAAAAAGAAAACAAGACATCACATAGCTATATTATTCAGGCCAAAGAGTATGAGGCAACAAAAGAGGGGATCCAGAGATCGAGGTTCCCGTTTCAGCTGTATGACTTTGGGCAGGTTGATTTCCTATTCTGGGGCTTGGTTTCCTTACCTTTAAAGTAATAATAATAATAATAATGAAAAGGTGATTGTGGAAGTCAGTGTTGCTACTGTGTGAGAATCTTATTAATGGTCTTTGTATTAGAGATTTTAAGCTATTGTAATATAACCACTAGAGGGCAGTGGTGCATAAATATTATCTGTCCCCATTTCTTACCAGCACTTGCTCAGCAATAGGAAGGATAATAGATCTAGATCTGGAATAGACCCTAGAGATCATTTAGGCCCATCCCTTCATTTTACAGATGAGGAAACTGAAGCCTAGAAAAGCCCAAGAGTACACAGATAACCTGAGTAACTGGGATTTGAACTCAGACCTTGGTTCTACAGCCATCTCATGCCTACCTGCCCTATGATGCTTCTAATAGAATCATGGGTTTCTAGAGCTATAAGGAACCTGAATCACTTCCAACTTTCCACTCAATGAATGAATTTCTTCTCTATTATTTTTGGCAGACAATTAGACAACATTTACTTAAAGAATTCCATGAGGTGGTACAGTGAGTAGAGCACCTGCCCTGGAGTCAGGAGGACCCCACTTAAAATCCAGCCTCTAACACTTAATAGCTGTGTGACCTTGGGCAAGTCCCTTAACCCCAATTGCCTTGTCTTTCCCCCTCAAAAGAAAAAAAAGGAAAAAAAAGACTTCCATTAAAAGTATTCACTATTTCACAAAGAAGCTACTTCCATTGTTGGTTGTATCGAAGAAAGGTCTCTCTTATTTTGAACCAACATCTGTCTCCTTGAACTTTTACTCATTGGTCCTAATTCTGTCCCCTACAGTTTCATAGAGGAAACCTACTCCCTTGCCCCTTGAGAGATCTCCATGGATATTCAAAGGCATTAATCATGACTCTTCTTAGGTATCCCTTTTCTAGGCTGAACATCCCCAATTCCTTCAATCTCTGTTTAAAAGACATGGTTTCTGGACTGTCCTTATTGCTGTCTTCAAAACATATGTTAATTGGGGGCTTTTTACTTTTATTCGTGTCATGGTCAGTCTAATGAGGCATGTATTTAAATGGAGAAGTTAAGATATATAAGATTACAAAGGAAACCAATTATATTGAAATACAGTGATTAAAAATATTTTTAAAAAGTTTGTTGGCTTTCCCTGCTCCAGTCTCTCCTGCACTCTAGATGTAGCTGGTTCAGTGTTTCCTGTGATGTAGACATTACATTTCTATTAATAGAGTCTAAGGAAGCGTTTGACCTTTTTACCAGTCAAGATCACACTGCAGTCTTAAATTAAACATGCAGAAGGCTAAGTTCTCAGATTTTTAAATTTCATTTTTTATTAATTTTAAGAAGATGCTAATTTGATCTTACCACTGAAAGACACTGAGATGTGGTGAAAAGGGCAATGACCTGTGATGACAGGAAAACTGGATCTTGGACGTGCTTTTAATGCTCTTTTCCCTTGCTGGGCTAGAGTTTCCTCATTTGTAAATGGTGGTGGTGGCAGAGGGGGTGGTGTCCTTCTGATCTCTGAGATTCTTTCAACTCTGATTCTGACATAACAGTGTAGTCATTAGTCAAAGACATATTAACCAAAACATATTAACCTGCTATTGAGAAAAATCCCTGATTAGATTAATATCTATTGCTCACATTTATATAGTGCTTTGAGGTTGACAGGATGGGTAGCCATGAAAGATAGAGACTTCGTGTTAGAGTTTTTCCAGTAAGTTTCCCTTCTAACTTGGATATTCCTTGAGTCTTTAAGGCCCCAAAGAACTTTCTTCATGATAGTATTGTGAGATAAGGAGAATCCTTATGAATGGATAGCAGCCCATACATGAATCTCTGACTCCCTTAGACTTTTAATCAGTATGTACAAAACTACTCCAGTGGGCAACATGGCAATTGGGTTTACTTTGATGTCCTTATATCTCTGCATTTGCTTCCCTCCCCTGCCAGACCAGAACATTTCCTTAGCTTTGCTGGGTGCTTCCTGGGAATATCTTTGCTTGATGAAAAGCAATATTCACGAATTTACACATTCTGTTAAGTTAATCAAACAGTAGAATGACCTGGCTCTAGGCAGAATTTATTGATCTGTTATCAGATCTCTTTTCTGGTCTATCTCATTGAGTTTTTCTCTAACATATTTTTGGGTTTGCAATTTTGATACCTTGCTTTTATGTAATTAAACAGCAAGCATTTATTAAAATGCTAGATGCTTGAGCTACAAAAGTAAAAACAGTGGCTGTGCTCAAGGAATTAACCTAAACTCAAAGTTCTGTGAAGTAAGACTTAATTGAAGAGCAACAAGTGTATTTGTTCAGTTCAGTTATTTTTCAGTCATATCTCACTCTTTGTGACCACATCTGGGGTTTTCTTGGCAGAGATATGGAGTAGTTTGCCATTTCCTTCTCTAGCTCATTTCACAGATGAGAAAACTGAGATAAACAGGGTTAAGTGAGGCAAAGAAGGTTTAATGACTTGCCCAAGGTCACACAGCTAGTACGTGTCTGAGACTAGTTTGAACTCAGGGGGATGAATCTTCCTGTCTCTAGGTCTGGCATTCCATCCACTGTGCCACCTAGCTGCCAGCAAGTGCATATTACTAATTCAGAAAAACAAAACAACTCTGTGGTGAATTCTTAGGTGATTATAATAATTTTTCAGTTTGTAAATTTTTTATGTTTGTAGTTCATGCTTTCACAACATAAAACTAACTTGAAGAGTTTTCGATTATGTATTCAATCACTGTTGGAGTAAATTCACAATCTTAGCAGCACTTACCCTTTTAGTTAGAACTAGTGGACCAGTGGATAGAGTGCCAGGCCTGGAGTCAGGCCTGAAAACTTATCTTCCTGAGTTCAAATCTGGCCTTAGACACTTACTAGTTGTGTGACCCTGGGCAAATCACTTAACCCTGTTTGCCTCAGTCTCCTCATCTATAAAATGAGCTGGAGAAGGAAATGGCAAACCACTCTAGTATCTCTGCCAAGAAAACCCCAGATGAGGTCAGGAAGAGTTGGATGTGACTGAAAAATGACAACTAAAGTTAGGATAGCTTATCTTCTAATTAGACATGCTTCAATCTCATTAGCTGCCACTCACCATCTGTTAAATGATTGAACAAGCTTTCCTCCATTACTTTTGGTTGTCCTATTCTCAGTTATCCACACCAGACCTTTTTCTATTATATTTTCTTTTGCCTTAGACACCTGTCTATGGTCAAGGCCATTTTGGCTAAGCTGACTCCAGTGGCCTTAGTGATTCCTCTTTCTTCCCCCACAGAAGCACTTTTGGTTGTTACCTTTACCTTTTCTGTTGCATTGTTCCCTAGAGGGTGAGGCAGAAGTCACTTTCCAATCACAACCACCTTTGTTTAGTCACAAAATACCCAATAAAGCATACATGAGCTGGTCCTGCTGTACTGTGTATCTACTTCATCCAAGGGTAATGAATCTCCAGGGTGGGCAGTTGGAACTATGTGATTGCTATGTCGGTATTTTGCCTGTTGAAAAACTCAGGCTACAGCTGCACTTTCCTGCCTTACTAAGTTACAATTAACTTCTATAGGATTTTGCAGAGACACAACTTACCCCTCTGACAAGCTTTACTCATTTAGAAGCTATGATCAGTTTAATAGGCCAATTTAGACGGGTGGAGTTATGGCTTGCTGTCACTATTATAGTCTCAAATTTGACCATCTGAGAGAAGTCAGATTTGGCTATTACTCTTCAGACAGGTGCAGAATGACATCTGTAGATGGAGGCTTGGCCATTAACTCTTCTTGGGAGTCCTCTTCCTCCTTTCAAGTCCATGAAAAACAAGCAATTTTTCATCTTACCTATATACCTTTACCCAGTGATGAAAGTGGTTCAGAATTTGTGGTTGGCCTAGAGAGGAGATAAACATTTAATGCATGACTTCTTTGATTCCTCTAGACTCATGGGTATCCAGGAATTTGGTTGGTTTGAGGGGGATATTGGTCAAATGATAAAGCCTGTTTTGTGTTTTTATCATGAGTAATTACAGGAAAACTTCAAGCAGTGCCTTAATGTCTGGGCCTGATGCTACTCACTAGCAACACTCTAGCAAGGTCCTTTGGTAGAGATGTCACTGCATCAAGGCACCTAATTTTTCACATTTCTTTCCAACATATTGTATTCAGATGCATTGCTAGCATGCACATTTGGAACAAAATAGGTATCATTGCTCTGAAGCTGTTTATGGGAGACAACATTTTCACTGACTTAACACTTCCTTCAGGGGGAAACAATCTACTATGGCACTATCAATGCAAGCTAGGGCTCCTGGTTTCTCCTTTACTCCTGTATTCCTGGCTGATTGTGGATCTGATGTTTAGTCTCTATCTTACCACCTGTGATTGGGAAAAATGATGTATGTGTGCATGTGTGTGAGTGTGTGAGTGTGTGTGTGTGTGTGTGTGTGTGTGTGTGTGTGTGAGCCTCAGATCAAATGGGGCTACATCAAGGACAACCACATTTTGATACTTTCTAACTCAACTAATTCCTTTGGCAGCATTGTGACCAAGTCTTTTTCATTTCCATTCATCAAAATTTCTTGAGAAGTTATCTATAATTTAGTTTGAGGCTAGAAATTTGACCACTGTTCTTGAATCAAAATATATGCACTGTGACATTGCTTGTGGCTTCTGTGCCAAGGGAGATCACGAAGGTTTGTGCTGGCTAGAATCTGGTACAAAAGTCAGAGCTCTGATTTGTAGTGTTTTTCAATTTCTGAGGTAGTGCTCGCAATGAAAATTTGACAATTGGCTCTAGCACATCTCTCTGTCTCTGATTCTGTCTTTGACTCTGTCTCTATCTCTCTGTCTCTTTCTGTCTCTATTTCTCTCTCCAACAAATAGGAACACTGGGCTTGGGATCAGGAAAACTCTTCTTCATGAATTCATATATATGCACATACATATATTCATATACATATACATTATATATATATATATATATATATATATATATATATATATATATATATATAATGGTGATAAAAATGTAGAGCAAAGATTAGGCCAATAGTTTTGACAGCTTCTTCTAATCTGGCCACTTACCTTGATTGAAAGAATGATTTTAATTAATTTATTCTCCTCTTTGCCTTAAAACTCACTTCAGTGCTCTTTCAGGATGAAATGTAAATTTCTAAATATGCAGTCAATATCCCAATCATCTGGTGTGCCCATTTTGCTTAATCTATACCCAGCAGAGTACTGAGAAAATTTTCTAAATTCTTACAGATTATTTTGCCTTGATTTACATAGTGTAACCCATTTTTTGTATGTATTTTGCTGTTAGGGTATGAGATAACTTTTTTTTTTTTAAAGCAATTGAGGTTAACTTGCTCAAGGTTACACGGCTAGTCATTTGATTTATGCGTGGGTGCTCATTTTCTGAGGCCGGATCTGATCTCGGGTCATCCCAACTCTGAGACCGGCGCTCTTACTCACTGCGCCACCTAGCCGCCCCTTTAGGGCAATTGGGATTAAGTAACTTGCCCAAGGTTACACGGCTAGGTTTTTGTGTGGATTAAGTGTCGGAGGCCGGCTCCGAACTCAGGTCCTTCTGATTCCAGGGCCGGCGCTCTATTCACTGCGCCACCTAGCCGCCCCTTATGAGATAACTTTTAAAAATACAAGAAGTTGTAGAGAAATAGCCTGGAATTTAAAAAGTTGTCAGTTTTATTGCTTAAACAAAGTTCTTTATGGGGGGGCAGGCATTTGTTTAGTGTCTAGTATGTGACAGATATTATGCTAAGTGCTTTACAGATATAATAATTTGATCCTCACAATAACTCTGGGAAATAGGTGTTATTATTATCCTCTTTTTATAGCTGAGGACACTAAGGAAAACAGAGGTTGAGTTGCTCAGGGTCACACAGCTGTTATGTGTCTAAGACCAGATTTAAATTCAGCTTTTCTTGACTCCATCCAGGCTTGGAGCTCTACCCACTATACCTCCTAGCGGCCCCAGTGCCTATGTAAAACTAACGTTATTCCTGTAGTCATAGAGACACACACACACATATACACACATTTATATATGTGAAATAATGAAGTACATGTTCTACCTCATTCTCTTTATTTATTTTTTTTATCTATCTATGTAGTCAGGGGTGTGCCAGTAAATGTTCAATAATTAACTCTCTAAAACAAAACATGTATACATGACACACCTTTTAAGTTTAATATATATTGTGAATATTTTCTACATCACTTTTATTAAGTCTTGACAATCAACAAAACAAGAAATCCAACCCTGATTTGTAGTGTTGGCCAATTTCTGAGGTGTGAATGCTCACAATGAAAATTTGACAATTGGCTCTAGCACATCTCTCTGTCTGTCTCTCTGTCTCTTTGTCTCTCTGTCTCTGTCTCTCTGTCTCTGTCTCTCTCTGTCTCTGTCTCTCTCTCCCCCCACCTCTCTTTCTCTCTGTACCCCTACCCCTTCTCTCTCTCTCTCTCTCTCTCTCTCTCTCTCTCTCTCTCTCTCTCTCTCTCTCTCTCTCTCTCCCCCACAGTTAGAAGCACTGGGTTTGGGATTAGGAAAACTCTTCTTTGTGAACTCAAATCTGTCCTGAGACATTTACTAGCTGTGTGACCCTGGGCAAGTCACTTCACCCAGTTTACCTCACTTTCCTCATCTGTAAAATGAGCTAAAAAAGGAAATGGCAAACTACTCCAGTATCTCTGCCAAGAAAACTCCAAATGAAGTCATGAAGAGTTGGACATGGCTTAAATGCCTTAACAGCAACCAACCATCCATCCATCTATCTACTTCTTAGTGAAGAAGATCCCTGTAACAATATAGTCACCTCTCTGCAACTTCTGGTCTTAGTTCTCTCTCTCTGTCTCTCTCTTTGTCTTTGTCTTTCTCTCTCTGTTTCTCTGTTTTTCTCCCAAGATAGGATTAAAAATGAAAGATGCTAAATCTTGTTTCATGTGGTCTATTAATTATATATTTATTGAATTTCTGCATACTTTGAGAATCCTTTGTCCCTGCTCTTTCCTCTCAATGCCTCTGTGCCTTTGCGCCAATCAAAGCTTGCTGAATCTGGAAAAACTCTACATCGAACCTTGTTCAGGGATGCCTTCCTTTGGTTATTGGCATATATTGGCAAATAACTATTGGCAAACACTACAAATCAGGGTTGGATTGATTGTTTTGTTGATTGTCAAGACTCAATAAAGTGATGCAGAAAATGTTAGCAATGCATATTAATCTTAACAGTGTGTCATGTGTACATGTTTTAGAGAGAGTTAATTATTGAACATTTATTGACACACCTCTGACTACATAGATAGATAGATGATAAATAGATAAAGAGAATGAAGTGGAATATGTACAAATATTTCATATATTTCATACATATAGCTCTCAACTCACACCTGGCCCTTGTTACTCATATCTAGTAATAGCAAAAAATTGATGGTTACATGTTCCTGCCCATAAGAAATAACCAAAACAAACAAATCCAATCAAAGTGCAGCAAAAAGGTATGTCTTCTTGATAATTAACAACTGGAGAGGAGAAGTTGTAAAGAAAACTAACTTCCACTTCTGGAAAAAAAGAACCAGCAGCCCATGCATAGGAGCAAGGGGAATCTCCCCAGGAAAGATACAAGGCTGAATCCTGAACCAGAGGCTTCTTTTTTGTTTTCTTCTTCCTTTCTGGACACTAAGTTTGTATAACAAAGGCAGGCAATGGGTAAGCCCTAGAAAGGCAGCATCTTTGCAAAGGACCCAAAGAGAAAGTAGATTAGGTTTTGGATGCTTTTGCCATGTGGCTTGGGGAAACCTCAACCTGGTTGAGACTTCCTGTGTGTATCTTCCAGTCTCTCCTGAGAGCAGGGGATGCATTCACTCATGCCATGCTTACAGTGAGAGACCCCTCTGAGGCTGGGCTTTTGAAGCATGCCCTCCTGAGGGTGAAGAGCTTCTCAGGGGGGTAAGTTGTGTCTTTGCAAAAATCCTGTAGAAGTTGATTATAACTTGGTGAGACAGGAAAGTTCAGCTATAGCCTGAGATTTTCAACAGGCAGAATACCCACACAGCAATCACATAGTCCTGACTGTCCACCCTGGAGATTCATTACCCTTGGATGTTGACATATGATCTGGAAACTGTCCTCCAGCCCCAAGACAATACCCTAAAGAAAGACAGGCTCTCACAAGGCAGAGAAATATGGCAGGAATGTCCCTGGCCAGGAGGCCGGAGATGGTCCCAGGAAGCTGTTCCCTTTAAATAGTTAAATGTCTGCCTCTCCACTTGTACAATGTCACATTGAATTTGAAACAGGGAACTTTTTATATTTTTCCCCTGATTGTGCTGGCACCTGGCAGATGCCTATTTACCACAGGCATCAATACACATAGTAATCAAAGGAAATCAGAGGCACAGATTAGCAACAGCTGCAAGTCATTAGTGACAGACACGGGAAAGCACAGTTCTGCACCCAACTTTGAAATAACCAATATGAGTATTTCAGAGCACGAGGGTTACCGCAGGGCACTTGCTAACACGAGAGCAGCCAAACAATTGCTTGGCTTGTCTCTCTCTTGAGGGCCCCCTTCTCAGAGGCAGTGCCACACACTGCATATTACAAATCAATCAATCACACTTTATTGGTCGATCAAGTGTTAGTTCTTTGGGGAGGGAGGAGGAGAGAGAAAGAGGGGGAGAGAGAGAGGGAGAGAGAGAGAGGGAGAGAGAGAGAGAGAGAGAGAGAGAGAGAGAGAGAGAGAGAGAGAGAGAGAGAGAGAGAGAGAGAGAGAGAGTTCATCAGTTTATCTTCTAATCAATTGTCTGAACTAGGAAATAACATTTCACTCATGAGAAATCGTATTGTTCCTTAATATTTGGATTTTGGGGGGGGGGTCTGCTGTATATGCCGTATTGCTCACCTACAGTCCTGAAATGAAGTTGGTAGAAGATAAAATCGGGGTGGCTTCTCCCCTCTCCCAATTTATTTTACCCCACTCATCTATTCTTCCCACTCTGAAATCCAGCCCTCATTGCTAGTAGCGATCATTATTTACACACTTTCACTGGAGGTTCTAACCTTAGCCTGGCAAAAAATAACAGCTTGTGTTTAGCTTTCTCTCCTCACCAGTCCATTCAGAGCATCAATGGAGTATAAGTTGGTCAGTTTTAAAATGTCTTGCTGTTGCCTGAAATTTCCCAAAAGCAAATTTAGCCAGCATGGGGTTTCTATTTTAGACCCTCTCTAGAAAAGCAGATTTACTGTACAACAGTGTAATGGCTTTAGCAATGAACAGACACAGTGAGATGCTGCCTGATTAACAGAACCAGCAAAATATAGCACCATCTAGAAGCCATCCAGCTTGATTGTCACATAGACTTCATCTTTTCCTGCTGATGCTAAGGGCATCTTGAATATTCCTTCCTTGTTAACTAACCACAAAATCCTCTAATAATTTTATCTTGAAAAGTTTTAGTGTGTGTGCATGTGTTTTTAAAGAGGGTGTAATGAAAATAAGATCCAATAATATAATATAATAATATGTGAATATTGGTTCTGCCAGGGCAAGCACTATATTGTCATTTGGAGATATGCTTCTGGAGGGCAGGAACCACACTAAACAGGTTCCACAGGACATGAGACATGTTGTAGCAACAACAACAACAATGAGCATTTATATGTCATATTAAGGTTTATAAAGCTCTTTATAGGTTACCCAATTTGATTCTCACGACAACTGTGTGAGATAGGTGCTATAATTATTATACCCATTTTTCAGATGGGGATATGAGGGAGAGGGCATTAAAGTGATTTGCCCAGGGTCACACAGTTAATAAACCTCTAAAGCAAGATTAAAACTCAAATCTTTCTGACTTCAAGTTCAGCAGTGTCCACTGCCACCTGGTTGCCCTTTATGGAAAGAAATGTAGGATTTGTGCACTTAATATGGCACACTATAGGCATGTTCTTTAATATTTCACAGGTCTGTAAATTCTTTGCAATGGTTTCCAGCCACTGACATAGGTGCAACCACTTTGCTACACTTTGGCAAGGTGGCTTTATAAGTTGCTGAAGTCAAAGATTTCATCACTTGGGATCTAAGGTCCTGGTGATGATGCTCTTGAACTCAACCAGACATTAGGGACTTGCAGACTGTCACTGAATCTACATCCAAGTCATTCCCACTGCCTGGGGGTGTCTCCCAAAGCTCTGTCTTTGCTCCTCTTTTCTTCTCCATCTTAACTATTTCTCCTGGTGATCTCATCAGCTCCCATAGATTCCATTATCATCTCTATACAGATGACTTATATCTGCTTGTCTAGCCCTAACCTCTGTCTTTATGTCAACCTCTCGTTTCCAGCTGCCTAGTAGATGTGTTGAACAGTGCATTCCCCAGACATTTAAAATTCAACATGTCCAAAATTGAACCCATTATCTTTTCCCCCAAATCCTCCAGTCTTCCTAACTTTCCTTTTAATATAGGGGATACTGCTACCCTCTTGGTCACCCAGGCTTGAAACCTAGGTATCATCCTTGACTCCTCATTCGGTATCCTTTTTACCTTTGTAACCTTTCTGGTTCTTCTCTGATACTGCTACCACACTGATGTAGACTCTCATCACCTCTTGCGTGGACTATTATAGTAGTTTGGTCTCTGTCAGCAACTTAAGTCTGTCATCAACTCCAATCCATCCTTCACTCAGCTGCCAAATCGGTCTTTAAGTACAAGTCCAAACATCATCTTCCCCCCCATCTTTAGTCAATAAAGTCCCTATTGTAGCTCCCTATTGTCTCTAGGATCAAATATAAACCTCTAGCTTTCAATGTCAACCTGGTCCCCTGTTATCTTTCCAGTTCTTTACCTTACTCCTCTCCATATACTATGTGATCCAGGGACACAAGCCTTCTTGTTCTCCCTCACACAGGATAATCCATCTTCCCGCTCTGGGCATTTTCATTGGCTGTTCCTGATGCTTGATACTTTTTTCTTCCTCATCTCAGTCTCACCTTCTTCCAGTAGGCTTTCCTAGTTTTATTAATTTTAACCCCTCTGTGATTATCCCCAATTTATCCTGAGTATGTCTTGTTTATGTATAATTGTTTGCATGTTGTTTCCCCCATTGGAATATGAACTCCTTGAGAGAAGGGACTGGTTCCTCCCTCCCCTTTCCCTTTCTTTGTATCCTCAGTTCTTAGCACAAAACTTGGCACATAGTGAATGCTTAATAAATGTTTGTTAACTGACTGGGATATAACATATACAAAAGTAAGCAAATACAAGATATATTGCAAGAAAATCAATGTAGTTTCAAAAGGGAGTGAACACTAATAATGGATTAGATGGAAGAATGGGAATCAAGAAAGGCCTTGTGTAAAAGGTGCTACCTTAATTGTGCTTTGAAAGATTTCCTATTCTATGACATAGTGGTGAGGATTTTCTAGACTTGGAAGGCCACTTATGCAAAGGCATGTGGGTGGGAGATGAAATATTATGTAAGGGGAGCAGCAAGTAGGCCAGATTGAAGCAGAAACTGTGTGAAAATGAGTAAAATGAAATAAAATTGGATGGGTAGGTGGAAGCCAGATTGTAGAGGGCTTTAAATGCCAGACTGAGAATTTTGTATGTTATCTTGTAGCAATAGGGACCCATTGAAGATTTTTAAGTTGGTAGCAGGGGTGAGGTATATGTGTTATGATCATACCTGTGTTTTAAGAATATAAGTCTGGGAGCAATGTGGAAGATGGATTGGAGTGCAGAGAGACTGGGGATAGACTAATTAGGAGGTAACTGGAATAGTTCAGGTGAGAGGTGATGAAGGCCTGAACCAGGGTAGATCCTTTATAAGTCAAGAAAAGGGGCCAGATGTATGCCATAGCATACAATGCTTAAGGAAAAAAGAATAATATTTGCATTATTATATTCAGTAATGTAAGGGGTATTTATGAATGCTTGACTTTGATGAAATCCTATTATCAGTGGAGAGCAGTACACAGCTCTAATAAAGGTAATTTTCTATACTTATCCATTGATTTCACAAAAAGAAGCAACATTAGCTTTTGAGCTATGAGACCCCTGCCCCTCTTCATCTAGGCTCCGTAAGCTATCCCCAGATGGATGCAAATCTCCTGTTGTGAGAGATCTTCAGAGAAAGATTTCATTGAAGCCATTGAAGCCATTGAAGACAATTTCATTGTCTCTCATCATCAGGAAAACTCTTCCTTGTCCTGTAGCATATGTCACATTTCCTTCCCTGTGTTTTCAGTATAGGCCTATTGATGATGGGCTATATATATCTGTTATCCAAAGAACAGCCTAGCTAAATCTGAAGGTGCTCAGCCCCAGTTTAACAGGAGGTTGATAAGGCATTAGAGTGACTGCCATAGAAGTAGTATTCACCCAGGTGAAATCACACATCTTTGAACTATTGAATATTTTTATTTCTTATTTTTATTTTTTGCTTCTTGTTTTTTTGTACCAATATAGCTTTTTTTTTTTAAAAACAAATGCTTTATTAACTTCTGTTTTACATCATTCATTTCCGCCAGATTTTGAGTTACAATTTTTCCCCCGTTTTTCCCCTGCCTGCCCTCCCAGAATAGCAGTCCCACAAGATATCGCTTCCTCCAATCTGCTCTCTTCCATATCTTCTCCCATACCCCCTTCGACTTTTCCATTAGAGGAAGGTGAATCTCTGTGCCCCAATGCCTGCACATCTTATCTCCCCATTATAAGCAAAAGAGTATTAATAATAGTATTTATATATATTTGAAACATTTAATTTTAAGACCTCGAATTTCAGAACCATTCCCGTCCTCCCTTATCACCCATTCCCTCTGGGAAGATAAGTAATTCAGTATATGTTGTACATGTCTAGCTATGCAAAACTTTACCATAGTAGATATATTGTACAAGGCTGCTTATAATTCCCTCCCACCCATCCCACCCCCCACCTGGTGCATTCCCTACTTGATCCTGTCCCTCTTCTATAGTGGGTACTTCCAACCTCCCCTCCCCCCAAGAATGCCCTCCCATCCATCATCTCCCCTCTCATCCCCCTTCCCTCTGTTCTGCTGCAGGTTGAGATATCCCATTTAGTATATATGTCATTCTCTCCCTGAACCAAATTCAATGAGAATGTGGTTTTGCCTTTTTGTCTTCCTATTCTTCCCCTCCCATGCAGCCACTTCCCCTTGCTTCTTCTACATGAAATAGTTTACACTACCCTGTCTCTCCCCATCTCCTCTTGCCACTTCCCTCTCTTATCTCATAATTTCACCCCTTGAGTATCCTCCCTTCCCAACAAATTCAACCTATGCCCTCTATCCATATATAACTGTAAATATAAGTACACACATTCACATATGTATTCATATGGCCATACACCCTTCTTCCATTATTTTCATACTGAGAAAGATTTCATCAGTCACATTTATTGTTTTTCCATATAGGCATGTAAATAGGTCAATTTTGATAAGTTCCTTTTGATTTCGTTTCCCTGATTACCTTCTCAGGCATCTCTTGCTTCTTGTGTCTGGATGTCAAATTTTCTATTCAATTCTGTTTTTTTCCTCAAGAATGCTTGAAAGTCCTCTATTCCACTGAATGACCATATTTTCCCCTGAAACAAAATACTCAGTTTTGCTGGGTAGGTGACCCTTGGGTTCATTCCCAGCTCTTTTGCCCTCTGGAATATCATATTCCATGCCCTTCAATCCCTCAGTGTAGAAGCTGCCAGGTCCTGGGCTATTCTGATTGTGTTTCCACAATATTGAAATTGTTTCTTCCTGGCTGCTTGTAGTATTTTCTCCTTTATCTGGGGATTCTGGAAACTGGCTATAATATTCCTGGGAGTTTTCTTTTTGGGATCTTTTTCAGGAGGTGATCGGTGGATTCTTTCAACCTCTATTTTGCCCTCTGGATCTAAAACATCAGGGCAGTTTTCCTTGAGAATTTCTTGAAGGGTGATTTCTAGGTTCTTTCTTTGATCATGGCTTTCAGGTAGTCCAATAATTTTTAAATTGTCTCTCCTGGATTTGTTTTCCAGGTCAGTGGTTTTTCCCATGAGATATTTCACATTGCCTTCTAATCTTTCATTTGTTTGTATCTGCTTAAGAGCATCTTGATTTCTCATAAAGTCATTAGCTTCCATTTGCTCCAGTCTAACTCTGAAGGAATGAATCTCCTCAGTGAACTTTTGAGATTCTTTTTCCATCTGGCAAATTCGACTTTTTAAGGCATTCTTCTCCTCATTGCCCTTTTGGGCCTCCTTTGCCATTTGAGTTAGTCTATTTTTTAAGGTGTTGTTTTCCTCAGTCAGACTGTTGACCCTCATTTCATACTTTTCCTGCATCCTTCTCATTTCTCTTCCCAATTTTTCCTCCACTTCTCTTATTTGATTTTTAAAGTCCTTCTTAAGGTCCTCTATGGCCTGTAACCCTCTCATGTTTTCCCCTGGGGCTTTTGGAGCAGGACTTCTGACCTCACAGTCCTCTTCCTGCTCCATGCTTCGACCCTCCTTGCCCCCAAAGTAGGAGTCTAGGGTTGCATTTTTCTGTTTAATTTGTTTCCTTTGCCTTGGCATGTTGCCACTTAATTACTTGACTTTTGGGCTTGTTGCCACACTATGGCTTTGCCGCCAGATAGGGGAATTTTCGTCTCGAACGTGTGGGGGGGCAACTTCCGTTTCTGGCAAGCTGTAAACCCACCCATGACCTCCACCCCAGATCACAATCCAGATCCAGGGAGGTTAAAGCAAGAGTGATTACCCCCCAAGACTGAATGCTGGATCTCCCTACAGTTCGCAGGCCAGGAGCTGGAGCTGCCTCTGAAAACTACAAAATGGTGTGTCTCCTCAGAGGCTTCTAGCTCCCAGGGGAGGAAGCCAACACGTTCCCCAAATACTGGTCCATAGGGCACTAACCTCTCACTTTGTCCTAGGCATGTCTATGTTGATAATTCTGGAATCGCTACAGCTGCAGGTGTTCTGGGGTCCCTCCAGCCAGCTGCTGGCCCCTATTTTTTGCTTTTTGGAGGGCAATTGGGGTTAAGTGACTTGCCCAAGGTCACACAGCTAGTTTTTGTGTTATGTGTCTAAGGCTGGATTTGAACTCAGGTCCTCCTGACTCCAGGGCCGGAGCTCTATTCACTGTGCCACCTAACCACTCTGAACTATTGAATATTAAAAAAATATCCACAGTGAGGATAGGTTTTTCCCCCTCTTATTCCTTCATTCTTTCTTTCCCCACCATTTCCAAGCAGTCTTTCCACTGTGGAATGTCCTTCCAATCCTGCAGCCTCTTCCTCTGACTGGTCATTTCTTCAAAAAAACTTAACTTTAAGGAAGTGCCCAGGGTGGACACGTTCATCCTTTCATTCCTCCCTGGGCTCTGCTCCTTACTCTCTGAACTTCTTTTTTTCAGATTTTCTAAATTATGTTTCTTTGACTAAGTAAATATGCCCCCTTGAAGGTACCTTCTTCCAAACCTGGTCCTGGAGCCCTCTGCCGTCTAGCTTCCTTTTATGAGCTGTCTTCCCCTTTAGAATGTAAGATCTTTGTAGGCAAGAACTATCTTTCCTTTTGTTTGTATTGGTACTTCCAGCACTTATTACAGTGCCTAGAACATAGTAAGAACTTAATAAATACTTTTTTACTGCCTTAGTTTCTATTCTCTTCCATATGTGTCATTGAGCAACTCTTGATTTATCAATAAATCAGCAAGAATCTGTTAAGTATCTACTGTGTGGCCCAGGCTCCATGTTAGGCAATCAGTGTACAAGAACCAAAATGAAGCAGTCCTGGTCCTCGTGGAGCTTACATTCTTAGAAGGACAACAGCATACAAAAAAAGTACATACAGAATATATGAAAATAAATCCAAAATACATTTAGGTATGGGGGAATCCCTAGTAGCTGAGGTGAGGTAAGGTAAAGTTTCATCTACAAGATGGTGCTGAAGGAGAATTTAGAAGGAAACAGGGATTTTGATTATAGGCCAGGCTAACCAAAGGGACCATGAAAAGATCTGACAGTGTGGTAGTGCTTTAAGGTTTACCAAGAGTTTTATATATATAAAATCAAGAGCTGGACAAAACCTTAGAGTCAGTCTAGATAAAGCCCTTCCCTTCACAAATGAAGAAACAAAGGTTCAAAGAGGACTTTCTCAAGCTCCCATGTGGCCGTAAATAGCAGAGCTTCAATTCAGACTCAGGTCCCCTGACTCCAAAATGCAACATTTCAAGCATTTATATTGAGAGAATACAGTTCAGAGTCAGGGGCAGGGGTAATTTTTATGCCCACTTTATAAATTTTACCTTTGTTTGTCAGAGAAATTTAGAATCATAGGATTATTTAGGCATATACAATATTTGACATTTACTCTATAGATTCCATTTATTATTCCAAGATGAATTTCCATGTTCCTTTTTTTTTTGTGGAAAGTCACAAATAACAAATATGATCATCATATCCTTTTCTTTCCTACCATAAAAAGAGATACTCTGACAACAGTGAGGTAAATATGTCCTCATTTCTTTGAGAAACTTATTTAGTGGTTACTGTGTTCAGAGCACTGTTGAAGAGAAAAATCAGAATAAGATACGGCCCCTGTTCTGAGGAGATTAGGGAGGAAAGATATGACATGCAGACAAATAACTAATTCAAGCCAGAGTGTGAGAAGTACTTGTCTCCACAAGTAAATGTAAAGACTGTAGATGTAAATGACTGCACATTTTATTTGAATAAAGCTTTATATTTTCTAAGCACCTCTCATAAAGATTATCTCATTTAACTGTCACAATAACTCAGGTTAGCAGAGAGGATGTTAGTGCTATTTTGTGGACGAGACAACTGCGACCCAGAGAACTTAAGTCACAAGGTCACACAGTTAGCGGTAGAAAGGAGGACTAGACACTAGTTCTCATGCTTCCTAGTGCAGTTCTCTTTCCATGATAGCAGCTGGCTAAAGATCCTGGAGAAGGTTTGCTTGGTATTCCCACCTTATGAGTGGGAGTGGTGTGAGCCAGCATTGACTGCTAAATCATTTTGTTCTAATTGTAGCCTGTATTCTAGAAAGGATTATTTGTTGGAGGGAGGGTGTGAATTTTATGTGGAAACATAAAGCAAGAAGTTGGTTGAATCCAACAAATGATGAGGGACAGATGTCCACTGTTCATTGGCCTCAGGCTACGGCTGTTATCCCAGTTTGATCAATGAGGTAGGAGCCAGGGAAGGGCTACAAGGTTACAAAAGGTCTGGGGTCAGAATTTATGTTCAATCTGGAGAGAGAGATCATACTGGAAGAAGAATGAGGCCACCAGGCTCAGTCAATGGGGGAACCATAGAAGCCTACACTTGTGGTATCAGATCACATGGTTTCTGGAGAGGAGTAAATTTAGCTACCCATCTAGGACATATGTGAAACAGGCAACTTTACCTTAAGGTATTAAAATCTAGCTAGGGCGCTTGTTTCTGGTAGATTAACCAGGGCCCAGAAGACAAGTTGAAGGGGAGAAAGAGAGAGAGAGAGAGAGAGAGAGAGAGAGAGAGAGAGAGAGAGAGAGAGAGAATGAGAGAGAGTTTCTAGGACTGGAGACTCAAGATCTCTAGAGGTAGAGAAAGGATGCGACTGCCAAGTTGGAGCAGAATGCCTGAAATCCAGAAGAAGAATTTTGGGAGACCAGATAGGAAAAAAGCCTGTCTCCACTAAGGAACTTTGAAGCAACATTATTTCTAGTGTATATCTACAGTTTCCAGCATGAGTTTCCAAAGGTCAGGAAAACAAGGATCTCTGTTTTTCAGTGTTCTAGAATTTGGATTTTGCAACTGGATTAGCATTGATGTCCCAAGGAGCAAGAGATAACCTTTGGGACTGAGTCCTTCTGTAACTCAGATGACTTATCTCATCTTAGTCTCTTCTGAATGTGAACTTGGTGGGACCAATGCTATATCAGAAATGAGCTAAGTCTGAGTCCTCTCTCCTTGGAGAGAAAGGTAGGATAGGGGAAAGTATCCTCAGTGTGTTGGGAGAAGAGTAGTGTTTGTAATTTTGTTATTGTTTTATCTTCTAAGTAAATATAATCTTTGTAAAAGCTATTCAACATTGAGTAATTAAGTGAAATTGGGATTCTAGTTACTGGTATCTAACAGCAGATGGGGTGTGGGACACAACCTGTGGGGATTTAAGCTGATATCATTAGAGAAGAGACATCCCTCAACTCCTCAGCCCACCCTTAGAGCTTTGAGGGGGCAATGTGGAAGCCTTACTCTGGGAGAGTGAACCAGAATGAACTCAATATATTGGTATTTAGTTGTCTGTTCTATACTCTACTGGACATCTTGATAGTATACCAAAATTAACTTGTAAGAATAAAACATATAATCAAGGTAAGCCTCACTTCTGGCCTCACATGGATGAGGGTTAAGATTACGGGTGTTTCTTGGTTAGTAATTTATCTCTGTTGGTTTGTTTGGACCACCCCATTTGATACTTGGAACTTTTAAAATTAGTTAGTCGTAGATAATTACTTATTCACTGACAGGGCCCAGACAAACGATATTGAATTAGTAAAACAATTAATTGGTCTTGAAATTAAGTGTATAGTAACAGAGAATCTCACACATATTCTTGGATAAAATCTCATCTTCCTCACCTCTTTTTCCAGAGTAGTAGGGAAAGCAAGCACCTACATGATTCAGATCTCTGAGATAGGGAAGGGCTTGAGTTTTTAATCAATCATATCATTGCTATTCAAAAACTACTGCTGGTATCTGTAGCCCTCGCTCCTGCTCTGCATTTCCACATAGCCCTCAGTTTTCCTGGCCTCTGGCATTACTGGGTGCTCTGGTCAATATCATCTCTGTTCTGTCCTAACTCAATTACTTCTTCTTGTATTCATGAACCCCAGCAGTGACCACTTTCTTGTTCTTTCATCACCCATCTTTTCCTCCTGACTCAATCAGCCTGTACCGCAGGCACAAGAGTCATCATAAATGGAGTCCTGGGAAAGTTCTTTTCCATTTAATATTTATTTTATTTTTCTCAATTACATGTAAAAAAGTTTTAACATTTGTGTTTTAAAAATTTTGAGTTTCAAATTCTTTCTCCCTTACCTTTTCCCTTTGAGAAGGCAAATAATTTGATATAGATTAAACATGTTTGATCTTGCAAAACATTTCCATATTAGCCATGTTGCAAAAGAAAACACAGACCCCCCCCCCCCGAAAAAAACACCATGCAAATAATAAAGAAGGAAAAAAAAGTGTGCTTCAATTTATATTCAGACTTCATCAGTTCTTTCTCTGGAGATAACATTTTTCATAAGTCCTTTGAAATTATTTTGGATTATTGTATTGCTGAGACTAGCTAAATTGTTTGTAGTTGATCTTCATACAATATTGCTATTACTGTGTACAATGTTCTCCTGATTCTACTCATTTCACTTTGCATCGATTAATGTAAGTATTCTCAAGGTTTTTTTTAAAAGCATCATGTTCATCATTTATTACAGTAAAATAATATTCCATAACAATCATACGCCACAACTTGTTCAGCCATTTCCCAATTAATGGGTATTTTCTCAATTTCCAACCACAAAAAGAGCTGCTTTAAGTATTTTTGTACATTATAGGTCCTTTTCCTTTGACCTCTTTGGGATACAGACCTAGCAGTGGTATTGGTTGGTCAAAGGGAATGTACAATTTTATAGCCCTATGGGCATAATTCCAAATTGCTCTCCAGAATGGTTGGATCAGTCTACAACTCCACCAACAGTTCATTGGTATACCTATTTTTCCACACAGTTGTAATTTTCCTTTTCTTTAGTATTAACTAATCTGATAGGTGTAGGGTGGTGTTTTAGAGTTGTTTTAATTTGCATTTCTCGAATCAATAGTGATTTAGAGAATTTTTTTTCATGTGACTATAGATAGCAAATGAACACTTGATCCTGGTTGGTTGGTTGATTGTTGTCCTTCATTTTTGAAGAGGACCAAAATGACATCACTATGCTAGAGCCAACTTTTAGTGTGTCCAGCTATAGCTGATCAGACTAATATGAACTTGGAATACTCTACCACAGGTCAGGCACAAATAGTCCGTGTGAACATTTAGGGTGGATCGTCTGAATTTGCATATCTTGTGTTTCTCTTGAGCTATTTCAATTCTCTTTGCTCATAGAACACAGTACCTTCTTTGATGTGGGTGCTTCATGCTGAGTGGTCCTGTGCCATTGTCTCCCATGTCACACAATCAATCCCAAAATTCTTAAGAGAGACCTTGAGAATATTCTTGTATTGCTTCTTCTCACCACCATGTGAATGCTTGCCCTGTGTGAGTTCTCCATTAAGCAGTCTTTTTTGACAAGCATATGTTTTGCATTTGAACGTGACCAGCCCATTGGAGTTGTGCTTTCTGAAGCAGAATTTGAATGCTTAGTAGTTTAGTTCAAGTATGGACCTCAGTGTCTGGTACCTTATCCTGCTAGGTGATCTTCAGAAACTTCCTAAGACAATTCAAATGGAAATGATTCAGTTTCCTGGTATGGTGCTGGTATATTGTCCAGGTTTCACAGGCATGCAACAATGAGGTTAGTACAATGCCTCTCTAGAATTTCATTTTGGTAGTCAGTCTGATACCTCTTCTCTGTCATACTTTTCTTCAGAGCCCCCCAAACACTGAGTTAGCTCTCGAAACATGTGCACCAAACTCATTATCAATGTGTACATCCCTGGAAAGTACACCAGCAAGGTAAATGAACTTATCCACAATATTCAGAACTTCTCCATTTGCTGTAACTGATGGTTGCATGTATGGGTGGTGTGGTGGAGCACCTGTGTTTTCTTGGTGTTAATTGTTAGGCCAAAATTAGCACAAGCAGTAGAGAATTGATCCATACTTCCATAATCTACAACTACATATATCTATAAAACATACATCTTATAGATCTGATCATGGCCTTTGATACAATCAGTTGTGAGAGCTTATGGAAAATGATGTCCAAATTTGGTTGCCTGGAGAAATTTATCAGCATTGTCATTGTACATCAATTTCACGACAGCATGCTTGCCCATGTTCTGGATAATGGACAATGCGTTCATGCTTTCCCAGTCACCAGTGGAGTGAAACAAGTCTGTGTGCTTGCTCCCATGCTTTTTAGCATGCTATTTTCAGCCATGTTGTCAATTGCTTTCAATGAGGATGAACACAGCATAAGGTCAGCTACCTCACTGATGGTAAACTCTTCAACTTGAAAAGGCTACAAGACAAGACCAAAGTGGAAGGAGTGCTGGTGCATGAATTTCTGTTTGTAGACAATTTTGCACTCAATGCAGCCTCTTAAGAAGAGATGTAACAGAGTATGGATCAATTCTCTGCATTGATCCTAGTATTCTAGGAAATGTAGCCCCAAGTTCCTTAAGTCCATTATAGTATTGTAGAAGCACAAAAGTGAAGGGGACCTATGAAATGAGTCATCTAGTCTAACTTGTCCTTGAGCAGGAGGCTGCTAACACAAACTTTCCTTCATTTGTAATTTTATTTGAGAAAGAATGGAGTCATGAAAAGAGTGTAGGATTTGGAAGCCTGAGATGTTAGTCCCTTATTAATGTCATGACTCTGGACAAATCACTTAACTTTTTGGGGCTTCAGCTTCCTTATCAGTATGTGGGGTTGGGGTGGGGGTAAGGATAATAATACTTAGACAACATACTATACTGGGTCCTGGTGAAGAAAGTAATTCACAGACCTTGATATGCTATAGAGATGAGTTACTATTATTGCATTGTGAGTAACAGCACTACCCCTACTTCCCTAAAGACAACTGAGAAAGGGCAATATGTAGTTTTTGAGAAATTGGGGAAAGGGAGAAAGGAAAAAGATTATTCTTTCCAATTGGCAGATCTGAATGGTGGGGAGTCTACCAGTCAAATAATAATGTGGTGACAGAAAGGAAAAAAAAACCCAAAACATTAGGAGGCACTAGTGAGGGAATTGGCGCTTACTTGTGGAAGAGTAGGGTTACTGAGCATATCTAGACGTGAAATTGCTGGAGGGCTAGGAACAAAGCCCAGGCAGACCTCCTAACCCTTTTTCTATAACATCTGGATAGAAATGATCATGAATTGTGTCCAATTTTTGTTGTTCATATGTTTCATTTGAGTCTGACTTGTAACCGCATTTAAGGTTTTCTTGGCAAAGATATTGGAGATTTGCTGTTTCCTTCTCCAGCTCATTTGATAGATGAGGAATTAAGGCAGAGTGAAGTGATTTGCCCGGGTTCACACAGCTTCACACAGTTCAAATCTGAGGCCAGATTTGAACTCATGAAGATGTCTTCCTGACTTCAGGCCTGGTGATCTATCCACTGTGTCACCTAGAGGGCCCTTGGTGTGTCCGATAATGAAGTCTAATCAGTACCCTATTAGGAATACTTTAACATTTTATTATTTCGATAGGTACAAGATGTCATGTTTAGGTACCCTTCCCACTGGTTCAAACTGTGAACCTGTCCATATCTTTTTTTTTTCTTTTTTTGAAGCAAGGCAATTGGGGTTAAATGACTTGCCTAAGGTCATACAGCTAGTGTCAAGTGTCTGAGGTCAAATTTGAACTCAGGTCCTCCTGACTCCAGGGCTGGTGCTGTACTCACTGCACCTCCTAGCTGCTCCCACCTCCCTTTTTCAACATTTGCTTCAGGGCAATGCACACTATCTCTTATGCTAAAAATCCTACCATTTTACCATGATACTGGCTTCTCAAAAGTTATACTGGGGGAGTATGATCTATAGCAATTCTACCAAGCTGGAGAGGTTTTGACAGTAACACCAACAGACTGAGGCTGCCAGTCCATGCCCAGCTCAGCTAAGTGCAGAGAGATTCATCACTGATAGATTGTTCACTAATGCTTTCTCTGACCATGGCAATCGAACTATATTAGGAATGTAGGAATGAGAGAAGAATTTGCAATTTTGTCAGGATGGGTACCTCCTATTGTGGGAACACTCTCTTTCTATGTACATAACAACCCATCCATGACTTGCCAGATAAATCTTACAGAGTTTCAAATATTAAAAATATTGCCTTTTTTGGTTCCTGGCTTCCAAGATGACCAAGAAGAGGAGGAACAACGGGCGCGCCAAAAAGGGCCGCGGCCACGTGCAGCCCATCCGCTGCACCAACTGCGCCCGCTGCGTGCCCAAGGACAAGGCCATAAAGAAGTTCGTAATCCGCAACATCGTGGAGGCCGCGGCCGTCAGAGACATCTCCGAGGCCAGTGTCTTCGACTCTTACGTGCTGCCCAAGCTGTACGTGAAACTGCATTACTGTGTGAGCTGTGCGATCCACAGCAAGGTGGTGAGGAACCGCTCCCGGGAGGCTTGCAAGGACCGGACGCCCCCGCCCTGCTTCAGACCCGCAGGTGCTGCCCCCAGACCCCCTCCAAAGCCCATGTAAAGAGCTGTCTGTCCATCAACATTCCTGAACCAATTAGAGGAAAATAAAATGGTTGGTCTATCTTAAAAAAAATATATTAAAATATTTTAAAAAATCACTAGATATTTTTTCACTGAATTTGAGCTTCTTTACCTCTGAGAACTGACTACCTTGCAGGGCTCTTGGGAGGAATGTGTTTTTCAAATCTTAAAATTCTGGATGCACATGAAATATTATTATTATTCCTCTCCTTTAAGTTTGGGTCATACATTTATTCTCCTGCACCCTTCTGAATCCCAAGTCTGTACTGAAGAGAGGTGGGGGGAAAGCTATCTTGGGAAAGGAAACAGTCATTGAACAGAAGGGTCCATGGGCAGATACTTTTCCCAGTTGACTTGCTCTAAGCAGAACTGGGGTGTTGCATGATGTAAACACAAGAAGCAACTCAAGCAGAGTTCAAACAAAAATTAAGCCTTCTCTGATCCCAAGTGCCATTGATTGAGGAAAGACATCATATAGTTATGGGGAGACGGAGGTAAATGCATAGTCCTCAGATGCAAAAATACTAGGTAACTTCATTGTCTCCCCTCATTTAATTAACATAGAACTGTTTTTAGAACTTAGAAGTTTATTACTGGGAAATTTTGATTCAGAGAATTCTTTGGGGACTATAAGACTATTCTAGAAAAACACTACTTGTGTAACATGTGACAGAATTGGGAATTTGGGGATTTCTAGCACTAAGAAAGAGGTGGTTACTTCGTCTGAGGACAGGTTTTGAGTATAACACCAGCATGCATGGAAGGGGGAATTGGCCAGTGTTAAGATCATAACAAGGGCAATTTAATGAGAGAAGAGAGTCTAATTGAGGCCTGAGGAGCCAGGTGAGAAACCTTCTGAGAAGACCCAGAGAAGCCAATGGGAGAGACTTCTTGCAGAAGACAGAGCGCCAAGCTGATGGAGCTGAGAAGACGGGGGAATGGGGCTGAAAGTGACGGACGCCAAAGGAGCTGAGCACAACTGAGTAGAGCCAGATGATGAAACAGAAAGGTTTTGTGTCTGATTGGAGGAGAGCTTTGATTCTGAGAGCTTATTGGAGAAAGCAGCATCCTATACCACTGGAGCAATCTGGAGAAGAGCTGCGCTGCTCTCTAGCGCCACCTGTAGTCTGAGAGAGGGGAAACGCTTCAGTGGCTTACCTGCCTTGTCCTTTACTGCCCTCTATGGCTCTAGGAGAGAAAACCCACCAAAGCCCAAAGAGAGCGGATCTGAATAGTTTTAATGATTAATTAATTAAAAGGTTTAACTAAATCAATCCTTTTCGCTGAAAAAGGATCATTTTCTGTCTATATCCAGCCAAGGAAGCAGACCTGGGAAGGTCTGCAGACCCCAGACCTAAAGTTATTCTTTGCTAAAAGAGTTTTAATACTACTTTGATGACTTCATCAAGCAGGTAAGTAGAGAGACCCAGAAGAGAAATGGTCCCATCCAGAAGGTGGTGTGAAGTACACACTGCTCTCTAAAGAGACCAAAGATATCAAGGCCTACAACCAGAGTTGTAAGTTGCCCTGGACACGTGGATTTCCTCACTCATGTTTTCACTTTCAGTGTGATTGTTTCTACTTTTTCTTTCATGGACACTGTGTGCATTGATGGGAAAGTGTGTCCTAGGTTTATGGGTGAACTATTATGTTTTAATTACTCCTTCTATTTAGTAAATACTATCCTGTAATTATTTTGGCTTTTGCTTCTCATTTAATAAATATTTTATGTTTAATATTTATTGATGTCATTGTGGTTGATTTGTATAAATAGCAAGAACATTGGCGAAGGTTTAGGACCCGTAATCATCTGTGTAACTGTCTATTTCCCTCATACTAGTGTTGTCCTTAGGACACTGAAAGTGAGTTGTAGCAATGTGGTGGCTGTGGACAGCTGTAGCTACTCTCTGGGAGCTATCCCACTCAGTCAACATGGGTATAGTCTGCTCAAGCCTGGGAAGAAAGAGTCTGGAGAGGAGTGGCTAAGTGGTGCAGTGAATAGAACACCTGCCCTGGAGTCAGGAGGGCCTGCATTCAAATCTGACCTCTGACACTTAATACTTACTAGCCATATGACCTTGGGCAAGTCACTTAACTCCAAACTGCTCTCCAAAAAGCAAAAAACAAAAAAAAAAAGAGTCTGGAGAGAGAAGAAATTTGATACCATTCACGCACTACATTTATTTTGAATTTATCTTGTATATATAAACATATGTATGTGTGTATGTATATGTAAGCATGTATGAATGTATATTCATGCATGTACATATCTTGTATATGTATGTGTGCATGCATACATACATATATGCATATACACATAGATACACATGCATATGTGTATTTAGGTATATATATTGTCTTCTCTGTTAGAACCTAAGCTTCCCAAGTACAAAGATTGTTTCATTTTTTGCCTTGGTATCCCCAGCTCCTAGCACAGTGATGCTTGGTGTATCATTGTACCCTTGGTTGTGTTTACTTCTCTTCCTCTAAGCCTGATGGTACAAACCAAATAGTAAGTAAAAGAACAAGGGTGTTCAGCTAAGCCACTTCCAGTTACTGCTTTTCCTTCTCTGACTTATTCCAAAGGCAATGGAGTGCCAACTTTTAAGGTCCTCTTGTTGTTATTTTAAGACTGGCCAGAGATCTGGCCATCTCACCTCAGAGCTTTGGTACTGTCAGGGAGGGAACTCCTCATGAAGAACCACTGTCCATCAATGCAGCCTCACAACCTCCCTATGACTTAGTACATAACTCTTAGCAAGTTTCAACTATTAAGAACTCTTGGGAAAAAGTAGGTGATTTTTCCTTGGCTTGGAGTTTCATTGTGTTTGTAATCTGACTACCTTCCAAGGCTGTTGTGAGGAAAATGTAGACAGATCATCATCATCGTCATCTTCATCATCATCATTGCCACAGCCATTGTTATCATTATTGTTGTTTATTCTTCCCATTTTCAAGTATAAGGCATTAAAATTTTTCTTCTGCTTGTCCTTCCCCTCCCCCCCTCCACTCCCCATCCTGATTCTGAAGTGTTTTCATTCAAGTAACCGTAGATTGCACATTTGTCCTGAAATTAATTCTTAAGCTTGAGGGTTCCTGCAGAATTTTCTATTCTTTCACGATTCTTGATTTCTTCATCTAAATTAACTAGCAATTAACTAGTCCCAGAAACAAAAATACCAAATCTCTTCCTTGCAGCAACAAAATCCAACCCCATCCCCTCCCAAATAAACTGTTCCACATTCTAGCGTTTTAAAAAAACATTATTTGACAGAAACTTTTTGATGTAACTTTAAGGCAGTTTGGTGGCACAGTGGATAGAATACTAGGCCTCGAGTCAGGAAAACCTGAGTTCAAATTTGACCTCAGACACTTACTAGCTATGTGACCCTGAGCAAGTTACTTTGCCTCTCTGTCTTAGTTTCCTCAACTGTGAAGTGGGGATAATAACAGCTCTTTCATCTCAGAGCTGTTATAAGGATCAATTAAGAAGATTTTTGTAAAAAGCACTAAGCACAGTGTCTGACACATAGTATATATTAAATAAATACTTCTTTTCCCTTCCTTTTTCAACTGGGTTATGTTGTTCTCCACTAATATAGATTGCAACCCCCTTCATCAGTTAGTGGATACTTATATGAATTGATATGGCCAAACTTCTCGTGATGAACCTCTCTGAACTTAACCATTTCATTGACAGGCTCACATTCAAAGCCTTTATAGTTTGTTAGGATCTGCCAGAGCCTGTGTTCTGCTGCAACAGTTTTTGAAGATACAAGGACCCCTCCATATTACTTGAATACATCAGAGTAGTACTTCAGTGAAGTGACAGAAACTTCTTTATAGAATAATGGAAATAATTTTCTTTGGATCCAAAAGACTTGGATTCTGGTTCTATCTTACTACAGATGATCTTAAAGAATATTTTATGGTACTCACATGAAGAAGTGATACAAGGACATACTCAAGGTCTCTTTGAAGAACTTTAGAATTGATTGCATGACATGGGAGACACTGGCACAGGACCACACAGCATGACATACATGTTTCAAGGTGTTGTGCTCTCTGAGTGAAACAGAATTGAGATAGCTCAAAAGAAATGTGAGATGCACAAATTTAGAGACACCTTAAGTCCAAATGTTCACATGGACTATTCGTGTCCGACATGTGGTAGAGTGCTCTGAGCTCATACTGGTCTGATCAGCCACAGTCAGACACACTATACCTTAACTTCAACATATTGATGTTATTGTGGTCTTCTTCGAGCACCAAGGACAACAACCAACCAACAAACATAGGATTTTAGATCACTTCCCATGTCTGCTCGTCAATTTTCTCATCTGTAAAATGCAGTTGGGATTGGGTGGTTTGCAAGAACTCTTCTAGCTTGAAATCACATAACAATACATTTATGTTCATACAGTACTTTTCCCAATCCCAGAGTACTTCTATCTCATTTCATCTTCCCAATAACTCTTTGAGACAGGCAGAGCAAATATTTAAATCACACTTTTCGAGTGGGGAATCTAAAGCTTAGAGAGATTTAAGGGATTTAAGATCACAAAGCTAATAAGCCCTTTCCCCTGAAAGAAAGTAAACACCTTAGGGGCAAGGACCGATTCAAACTTTTCTCTACCTCCACCCTCCAAGCTTACCACAGTGCCTGACATAATAAATATATATTTATTGATTGACTAGTACCTTGGTGTTCTTATGCCTAGGCCAGTACTCTTTTCACCGTGCTTAACTAAATTCACCACACCATGAATTAATCCTTTTGTTAAGTTTCATCGTAGATATTGCTTACTTTGCCCAAGATGTGATTTTCATGCTTACCTTTTTTTGGAGAATGTTTTCAAAGGACTAGTTACTTGTTTTCAGTAAGATTGTTCATTTAAAAACAAATACGTCAAATTTATAAGAAAAAATATGCAGATCATCACTCTTACAACTGTAAAAATGTCACAGGAGTACAAGCACTGTTAGTGACCTCTATATTTTGACACCTAGAAGCAAAGTGCCATCACCCCTCCTCCCCCAGTTACATCTCTGATCTTTTTAAAAATAATAATATACTATTACTGTGAAGGGGAGAAAATAAATAAATTAGATTCTGCTCACATATAAATTGCATTTGTGTTAAGTAATAATGATTGTATCATCTCATGATTTGCTGCCCCCAAATTAATTAGTCAAATTTATTGAGTGCTTTCTAGGCACAGAGTCTTATACTATCCACTCTTAGCACCCAAGAGAAATAGATGATGAGACTATTGATCTCAAGGGCTTTATTATGGTTATCCTGATTCCTTGTTATTGTAGAGATGCCAATTCATATAGGGGGCAAAACCCAGAATAAAAAACAATAATGTATAATACTAAGGTTTTTGTCTTGGATTATTTACAATACTTTGTTTTGGTCTGGATCTATTAGATCTTCAATGTGGGGAATTTTTGGGGTGGAACTCCCTTACTCTCAGATTAGGGAGTAGTTTGTAATTTATAATATTAAAGTGTTGCCTAGGGCACTGATATATTAAGGGAGTTGCCCATGGTCATAAGAGCTAGTGTATGTCAGGTAAAAAGATATCTGAGTTTTACTATAGGCTATAAATGGTGATAGTTATAACTATGCCTTGTAGTTATCTCTATTAAAATATATTTAAGATCATGAAAACAGAAAAGGATGCTAGAGATTATCTAATCTAAGTTCCCTCATTTTACAGGTAGGGAAATGGAGGCCCATGGTCATAAGGTAGTAAGGTCAGAAGCAGGATTTGAGTCCAGGTTCTCCGACTCCAGGTATTTTTCCGTTGAACCACATTGCCTCCATAATTCAACCATTTAATTTTACTGATTTGGAAAATGAGGTTGAAACGTATTACCCAAAATCACTCAGGTAGTAAGTGACAGAAACCAGGTCCTTTGCCTCCAAATTCAAAAAACCTTTCCCTCATATATAGTGATGTTGACAGAAAGCAAAGTTAAAATATCCACTCTCATATCCAAGGGAAATGAAATCATTTGTCCAGTGTTTTATTTCTAGATAGAAGATTCATAGGAAAAGTGGGGAAACCAGTTTTCAGCACCAATTTCTTTATGTGAAAGGATACTTCAGAATCAGAAGTTATAGGCATAAGGATACCAGACTGGAAAAAAAAAAGCCAATGTAGGAAAAAGAAAATGAAGGTGAATCTTTTTATTTTTTATTTGTTTATTTTTGCTTTTTATTTTATTTTATTTTTTTGGAGGGCAGTTGGGGTTAAGTGACTTGCCCAAAGTCACACAGCTAGTAAGTGTGTCTGAGGCTGGATTTGAACTCAGGTCCTCCTTACTCCAGGGCTGGTACTCTATTCACCAAAGTGAATCTTAATGCTTTAACCCGGGAGTGGCAGTGTATGCTTGAATGCTCTTTGGTGTGTTTAAGGTTATTATGTCTAAGAAAGTTGGAAAATAATCTAGAGAAGAGACTGGCATAGCCAACTAAAGAAGACACAATTGGGAAAAGTATAAACAGGACCAGTGATAAAGTTTCCCTAGAAAGTGGCAATAGAATAGTAGTTTTGGACTATCTTTAATTTAGCTAGTAAATCTTATTTTCACTTAGCAAGAAGAACAAAAGAAAGTGTGTGTGTTGTGGGAGGTAAGGAACAAAGTGGGACCAAGTAAGTAACATTTTAGGAGGAGTAGAAAGTCCAAGTCCAGACATGAACTACAAAATTCAGTCTGGTCACCTTGTTTAGGGATGCTACATGAGATGATATCCTCCAACATTATTGGGAAGTGAGGAAAATTGATTCCAAGTATTTTGTGTGCCTGGTTAAGATACATCCTCTTGTAACACACAAGTGTTGAAGATTCACCAGAAGTAGGGAGTAGAATATCTCTAGATATAGTAATCCTCCTTCACTGAAGATGGAGTCATCATGTCTGAATTTATGTGTAAGTATAATTTATCAGTGACAATCTGTCGTATATGTTTGGGCATTAACCTGATTTATTGGTGAAGGTTCAACTTAAAAAAAAGTATGATACAATGGAAAAAGCACTAATTTCAAATACTGGCCTTGCCACTTACTGTCCATATGACCTTGAGTAAGTTATACAATTTCTTTCATCTGTAAAATGAGAGGCCTGGGTTCATTGTGACCCCTTGAGCTTCTTTCCTGCTTTCAATCAATGATCACATGATTCTAAATACAAGGCCCTTTTCATTTATCTCTGACTTCTTCCCATGTGGTAGTTAGAGACCTGGACTCTTTCACTCTTTATGTAAGGGCTGTGAGAAAAAAACCCAGTCATTGGTCACTTCTCTCTTGAGATTAGAGAATGAGTACTAATTGATACTTTTTCTATTTAATTACATGTAATTTTTTCTGTCTGGCTACCCTGTGACCAAGAAGAGGAAAACAGTATTTCTCTATGCAAATCTTCCAGTAAACATTTCTTAATCTCTTTTGCTTCAAGGTTCAACTGAATTTAGTGTATTTAAGGCAAAATGTTTGTATCAGTTCATGGAATCATAGAATTTGAGGGTTTGAAGGGACTCTAGCAGCCATTTCATTCAATTTATATACAAATGGAATCTCTGATAGCACCAAGTTTAATCTCTGCTGGAACATCTCAAAAATAGTTTACTGTCTTTCAAAGTGGCCCATTCCATTTTTGCACTCTGGTCATAAATATTGTTTCATGTTATTAAGCCTAAATTTGCCTCATGTTGAACAAATATACTGCTTTTTTCACATCACAGTCCTTCCCATTCTCAAAGATAGCTATCATGTTTTTTTGTCTTCTTTTCTCTAGGCAAAATATAGCCAGTTTCTTTAACTTCTCCTTATGTGCTATGAACTCAAGGCCCTCTACCATTGTGGCTGCCTTTCTCTGGACACTCCCTAGCTTATCTGTGTCCTTCTTTAAACATGGTGATCAGGATTATATACTCCAGAAGAGGTTTGATGAGAGCTGTGTGCAGTAGGACTATAATTTGAGGAAGTATACTCAAACTCCTAGACCCTTTTTATCAGAAATTGCTGTCTAACCATACCTTCTCCACCACATACTTGTGAAGTTGATATTTTATACCCAAGTAAAAGATATTAAATTTATCCCTAATGCATGCCACCTTATTATATTTAGCCCAGTGCTCTGACTTATCAAGATCCTTTTGGATTATGACTTGCATTGCCATCAGTCTCAACTTTTTGTTACCCAAAAACTTGGTTAGTGTGCTGTTTCTGCCTTTATACAAATCATTGATAAAAATGTCCAACAGCATAGGACCAAGCACAAAGCTTGGTATTCCATTGGAGATCTCCTTGTCATGCTAATATTAATGTTTACTACTGCTTTCTGAGTCTGGCCATCTCTGAATCTACCCATAATTCTTTGTATCCCAAGCAGTAGGTCTGTCTCTTTGATTTCCATTTTGCCCCAACATATGAAAAAAATCTTCATTTTTGCTGTTCCTAGTATTCATCTTAATCTTACCCTGAGCTTTATGGTCCTGCTACTGTTTTTACAGTTTGCCACCTTTTTGCATTCATCTTCTGTTACTCTGCTTTCATCTTCTTTAGATTTTTAAAAAGAGATCCAAATTGGCTGGTTGATTTCCTTTGCCTCTATACTGTTCCCCTTCCTCCCCCCCACCCCCCGCCCCCATTGTAGTTGACTTCAATTGTCTTATAAATTTGATTCTTGAGAACTTCCCACCTGTACTGGCCTGAATTGCCTTAATAATAATAATTAATAATAAATAACATTTATATAGTGCTTACTATGTGTCAGGCACTTGCTAAGTGATTTGCAATTATTATCTTATTTGATCTTCAGTATAATCCTGGGAGGTAAGTACTATTCTTATCCCCATTTTATAGATCAAGAAATTGAGGCAAATAGGAGTTGGGTAACTTGCCTAGGGTTACAAAGCTAGTGAATTCCTGAGACTGAATTTGAACTTAGGTTTTCTACTGTGCCATCTAGCACAGACTTTAGGTCCTCTGAACCTTTTGAAATAGATTCATCCAAATTCTACCTGTGTGACTTTGGACAAGTCATTTTACTTCCCAATTTTCTCATCTATAAAATTAGTCGGTTGGACTAAATGATTACTTTGGACAAGTCATTTTACTTCCCAATTTTCTCATCTATAAAATTAGTTGGTTGGACTAAATGATTACTAAGGTCTCCTCTATCTCTAAATCTTATGAACCTAAATCAAATGTTTATTTCAGACCTTATTTTGCTTTCTGTTTTTATCATGAATTCTACAGTGGAGTGGTGCCATGAATACCCCATTAATCTTATCATTTCTATTTCATCAATCAGTCCCTTCTCCATGAAATACTTAGATAAAAAAATAGTGATTCTATTTGTAATTTCTAGTCCCTGCTATTTCTTTTACCTTTTGAAGAATGAAATTATCATGAATGCAAGTAAAGCCTTTATGATCTGCCCTATTTTTGGCAAGAAAAAAGTCCAGAAGAGATCAAGATAATTCAAAATCTCCCTCCCCTTTTTATACTATATTATGCTTCTAATCCAGACTTTTAATATTTCCTGGGTTCCTCATCTATTTCTTCCATCTCATGGCAACATTATTTCTGCTTTTTCCTCTATTTAGCATCATCAACATACTCTCCATTATGTTTATGTACTCCAGTTCTTGAATTTCCTCATAAGTATATTTTAAAAAATTATCTTGTTGATCTACTATGCCCCTTATTTATTCTATTCATTTTGAATAAAGTCTGTAACCATTTTCCAATCTTGAGTGCTATCCCACTAAGTCTCAGTGATATCCATGGGATCAAATTTACTTTCTAGCATTAGGATATCTAGTTCTCTGTGTTTATTACCTCTGTATTATGCATTTACAATCATGGGCTCTATTCTTAGATGTGATCTCCTATGAATTACTTCTGCTCTCTATTGCTATTTTTCATCCTGTTGTAACCAGCACTCCCTATGGAATTTGACTTGTCAGACATATATGTACTTTTTTTCTCCTTTCATTTCAGTTAAATGACCTTTTGATATAGTTTCCAAGACAAGACAAATCTACAACTCTTTCAGCAGGTATAGGCTCTAATCTTCTAGCCCTCTTGATCATTTCTCTCTGGATAAACTTGTTTTTGCCAACATCTTTCCTAAAAATATCCTCAGAATATCATGTAATACTCCAGGTGTGGTCCAACAAGGGCAAACTAGAATGGAAGAATTGCCTTCCTTGGTCTGGAATTTATATCTTACTGTGTCTTAAGAAACTCTTAGTTTTTTGAGGTGGCAAGTTGGCAGTGGTAGGGCACAGGCCAGCAATCAGGATGACATAAGTTCAAATCTGACCTTAGACATTTGGTAGCTATGGGACACTGGGCAAATGTCCTCAGTTTCCTCCTGTGTCAAAAGAAGATAATAATAGCACTTACTTCCCAGGGTTATTTTGAGGATCAAATGGGATAATAATTGTAAAATGTCTGGAAAATAGTAAGCGCTATAATAATTGGATGTGGCTTTTTGATTGAGTCCAAATTTTTCAGACAAAATCCCTTTATTAAGGGGATTTGTTCCTTGAAGTTTGGCTTCAGTCAAAGGGCCACCCTTGAGGACCTAGAAGGCCACAAGAAGCCTTGAGGGTGCAGGTTCCCCACCCTTGCACGATATAAATGTTAGCTATTATTATTATTATTATTAAATGATTTACATTGAATTCTCAGTACACTGAAGCTCCTAGAAATTTCATATGTGAACTGGTCTTTGACATGAATTTGATCTTTGCCACGTTTTCCTCATCCAGAATTTGTGTTGTTAATTTTTTGAACCCAAATATAAGGTTTTGTATTTATTCCCATCTGAATGAAGCATGAAGATGGGCATGGAGCTTTCAGTCACCCCCTAATGTTGCCCTGGAGTCCACAGCAACTCTAGGAGAAGTTGAGAGTGTGTGCTTGTGTAAAGGTGGCATCATATTATTTCTGTTATTCTCCTCCTTCCTGAGGACCATATTCTCCTCCTTCCTATAGGACCATAGAATTAGAGCTGGAAGGGACCTTAGAGGTCATTGAGTCCAACCTTCTTCTTTTACAGATGAGGAAACAAAGGTCCAACAGGTTAAATGATTTGAGGCAAATTATGGCAAGAAGTTAATTATTTAAACTATTTAAACTCAGCTCTTCTTTACTCCAAATTCAACTCTCTGTCTATACCCCATGTTGCCTGTCATGAATTACCATGATCTTTTTTTTTTCCGCCTTTTTTGGAGGGGGAAGGCAGGGCAATTTGGGGTTAAGTGACTTGCCCAAGGTCACATGGCTAGTAAATGTTAAGTGTTCACTGTGCTACCTAGCCTCCCCTACCACGATTTTTGTACAGTTTTAGATACTTCTGTCAAAGTTCCTGCCTTTTCTACTTTGGCCACCTTCCTCCTTGGTCAGATCAGGGCAAGGATATCAGTTTCCTTCACTATTTCCTCTACCTTTTTGAAGAATAAAACGATCATCAAAGTAAAACAAGAATTCATTGTGTTCTTTCCTTTTCTAAGCAAGAGAGTTGCAGTAGATGTACAAATTATCGAAATCCTCGTATTATTCCTCACAGAGAAAGGTTCTTTCCAGGGTGGCTTCCTCTTCCAGGAACTCAGTTTGAACAATGTGCAGATTAGGATAAAAAACAAATAGATATTGGGGAGCTTGGCGAATTAGGCATCCCTTCTTAGACTTTTACAAATGTGCATCTTTACTTATGATGGGAGAAATGGAGAAAGCTACACTGTTCAGTGAGTTCCTAATTTACCATGAAGGAGGGGAGATTTTTAGTCATGTAAAGAGGTGATAATCAAATAAAAGCTAGCATTTAGATGTCAATTTAAGGTTTGTCAAGCATTTGCATATGGCATCTCATTCAATCAAAGGAAATGCTTTCTGTCCTATTCCATGGAACTGAAAATAATGTTCCTTTTTTTTCTTTTTTCTTTTTGGAGGGGGGAAGGCAGGGTAATTGGGGTTAAGTGACTTGCCCAAGGTCACATAGCTAGTAAGTGTTAAGTGTCTGAAGCCAGATTTTAACTCAGGTCCTCCTGACATGTTATTTGGGTGAAAGCATGAAGGAACAAAAAGGTAGAGGAGGGATGGCAGATGCAAGGATGTAAAGAACAATAGAATGAGCTTCTTTCATGCTCTGATGACTTTGGGCCAGAGGTAGATAAGCCCATGAGAAGTCTGGGATTAGCAGGCAACCTGCGACTAGGAGTTCTGTCGTTATATCCAGGCCATCAGTCTGATTTGCCAGGGTTCTTCTCTGAGATGTCATCTTGCTTACTATTAACTATTTTTTGCTTCCAGTTTCAGAAAGCAAACCCCCAGCAGAAAGGGTCTTTTGTTCTGGGTTTGAAGTCAAGTCCAAACATAACAAGATCCCAATAACTCCCCCACCCCCCAGGGTTTAAAACCAAATTCCCTCTGTCCAGATGGCTGCCACAGAGAGACAGAGCATTCACCCACTGCTTCCTCTTTATGCTGGCTGCCCCCTGATTACAGCTAATGATTCCCAGCTGTACTGACTCCAAAGACTTGGAGAAAATGAATCTTTTTTTTTATATTTAAAAACTAGGCTCCTCCAGGGATGGGTGGGGCTGGTGCCAATCCGAATGGAGTACCCCCTCATTCAGAATCTAGGCAGGATGGTGTGCCCTGGTGGGGAGAGTTGTCATGCATATTGAAGCTCTCTTGGGATTCTCTCTTACAATGTGGTCGATTGTAGTTCTTTACCTCTGTCAAAATAATACATCTGCAAAGATTTTTAAAAAGTATTCTTCCTTTTTAAAAGGAAAGAAATTACAAGGCTTAACACGTACCTCAGTTATAACTTCTATAACGTGTCAGCTACAGATCACATCTCCATCCAAACCTTGATTTCACTCTGGATTCATATCTTTAGGGGATTCAACAAATTTTCATTTAATGGATACCTTGCATCTATTAACTTTAAAATGGATATTTGAAGGTTGAATTTCCTATAACAGCATTATTCTCCGAAAAGCCTTCCCTTGAATAAGCACAGAAGAACATAGTTGAAAGGTTGTCAGTAAAGAACACCTTTGAGAACCTACCTTTGGGACAACTTTATCTCTCTATTTACTAACCTGAAATGCTACAAAACAGGAAAGAAAATAGGAACAATGAGAATCTGAAGGTTCTGTAAGCATCTCAAACACTTTTTTTCAGAAATACTTGGTGTTCCATGTATTTTCCCCTAATTCTAGGCTCACACATGTGTCCTCTCTTTTTTACCTGCCTGGATAATACATACACTCTTTACTGTGTGGTTTAGTCTTTGTTCCTATTGTTAATATGCACTCCAAGGGTTTTCTATGTTTATTTGCTTTCCTGGTATAACTGACTGTAAATGCCTTGAGAGACAGAAATGCTGAAATTTCTTCCCCACCTCCCCAACTTCCACACTGGCTAGCCCTGTGCTAGGCCCTCCATAAAATAGTACAATCAGTTCTTACTCCCCTGAAGTGAATGAACAGCACGAGGCCGAGGAGTGATGAAATGTGTGGATTGCATGAACGTGTCTCTGAATCCTCACAGCCGTTCTTTTGGAGAGGTCATATACTTATCATGTTTGATGTTCTCTCAGGGATTTTGGTGTACATATAATCGTATGTTTGGAAAGGACATCAGAGATCATCTAGGTCAATTTCTAAGGCAGCCAGGATTCCTAAGAACAAAGATGTCCTAATTTTCCCATTAAATGGGGTTACTAGACAGGTGGAATAGGGCATTGTCTTGGGGGCATAGCACAGTTGGATTTCCGCAAACTGTTTGATGACATTTCTTATACTACCCAAGCAGACAAGATGGAGAGATACAGGCTGGATAATAGGACAGTTATGTGGGTTTGGCACTCCCTGACTAAAGGACCAGATCCAAAGAGTAGTCATTAATTAGTTGAGGTTAACATGAAGGGAAGCCTCTAGTGGAGTGCCCTGGGGCCCTGTCCTTGGACTTGAACTAATCAACATTTTAATTAATGACTTGGACAAATGCAGAGATGGCACGCTAAATTCTATGGGCAACTACTTAAAAATATTGTTAGAATTATTGTACTGCTTACTGGCATGGTAGAAAACCTAACCACAGCTTGTAAATAGAAATACTTTTTGCAAAGGTCCATTAGAGATAAATGTTAGGTCTTATATTTGGGTTAAAAAAATCACCTGGGAGGGGCTCAGCTAGGTGGCACAGTGAATGAATAGAGCACCAGCCCTGGAGTCAGGAGGATGACTTCAAATTTGGCCTCAGACATTTGATACTTAATAGCTGTGTGACCCTGGGCAAGTCACTTAACTCTGCCTCTCCAAAAAAAGAAAAAAAAATCACCTGTACCGATACAGTATGAAGGGTCATGACTGGGAGGTGGGGAAGCAAATAAATAAACATTTATAGTTATCCCTTCCACATCTCAGGGGTTAGGGGTGTGACATCCCACAATCTGGAAAATCTGTATAAAATCTTTGGGCCCTTCCTTTGTATCAAAGAAGAAGTTTGAATTTTTTTCTTTTATGGGGTGGTTACAGTACCTCATTATAAAATTTCTGTTGATATTATACAATTCTATAATATATTTTATGCACTTCTGAGTTTCTAAATTTTTTCTGTTACTTGCAGCTTTTGCAGAACTCCCCCCAAATTCCCATTTAATTTCTTACCCTGAACTATGCTATATTGAAGCTATAGTAGAAAAAGTCACAATGTGGAAGGGATGATTGTATATAGTGCTTATTATAGGCCAGGTACTGTGCAAAATATGTTGCAAATATTATCTCATTTGATCCTTGCAAAGACCCTGTGATGTTGGTGCTGTTTTTAATCCCCATTTTACAGTTGAGAAAACTGAGGCAAACAGAGGTTAAGTGACTTGCCTAGGGTCATACAGCTAGTGAGTGGCTGTGGCTGCATTTTAACTCAAGTCTTTCTGGGCCCAGCACTCTCTCCACTGTTCCATCTGGCTAGTGGTAACTAGAAAGTTACTTGTGTGAAAAAGATCTGGGAGTCAAATCCCCCCAATTTAATGCAATCTTTGACTGCATAAGGACAAGTATAGTATCTAGAATGAAGAAGGTGATTGTCCCATCATGTGCTATTCCAGTTGATCCACATCTAGAGTATTCTGTTGTGTTCTGGGCCCAGATTTTAGAAGGGACATCGACAAGCTTCAGGTAATTCAAAGGCAGATGAACAGGATGGTGAAAAGCCTTGTGAGAACATGTACCATGTCACTCAGGTGAGGGAGCTTGGGATATTAAATCTAGAAAATAGATTCAGGGCAGATTTGCCCAGTGACTTGCTCAGGGTCACATAGTTGGTAAGACTCATGTCTTCCTGACTTAAAACCAAGTGTTCTGTCTATGACTCTACCTAGCTGCCTCTAGACAGGAGTAGAGAAGACTTGGAAGACTTCAGGGTAGCAGTAGAAAAAAAATTTCTAGAAAAGAGATTTCACTTGTGTTTTGCTAGTGGGTGGAACCAGGAGCAAGGGGTGGAAACTCTGAGAGAGGCATATTTCAAGCCAATGTGGTAAGAAACTAACACAATTTCAAAGAGAAGTTGCTTACTTAAGAAGATAATGAGTTTCCCATCCCTGGGAGTCTTCAAGGGGAAGTTGAATTCCAGTAGCAAGGGATTTCCTAAAAGGGATTCTTGATCAGGTCTGGGCCCTCTGAACCCTAATATTTTTGTGATTCTGATCCTCCATTCTCTACTTGAAGACTTTCACTGATGATGAACTAAAGGCTTCCCAATGTAACTCATAATTTTGGATAGTTCTAATTGCTAGAAAATATTTTTTTATAATGAACTGAAAGCAGCTTTTCTGCAAATTCTACCCATAGTTCTGCTCTCTGGGGCCATGACAAATATATTTGATTTTGCTTCTATAGTTCAAATATTTTAAAAGAGTTTCTATTGAATCAGGCTGGACCATCTCCATTCATCCTGATCTATATCTGGCCACTGGATCCAGATAGCTCTAGAGGAGAAAGTGAGACTGGAAACCTTGCATAGCTTTCCCCCACTGTAATTCAATTCACTTGCAAGTCATGGCATCATATTCCTGATGTCATGATTCTCTTCTAGAATGAAGGACAAACTATCACAATCTATAGTATCATAGAATTTAGAACCTGAGGGGTCCTTAGAGATTATCTTGTCCAGTGCCTTCATTGTATGGCTTAAAAAACTGAGACCTAGATAGCTTAACTGAGTTGCATAATATCATATAGATACTGAGTAGTAAAGTTAGAATTTAAACTCAGGCCATAAGACTTCAAATTCAGCAATCTTTCTCCCAGACAGCATAGCTTCACACATTTCCTTTTTTCCCAATATCACAAATTTTTGTGGTAAAAACGTTCTTAATGTGCTCCACCAAGACACCTTCTTCAATAAAATTACGAAGATGAGGAAGTTCATACTTCTTTAGATAGTCAGCTCTGAAGCCATCAAAGGATACCAAGAGTAACCGGAGCACCAAATTATATGTAGAATTGCATCTGCAGCTAGTTATAATTCCAGAAAATAGGAGTGTCAATACGAACTTCATTGTGGACATCATTCCAAAAGGTAATAGCCAACCCCTTCTCTAATTTCTTCAACAAATCCTTAGATAAAATAAACTCTAGTTTTTATACCGTTCTGGATATGCTGCAGTATTCAATGCTTTCACTAAAATGTGAAGTGGGTGGTGCCCTAAACTAAACACAATAGCTTAGAGATTATTCATTATTTTATCATTATTCAGTCATATCCAACTCTTAGTGACCCCATTCCCCAAAGCACAAAGATACTGGAATAGTTTGACATTTCTTTCACCAGTTAATTTTACAGATGAAGAAACCAAGGCAGAAAAGGTTAAGTGAATTGCCCAGGGTTGCACAGTTAATAACTGTCTGAGGTAGGATTTGAACTCAGGAAGAGGAGTCTTCCTGATTCCAGGTCAGGTGTTTTATCCACCACACCACCTAGCTGCCCAGTACCTGTATAATGCTTTACATAACTTATCTCATTTGCTTCTCAAAATAGTCCTGTAACAAAGACAATATTATTATTATTCCCATGAGGAAACTGAAGCTCAGAGAAACTAAATGACTTGCCCATAGTCACACAGCTAGTAGGTATCAGAGCCAGAACTCAAACTCAGATCTTCCTGGATGATGAAGAAAGGTAGAAATGAACATGCCTTTGGGAAATTACTCAAGGTGCCGTTTCCTGATGGTGTGAAAAAGTCTCCTACCCAGTAAAAAAAACATTTAAACCCCACCTTCGATGATGGCCATTGTAACAGCAAGCACCCTAGCATACTCAGGATGGCTGTTAGCACAGGTTCTTTGATATGCTTTACTAAAGGAGAACAACTTTAAAGGTGTTGATCTTTAATTAAACATATACCTATATCTAAATAGATTTATCTATATATTATTCACTTAGTTCAGGGGAAAAAGTCAGTACCCTGAACTTCAGAAAATACAAACAGAAATTACAAACAGACAAAAAATACAGAGAAAATAATACAATTCAACAGACCAACAGAGAGGGCTTCTAGCTGTCTGACCATTACATATATATATATATATATATATATATAGTTAGTTACCAGAGAGAGAAGCACCGTCATCTGGGTTTCTAAATTCAGGGGCCTCAATGGCTACCCAGAGTCTTATCTGACCAAATCACACAACTCTTCCCATAAGTGAACCCCAAAGCAAAACCTCACCTCAGTGTATATATATATATACCCTTGTTCATTGTCAGAGGACATAACTTTTGTGACTCACTGCCTAACTACAAAGTAATAAAAGGTGTGGGTCTTCCTGAAGAAGAAACCTTGCCCCAATCAAGCCCCTCCTTTTGGGTTCCACTTGAGGCCCATTAAGAGGCAGGAAATATCTTCAAATTCCCTAAGCCTATTAGGGGGCAGGGAAGATCTTCAAATCCTCTTACCATTACAGCCTTAGAAAGGAGCCCATAGAGAATAGCCTGGGAGGAGCTGCAGGATAAAACCGCAAATTGGTAAGTCACTCCTATCACCAATGCAAGTGCTAGGGGAGGGTAGTGTGAATGCCAAACTCATTTGAAACTTGTGACTATCCAATTGGTAATTGCTTAATATAAATTAAATGCCAAATTACAAAGATCAGGTAATGGAAAGTCAAATGCACTCATTATCAAATGTTACAAAGTTTTAGGTCCTTTCTTTGCCATGGGGTGAAAAAAATCTTTCCAACTTGCAGGAGTGGAATAATAAAACCTTGTCTTCTTCCTTTGCTCTAGATTCCTAAACACTACCTTCCAATGGAAAATAGAACCATCTCCCCTGAACCAGGCTCTTACAAAGGAAAAAGCAACTTCCCCTTTGGATGAATAGCTTTCAGACTGCACAGGAATCTTTTTAAAATAGTCTCTGGCCAGAAGGGCTCATTTGGCTGGGTCTTTTGAAAGCAATGGAAACTAATGTGGGTGGGAGGTGGTCCATGGAGGGACAGTCTTAGAATCTTAGAATTGGAAACCATCTCAGAGCTCTCCTGGCCCAGGATCTCAGGAAAATCTTTTCTTCAGAGCAGAGTTGGGCAGAAGGACCAGGCATTATTAGATTGTTCCATAAATGAGAATCAGTGTGGCATAGCAGAAAGAGTACTTTACTCAGCCAGAAGACCAGGGGTTAGGTCCCAGTTTGGGCAGCATGACTTCAGCCAGGTTACAGGACGTCTCTGCGCCCATTTCCTCATATGTAAAGCAGAGATGATGGTAATACTGATTCTCTCTTTCTTACCAGTGTTGTGAGGAAAGTGTTAAAATATTATATAAAATAGTTATTTTATTTTTCACTGTGTAACCAGGGACAAATCATTTAACCCCCCCTTTTTTAAAAGCAATTGGGGTTAAGTAACTTGCTCAAGGTTACACGGCTAGTCATTATTTATGTGTGGGTGCTCATTTTCTGAGGCTGGGACCTATCCCTGGTCCTCCCAATTCTGGGGCTAGCACTCTTACTCACTGTGCCACCTAGCCGCCCCCACTTAACCTTTCTGAGCCAAGTGTGGCAGTAAAGTGAAGGCAGTGCAATTTACACTATCAAGGATGTTGGGAAGAAAGTACTTTGTGAGCTGGGATTCAGTGAGGACATAATCACCTATCCCTAAATATATTTTTATAAGTCCTTTCTTCTTCCGCAGGCATTTGTCTGAAATTGCCAGAGAGCTCTACTTGTCATTTTGGTAGCTTAAAAGAAATAAAATTTAAATCTACACCACATCTAGTAAGAAGTAGTAAGTTTGATGAACTGAAACTAATAAAATCTGATTTTTATCTATGGTTTCCTTTCTACTGTTAGCTATGGCAGAACTCTTAATACGTCTCTTCATAAGAAAAGCTGCAAAATAGTTTCCAGCATTAGGACACAGAAAAATCAGATTCCCATTTTTACTCTTCAAAAGCAAATTGATCCAGAGAAAAAGATCACAAGTGGAAATGTGCATGGTATGGTCTTACATCTATCTATTTGTATGAGTGTATGTGTATGTTTATAGATACCTATGTATATACATGTTTAATTGTAGCTTTCTTTAGGGTGGGTGAGGCACAGAGAGAGAAAAAAAAAAGTATGAAGTGCACAGCAGAGAACAAAAGAAAATCTAAGGGAGCAAAGAAAAGCTGGGTAGCTTTGAAAATAATGTGTATTATTTATTGCATAGGTTTTCCTGAAAGAGAAATTTATTGTTTTATATTGAATCATCTCTTATACTCTGCTATGTACATGGAAAGTTTTTTTCCCCTTTTCTTGTTTTGTATTTAAGTTTAAAATGAATAAAAAATTTATTAAAAAGAAAAAAAAAACAAATTGGGGCAGCCAAGGAAATTTCTACGATAAAGAAAGATAAAAGGTAAAGCAGGGCTCTCTTCCACGGCTTATATGATCTATCTGCTACACTATCTCTGGAATAACTAAGGTTTTGAGGACATTCTTGCTTTCTCCTTTCTGCCACACTGCTTCTGAGTGATCAGCAATGTGCTGGCTCAAAGTCAACAAGATGGAGAATGATTGACCTCAGTGTCTGAGATAAATTGGAAAATCATACAACTTACAATACTCTACTTTTCAAGTTGGGGGCACATTGGATAGAGAGACAGCCTGATGTGCATGGTAATAGGGCACTTAACTTGGATTCAAGAATACTGGGGTTCAGATCCTGCCTCAGGCACTTATTAGGTATGTGATCCTAGGGGAAGTCACTTAAACTCTCTTGGCTTCAGTTTTCTCATCTGTAAAATAGGGGGAGTTTGGACTTGAGGGCATTCAAGGGCCCTTCTGGTTCTAAATCTATGATACTGTGAAACATGAATTTTAAGTCAAGGGAGCTTGACTTGAGCTGTTGACCTGCCTGACTTGGAGAATTGCTATCTTTGTGAACATATTTATGAAGTGTTTTGGTTTGTTTTCCTGCTTCCTTGTGCTGTACTTCTCTACTCTGCACTGACCCCCTCTTCCCCGTCTTCCCTCATCTCCTACAAACCCCAGCACCTCATACTGATGTTCTCTAAAGCTTCCCACTATTTGCCCTCATCCAGGCCTACCCTCTGCTCCAGAGTCCCCAGCTCCAAAATTACCTCTCCCTATTCCCTCCCACCTCCTGTCGTCTCAGAGAAACTCCCATTTTCTCCACATTAATCTGTAAGTATGGACAGAATATTGCAAGGTATTACGGCAAGGGTTCTTAACCTGGAATCCTTGTACTTGATTAAAAGGTTTTTTTGGTAATTTTATTTCTATAGAAAAATAAAATAAAATATGATTAGCTTTCTTTGAAAGCTTATGCCCTTTACCTTATGCACTGAAAAACATTCTTCTTAGATTTTTGAAGAAGGGGTCCTTAGCCTTCACCAGATTGCCAAAGGAATCCATGACACACAAAAAAGGTTATGAATCCTGGGCCCATGGGGGAAGATAAGGTGTCATCTCTTGCCTCAGTCTATCTTGTTAGTCACAGCTCATATATATGAGATGGAGAAAATTTAAGTGCTAAACTATATGGTGCTGACTGTTGACATAATAAGAATTCAGAGAAGGAAGAACTCAGTGGAGGCCACTGAAAAGATAAATGGAGAGCTGGCCTCTGTTGAGCTCGCTTGTTGTTACCAAGGCCTCCTTACCTCAGGTGATCTCATCTGAACCTTAGAACAGCCCTGTGAGACAGGTAGGGTTGTTAGGAGAAAAGCAGTTTGCAAATTGTAAAAGCATTCCAGTCTAGATAAAAATGGACATTTATATGGCGCTCTAATTCTGCAAAATTTACTGCACTTACGTTATTTTATGAGATTAAGGTTCTTGAGGGCAGGAACTGATTCTTTTGGTACTTAGTAGGCACTTAATAAATTATTGTTAATCCTCTCAGCAACACAAGGAGATGGAGACTATAGTTATGATGCCCATTTTGCAGATGAGATTCAGAGCAGTTCAGTGAAACATGTGTGCTTACCTAAGTAAACCTTAGTGAACCTTCCTGGTTCTAGGTTTACCTCTCTTTCTACTATAACATACTAACATATTCTCTCTCTCTCTCTGTTCATATACATATATATTCATATATACATATATGTGTTCATATGTATTCATATATATATATGTTCATATATATTCATATATACATATATATATGAATAAGATTTTCAAGATTCCTGCCAAATGTTCTTCAACACCTTTAAAAGAACTACAATTTTTACCAGTCTGAGTATTCCCTTCCAACAATGCTGATCACAACCTATTTACAACTTCTCAAACTGTGTAACTTTTGTTCCTGGTCTCTCATAAATCCTCTAGAGAGGATCTAATACAACCTATTCTTTTGCTATTATGGTTGTCATTATTACAGGAAGGTGAATATTACATCTACACATTTTAATATTTTATACATTTAAAATATTTTATTTCTATTTGTTATGTTTGTTTATATATTTTATTATTCCTTGTTTTACAGATGAGGAAACTGAGGCAAAGGCAGAGATTGAATACCCTTTGGCAGTCAGTACTCTAGTCTATACCTTTAGACTTTAAATCCAGGGTTCTTTTCACCATACAATCTCTCTCTCTCTCTAGAGATAAAAGCTTAATGTTTTGTTTACTGGAATGTAAACTGTCTAGAATTTCAGGCACTCTGATGAAATGAAGAAAGGGTCTTTTAAATCACATGTGTACGTGTAAAATGAATCATATGCCTCTATGTGGTAGGGATGAAACACCAGAGTCCTCTATGTATTTCATGGGCTCCCTGCTACATCAGGGAAAACCCAGGGCTGTGGACTCTTAAATGGGGATTTCTTAGACGTACCTAGAATCCATTGGCTGGGGAAACAGAGTAATATGATGAAAAGAGTACTGGATCTCTGGCTTTAGAAAACCTGGTGTTCTGGGGCAGCTAGGTGGCAGAGTGAATAGAGCACTGGCCCTGGAGTCAAGAGGACCTGAGTTCAAATTCGGCCTCAGACACTTGATACACTTACTACCTGTGTGACCTTAGGCAAGTCACTTAACCTCAACTGTCCTTCCTTCCCCTCCAAAAAAAAAGCAAAGTAAGAAAAAGAAAACTTGGTATTCAAACCTTGGTTTTGTGATCTTGGATCAATTATCTCACATCTCTGACCCTTTGGTCATCCATAAAATGGGGCTGATCATGCTTATATTCCAAATTTTATAGGGTTGTGAAGAGATTCAGATTTGGTAAGATACCTTAATTGTTTAAGCAAAGGGCTTCTAAAATACTGCCTCATTTTATCCAAATAAGTCAATAAAAGTGTGCTAGGCATTGTACCGAGTGCTGGGAGTACAAAGAAAGGCAAAAAAAAAATGGTTTCTGCTCTCAAGGAGCTCACAAACAATATATCTGGGATGTATTTTAACACCATTCCACTATGGAGGAAACAAAGGGAGGTTTAAATTCCTTGTCCAAAGTTACATACCTGATAAGTATCAGAGTTAAGATTTAAACTCACATCTTCTAACTTTAGGTCAACGGGACTTTTTAATCAAACAGGGATGGTGTCACAAGTTAATATTTCCTTTCTGTCTCTTGTTTCATTGGTGTAGCTAGGTGGTGAAGTGGATAAAGCACTTGACCTGGAGTCAGGAACACGCATCTTCCTGAGTTCAAATCTGGCTTCAGATACTTCCCAGCTCTGGGACTGGATTTAGTCAGTCTTCTCATCTGTAAAGTGAGCTCCAGGAGGAAATGGCACACCACTCCAGTATCTTTGCCAAGAAAACCCCAAATGGGGTCATGAAAGGTCAGACATAACTGAAAAAATACCAACACTGTTTTATTGGCTTTCCTGTGATATAAAGTCCTGTGGAATTAAGGGAACCTATTTTTCAGGAATTAAAACTGCTGCTACTTCTGCTTCCTCTGGCAGTCCTGTTAGCCAGTCATTTTTTTAAAAGGTAAATTAGATTTTTGAGGGGGTTAATCGTATTCCCTATCACAACATTATTTTTCATAGCAGCAGGGAGAAATCCGATTAACTATCCTAGTGTTTCATATTTGTAGATTTAATTCTTACTTCATCAAACTGGGCTTTCAGCAGGGGTTGAAACCAAATGCTCTCAGTGGTTTCAAGTTTTCAGTGTGTTTCCAGGTTGTTTAAGCAATTGTATTAAAACTCAATAACTGTGCTTACTACTTCCCCCCACTCCTCCTCTCAGCTCTGGATTCTTGCTACGAACAGCAGGTGTACTAGTTAATCTTGGTTCAGGCTAACAGAGCTGTTAGTGGTGATGAGTGTCCATAGGTTATATTCAGCCTGTCTTAGAGATTGACTTACTGAAAAAACCCCAGGATCACAGAATTTCATAGTTGGAAGGGACCCCAGTAGTCTTTTAGTCTAATCCATTCCTAACAAGAATCCCCTCTAGAACATAGCAAACTGTCATTCAACCTTTGCTTGGAGATCTCTGAGGAGGGAGAATCCACATGACCTCCCAAGGCCACCCCTTTTACCTTTGGGGAGCTCTGATTTTTAGGAAATTTTTGTTTATGTTGAGCTTCAATTTATTTTTTTGCAACATTTTCCCATTACTTCTGGTTTTACCTCCTGGGGATAAGTAGAAGAAATCTTGTTCTTCTTCCTGATGAAACCTCTTCGGATAATTAAAGACTCTCATTTACACCTCAAGTCTTCTCTTCTTCAGGGAAAACATTGCTCTTTCTTTCATCCTTTTCTGAAATAAAATGAACTTGAGGTCCTTCACTATCTAGTTTACCTTTCTCTGGATGCTCTCCAGATCATCAGTATCCCTGGACTGGAATGTAATAATTCATATATGGCTGATCAAGTCAGAGTACATTGGGGCTACTATTTAATTAGTGGAATTGGTGTCTGCCTCAGTTTAGCCTAAGACTGAATTATCTTTCTTGGCTGCTATGTCATACTGTTGTCTCATATCAAACTTGCAGGCCACTAAGGCCCCTGGATCTTCTTCAAATGACCTACTGTCATATTGAAATGATAAGCAAAATGGTACTTATTTGAACCTTGCCTGTGATTATTTCAAATCTTTGTTAGAAACAGAACCTGTGAAACCCACAGTGGGAGGAACTTGCCAAACAACAGAGCAGGAAGGACATAAGAGGAAGGGGCAGAACAGGAAGGAGCTGATGATATAAAAGCTCGAACAAGATCTGGGACTGTTGGTCTGTCTGTGTAGATTTCATAAGAACAAAGTGAATTGATGATAGTGCTGGTGATGTGTGTGAATGTTGTTATAACTCTGCTAAGCTTGATGTGTGGAGCTGGACCCGGAGCTAGAGCTAGACTGGGAGTTTTACCTGATGCTGGGAGCTGCCTACCTGTGAATCCAGGTGACAGCTGGGTAAATTCAGGCAAGAGTTGGGAGCATGGAAGAGGACCATGGAGTCTGGGAGTCAGCCTCAAGTCAAGATGAAAGGACCTTTACTTAGGTACTTAGAGCTGACTGAGAAATTAAGACAATGTGACATAAGGGTAGAAGACCTTTGCACTTTGTACTCCTTAAGGATGATTGAGGGGTGGCTAGGTGATGTAGTGGAAAGAGCACCAGACCTGGAGTCAGGAGGACCTGAGTTCAAATCTGGTCTCAGACACTTCATACACACACACAAATAGTTATGTGACCTTGGGCAAGTCACTTAACCTCAACTGCCCTCCAAAAAAAAAAAAGAAAGGAAAAAAAGGATGATTGAGTTAAGGATGATTGGAAGCCAGTCTCAAATCAAGATGAAAGGAGACTTTACATGGGTATTTTATATTGATTGATTCAGATTGTGACTTACTGAATGATATCTTGTTTAAGAATATGTGGCCACTTCAGTAATAAATTGTTATGTTATAGTGCTCTGAATGTTGTACTTTGGTTTCTGTGAATGTTTTGCTTTAGTTTACTGTTGAATAAATGGAGAGTTCACTATGCTACATGATCAGAACCTTAAAGTTATTCACAGCAGTAGTCCTTAGGAGAGCTGCTTGTGCTTGACTTTACACATATTTACCTCATATTATCATCTACCTCAAAGTTCCTTTACATACATGAGCTTCCATTAATTAATCTATTAGCAAGCAAGAAAACAACAAACACATTAACCTCTTACTATGTGCCAGGCACCGTGCTAATCTAGTAGACTTAAGATATATGTGTACCTTACTGAGGTTTTATAAGAAGCAACAGTTAGATGCAAGGTGAACATGCAATACTATAAGCTGTTATGTGATATAGTCATATTTCTCTTTCCTGGTTATGGTTTCCAATATTATTAATACTTTGTAGTGATATAGTTAACAAAGATATACTCCACACAAATTGTACTTGGATTTATCTGTTCATTTCAGTTTGGGAAACATGCATTTACATCTATGCATTTACATAGTTTAGAACATTGTGTGACATAAAAAGTTGAGGAGACAATTTCTGTACAATTAGTCATTTTATTAATCATGCTAGCAGATAATTAATAATGGGGTCAGTGAGTGGGTGTTCCTGAGGGTGGCAATCTACTCTGATTGGTTAATAATTAATGAGAATTGATATAATTTTGTTTTTGTTTTTGTTTTTTGCTTTTTGGAGGGGGGAATCCAGGGCAGTTGGGGTTAAGTGACTTGCCCAAGGTCACACGGCTAGTAAGTGTTAAGTATTTCAGGCTGGATTTGAATTTAGGTCCTCCAGACTCCAAAGCTGGTGTTCTATTCACTGTGCCACCTAGATGCCCCAAGAATTGATATTATAATGAGGTGGTCCCATTCTAATTGGGGGGGAGTGACTTTGATCATTCTAGATCCCAGATCACTCACAGCCTTGGGGCAATCTAGACAAAGGATCTACCTCTGCTTGGAAAAGGCTGAGTGGAACATAATGGGTTGGAATTTACCTTAGATTAAATTCTTTGTAAGTTTCTCTCAATTAGTCAATTAATTAGGAAAGGCAATTAGTTTGAGACTTAGCTTCCTTATCTGAAAATCAGGAAAATAATACTTATATCATCTACCTAATAGTGTTGTAAGGATCAAATGAGAGAATTTATATGAGGCACTTTGCAAACACAAAGTTGTAGATATGGGTTAATTGCTGACTACTGTTGTTTAACAACTACTGTTGTTCAGTTGTGTCGGACTGACCCCATTTGGGGTTTTCTTGTCTAGGATGCTATAGTGCTTTAACATTTCCTTCTCCAGCTCATTTTAGAGACAAGAAAATTGAGGAAAACAGGATTAAGTGACTTGCACAGGGTCATACAGCTAGTAAGTGTCTGAGGCTGGATTTTAATTCAGGAAGATGAGTCTTCCTTATTCTAAGCCCAATGCTCTATCCACTGTACCACCTACCTGCCTGCTACTACTATTATTGCTAGAGCAAAGGTTTCCATTAGGAAGATTACTCTGGCAGCTGTGTGAAGGGTAGAATGGAGACAGTACAGGTGGAAATCAGGTAATCTAGTAAGCAAACTACTTTAATAATCCAGGTGAGAGGTGATGAGGGAGATGTCTAGGAATAGTCATGTTGCACTGTTTTTATCTTTCTTGGTAATATCGTTATTGGTTGTTTGTTTTTTATATCCATCATAAATTCAATGACTTTCAAAGAAAATTATAATTATATACAAAATTCTATCTCTTATTTGCCAATAAAGGCTTACCCAAGCAAAAAACTATTTTAACATTACATATTTTACATATTAAGAATGAATATAATGATATTTGAATGCAATGCTAAACAAGATACATATATACTTCACATTTAATGCATACATAGTTCTGAATAATACTTGTGAACTTGTTTCATGAACTAAGCATATATAAGAACTTCCAACACTATATAAAACTTCTGCACTTGGACAACAGGGTAGCAGTTTCATCTTATATGTGGTTGCAACTTTCCAAAATTGTTTTCAAAATTGTGAATAAAATTGTAATTTGAGAATTTGGGGCACAATTACATTTTATTATGATAAAATATATATTTTATGATTTCATTCATATTTTAGTTATAAAAGGTTAAACAGCTTGCATATATTTTACATACATGCAATTTACTTTAAAATATTTCTAACTATATTTTCCCTTAGTTTTCAAAAAATAAAATCTTGTGTCTGGATTATAAAAATATAAAAACAACATACTAGTGAAAAAAAGCATTTTTTTTTTACCAGTAGTTAATTATAAATTCATTCTACTATACCACTATTGCAATTTGTAAAAAGTTACAATTTCTGAGATTGGATTGTACAAATATGTAATGCAATGTGAATTATAATACTGGGACATATTATATGGGATTGTGATTCACATTTTTATGTTTAAAAATTTTTGATTTTATATATTTTTAAAGAAAAAAATTTCATGTTGCATATTTCATTTGTATATGAGGCAGAACTTTTATTTTTTGTCTTTTCACTCATCCATATAAATCCAGATTAAATGTTTTTGGTTAGTACAGCATGATTCCTTCCCAACTTATTAGACTGGGATAGAAGCTTCAGAAAACTCAGGTTCCTCCCCCTCTCCCCAATGTGCATGGGGCATTCAGTTTAGAAAGCAATCTAAGATGCCAATAAAAGGAGGCCCACCTGACCAGGTTCAGGTCACAGCCTGACTGGTAAAGTGTTCCCTATAATTCTGATTCATGAGGTCAGACAGCTGTCTTCATTACAGCTGAAAACAAGAGACAATTTTGTTCACTTTATAAAGTCAAGAAATCCCCCAGCACCCATAGCTAATCTTTATTTTTCTCGAACTCAGTTTTCTCAAGCATGAACTTTTCCTCATGAACCATCATGCCTCCTAGTCCAGAAGCCAATCCCTGGGAGAATTAACCTGATCATGCCCAAAACTCCTCTGAAACCCCCCTCTCCTGGTTCTCTCCTTGCTACCCATAAACATGCCCAATCCTTAAAAAAAAATCTCACTTAGTCTCATACTTGCTAGTTATCCTATATTTTCTTGCAATTCTTATCTAAACTCCTTGAAAAAGCATAAGTGCCTTCACTTCTTTTCCCCTTACTCTCTTTTAGACCCTCTGTAATCCGACTTCCAAGTCATCACTCACTTAAAACCAAGCTCAGCAAAGTTATGAACAATCTCTGTCAAATGTAATGACTTCTTTCTTCTCCCTGCTTATCCTTCTTGACCACTCGATAACACTGGACACTGGCACTTCCTCCTAGATACTCTCTTCTCTCTGGATTTTTGTGACTCTGACCTCTCTTGGTTCTCCTCTTGACCACTTCTCAGTCTCTTTAGGAAGATCTTCATCCATGTCCTGGCCACCAACTGTAGATGTTTTTTAAGCTATGTGCTTGTTTTTTCTTCCCCATCAGAAATGTAACCTCCCTGTGGGCAGGAACCCATACTTTCTATCACCAGAGTTTAACACAGTTCCTGACACATAGCAAGTGCTTGTTGATTGATTGGAAAAAGTATGTGGGGGCCATATAGTATAGGCTATTAAATGGCAGATTGAGAATCTTGTATTTTATCCTGGAAGCAAAGGGGAGTGTTGATGATTCTTGAGTAGGGGAGTAACATGGTCAGATCTGTACTGTACAAATATCAACTCTCTGGAGCTTGGAATGGAGAGGGGAGAAACTGGAAGTAGGGAGACCAATTAAAAGGCTGGTGAAATGGACCAAGGGACAGGTGATAAGGATCTGAACAAGGGAAGAAGCCATAGATAGCCACTGAGTCTAGGCCAACGGTGGCTAACCTGCAGCCTTGAGAGCACATGTGGCCCTCCAGGTCCTTAAATGTGGCCCTTTGACTGAATCCAAACTTCACAGAACAAATTGGATCAAAGGCCTGCCCTTGAGGACCTAGAGGGCCACATGTGGCCCCAAGGCCTCAGGTTCCCCACCCCTGGTCTAGGCAAACCTACTTTATATTCCTTGTGTTTCTAAAGGAGAGGCTGTGAGTTAGAAAGAAGGTGATGGGTCTGCAGAATGTTATGACACAGCAAGACTTTGGCAACACATTCCCAAAGAAAATCTGAAAAACATATAGTGACATATCTGAATACTCAGCTCCAAAGATCTTTGAGTTAGTTTTTCCTCATAGAAGAGGTTTATGGATAGACTTTACAGATGGCAAAACCCAGGGATTGTATGTAACTGAGAAAACAGGTTATGGAAAATTATGTTCATAAAACATGCTCCAGACGTGTGTTGGTATTTCAATGTCAGGTGAATATAGGCTAAGAAAGCTAGCTGCCTTAGTCTTTTCAGGAGTTTAAATGGCTGGTATATGTTAATGGACCCGCCCAAGCCAAAACTGAGAATAGGCATTGCCTCTGGGAACCTTGAAGTCTCAGAGTTAAATTATTTGTATACTGATATGGCCAAGAAGACCAGACTGTCGTGCCACTGTTCCTTCTGTCCCTGGTTCCCGCCCATCTTTCAGAAGAGAACATTCTTTCAGTACAATTTCTATTTAGAATGGACCAGTTCAACATTTTTTAACTACTTTGGAACTTGGAGGAACTCAGTTGAGTTCACTTTATTATTTATTAAGTTATCAACTTCAGTATCGAAATACAGTTTACATAGAATGAAAATGACAGAGGACAAAATCTGGGTATTGATTATTTAAATCACTAATAATCTGTGGTGTATGTATGTTTGGTACTAATTTGTGGTGTTTATTGAGATTGTCCTATGAAATTCTAATTATGCTATGTCTATTTTATATAAATCTTCATCTTAAAAGAAAAAAAAACAATCTTTTCAGACACCCACTGTATCCTGTAAAAATCTTTTCATTTTTATCTGATGTTGAAATAATAACAGCAGGTCAGTGTAACTGACATGTAACAATGTAACAGCAATGTAACTTAGTAGTTTACCTTCTAAATAAAGGAATTGAAACTTTTCCTTTCTTTTTTCTTTTGCTTCAATTGGAGATGGGGGATGGAGGCAGCTAGATGGTGGTGTAGATAGAGTGCTGGGTCTGGAGTCAGGATTCATCTTTTTGAGTTAAAATCTGGCCTCAGACACTTGCTAGCTGTGTGACCCTGGCCAAGTCACTTAACCCTGTTTGCCTCAGTTTCCTCATTCGTTATGTGATCTGGAGAAGGAAATGGGAAACCACTATGGTATCTTTGCCAAGAAAACCCAAAAATGGGGTTATGAAGAGTCAGACATGATTGCCCAATGACTGAAAAACAATACTGGAGATGGAAGGGCCAATGCAGATGACAAAATATGTTGCAGATAACAATGCAGATAACAAAATATAGGAATGATGGGAGGAGGACAAAGCAGAAGAAAGAGTTTGCATAATTTAGGACTCTAATAATAGGACTATTCACCTCCGTAAATTCCTGAAGTTCTAAAGGACTTGATGCAGTTTTAAACTTAGATCTTACACAACAAGATGCATTAAAATGCAATGGTTTAAGGGCCTAGAGGACGTAGGGTAATCTCACTCATGTCTGAGTCATCTTCTTTCCAAATCTCACTCCTCTTCTTAGTTTTACTACTTTTGTTCAAGGCACCGCTATCTTTCTTGTAAACCAAGTTTGAAACTTGGAGCTAGTCTTGACTCTTCCATTCTACTCCCTCCTCATATATGATCAATTGCTAAATCTTGTTTATTTTCTCTTTTATATCCAGGGGTGAGGAACCTGTGGCCTTGAGGCCTCATGTAGCCTTCTATGTCCTTGGGTGCAGCCTTTTGACCAAGTCCAAGTTTTACCCAACAAATCCTTTTATTAAGGGGATTTGTTCTGTGAAATTTGGATTCAACCAAAGCACTGTACTTGAGGATGGAGGGGGCCATGTATGGTCTCAAGGCCCTGGGTTCCCCACCCCTGGCCTAGACTCAGTGGCTACTTATGGCAGCCAGACTTGTCTACTGCTCTCATTCAGCACCTCTTACCTGGTCTATTGCAAAAGTTTCCTGTTTTTTTTTTTTCATTGTCTCCTATCTTTCCCCTTTTCAATTCATCCTCCACATAGATGCTGAAATATTTCAAAAACATGCATGCTTTAGAGATATGACTCCCTTTCTCAAGAAACTTCAGTGGCTCTCTCTTACTTCTAAGGTAAAATTCAAACTTCTCTGTTTGACAATTAAAACACTTAAAATATGTCTGGAGCCTAATTTTTCAGACTTATTTCCTATTTCTTGCCTTCAGGCACTCTGCATTTCAACCATACTGACCTATTTGCTATTTCCCTTGGGTCACCTGCCTCTTTGCCTCTGTATAGGCTGTCCCTTAAGTCTGAAATGCTCTTCCTTATCATTTCTGTTTCTAGAAATCTCTATCTTCATTAAGGTAGGGCAGCTAAGTGTCACAGTGGATTGAGCTTTGAGCCTGGAGTCAGGAAGACCTCAGTTCAAATCTAGCCTCAGACACTAGCTGTGAGACCCTGGGCAAGTCACTTAACTCTGCTGCCTCAGTTTTCTCACTTGTAAAATGAACTGGAGAAGGAAATGGTGAACCACTCCAGTATCTTTGCCAAAAAACCCCCAAATGGGGTCACAAAGAGTTAGACAAGACAACAACACAAACCATTAAAGCCTTAGTTCCTCTGATGTGATGACTTTTTTTGAACCTCTCAATGGTTAATAATTTTTCCTCTCTCAAATAACTTTACATATATTTTATACTTATCTGTGTACCTGTTATTTTCTCCTAATGATAATGAAATCTCCTTGAGGTCAGGCACTATCTTCATTTTTTTCTCTCTATCCCCATTACTCAGCACATAGTGGGGGTTTAATAAATACTTTTTGAATTGGATTGAATTGACACTCTCTTTCAACTATTTTCCTTTTTTTTTGGAAAGGGGAAGGCAGGGCAATTGGGGTTAAGTGACTTACCCGAGGTCACACAGCTAATAAGTGTGTCAAGTGTCTGAGGTTGGATTTGAACTCAGGTCCTCCTGACTCCAGGGCCAGTGCTCTATCTACTGTGCCATCTAACTGCCCCCCAGCTGTTTTCTTGATCTTATTCTTCCATGAAGAGGAAAAATCCTGTGATCCAGAGAAATCTAATTATCCACAAGTTGCTGGGGAGAGATGCTAGAAATACACAAATCTAATGGTCTGTCATATGTAAAAAGTCATTACAGATCAAATCCACTTAAAACCCAATCTCTCAAATCTCACTATAACAAATATTTCCCCAAATCTCAGCCAATAACCCACTTACCAATACTCAATAAAATGAAATTCCCAGATAGTGAAATAATTTGCCCACCCACTATAATAGGATTTGGCCTGAAGCAAGGAAAGGACTAGATAGAATTCAGAACTCTTAGATGCCAGGGCAAATCCCAGCCCAGAAGGCGATGCCCCTCTAAGTTTTCCCTCTGCAGCCTCATGATTGAGCCATCCTGGCAACATTTTGAAAGCTATTAAAAAACAAACAAACCCAAACCCACACCATAATTTAGATGAAAATCCTAAGAAATTTTTGAAATGAGGATATAAAAAGATATGTCAAATGCCATTTCTGATACAGGCCATCTTTAAACTTGACCTGCTCAGAGACATGGCGAGTGGGAAAGCCATTCTCTCAGACCAGTGCCTTCTCTCATGCCAGGAGGTGGTCTGGAAGCATATCGTCTTCTTTAGGTGTAAGCCTTTTTCTTCCCTCACCTCTCTGGGAAGAAAATCTCCACTCCTTGGATTTGAGCCAAGATTACAGGGCCTGTCTCATTTCATTTTTTTTCTTTGAATCCACACATGCCCATCTGTTCCTTCCAGGTCTAGTGACTAATGTAGTGACTACTATTAGGTCAGGAGAGCTGAAGTCATACAGCAATTATGGTTTTAGCAGACACACATAGAAGCGCTATTTTCTGTGGGGCTTCTCTCTCTCTCTCTCTCTCTCTCTCTCTCTCTCTCTCTCTCTCTCTCTCTCTCTCTCTTTTTCATCTTCCTCTCTGGAACAAAAAAATTCCCTGACTTCACATGGCCAACACAGCTGTCCAACTGGTGGAAAACAGTTAATGAAGTCAGTGAAAGGGTGAGTCACTGTAAAACAGTGTTACTTAGATGGGTCTTTTATACTTTTAATATTTTATTATTATTATTTTTGTCTTTTTTGGGTTCCCTGCTCCGGGGGTTGTACTTTGCCCACATCTCCAGGATGCTGTGCCAATAAGAGGGTGGGCTTTTTTTTTTTTTTTTTGAGTTTATTTCTTGGCCTACAGAATTAGGAAACTCCTTTCTGGTTTGGGGAGGAGGTGGTTGTGTTCTGGTAGCACAGTCCATTAGCTCTCCCACTTTTTGTCTGTTTTACATGCTTTTGGGGAAAAGGACAAAAATAAATACGGTAAAACCTCACTAACAAGCCCTTCTTTCTCTGTTCCATGGGCTTAATTCTCTTCCATGTTCCGTCATGTTCCTTGAGTAAATAGTGACCTCTCCCCTGAATACAGTTCCAGTCCTATTTCTTTCCTTTCCTCTCCTACTACGCATCTCAAAAAATTTTGTCAAAAGACCTCAATTTCCTCAGTTATAGTGCTCCCTATGATAGCTACCATAAATACTAGCTATTTAAATATAATACTTATATCATTTAAATATAATACTACATACTAAAGAGTATTATATTAAGATAAGAAGTCTTGATAGAGCTAAAGCTCTTAATGGGCCTTGAGTGTCAATCTGAGACTTTTATTTTATTATAATGACTATGTTGAAAATAATGTTGGCATCTGTTTCAGTGGTGGGGAACCATTTATATAATAAATAATAATATTAACACCAATATTATAAATTAATATTAATATTATCAATTAATTAATATATTAATAAAGAATAATGTTAGTGATATTAACACAAAATGTTTTGTTTTGTAATCATTATTTCTCTATGTTCTTGCTTTTCCAGCATGGACTCCTATGGCATCTTTCTTGGGTGCCATTTAGGCCACAAAGATACCATTTAAAACAGATTGGCTGAAAGTGTTCTTATTTCTCCCATTTACTTATGACTCCTCTCTTTAATGGCTTCCATAAAATGTCAATGACCTAAGTCCCTATCCTTCACCTTTTCAAAGTGTCCAGTCTCCTTTCCCTTTCTTTGATTTGAGTTTCCTAGCAGGCTTGACTTGTGTTCTGAGGAGCCTGCTGAGGAGGCAAGAAGCGGGACAGGCCCTGTGATTGGCAGAACAGCTGCCGGCCTAGCCCAGAGCCAGGTCTTGGCAGCACACTCCTGAGTAAGCGACGAGCACCTGGTTCACACAGGACCTAAGTCACAGCTGGATCCAGCTTTTGACTGGCAGAGCATGGCTTCCGTCGTCACCAAAGTGACTGGCCCCTGTGATCTCGCTACAGCCTGCTGAAACTGAGGTGAAGGGTGGGGGGAGCCCAGAAAGTAATACACCTCTGAGTCGCAGGTGCAAGTAATATTTCACTAATGAACAATGGGCACTTTACACACAGGGGTACTTTGATCCCTGCACTAAAAAAGGCCCTGCTGTTATTCAGGATTTTGGCTGCTGTGGGCAAACAGTCAGGAGGCCTGACCTACATTCTTTATCCGAGTAGGTTCACAGAAGTATCATCCTCAGCCCAGCAGGAATGGCTAACATTTGTGAAACACTTTACAACCTAACAAATTGCTTTCTTTTCACCAACCCTGTTGAGGCAAGCAGTGTGGGGATACTTATCCCCAATTTAGAGAAGAGGAAACTGAGGCTTCAGTGTATGTAGCTGCTACTACTACTACCTGTCCAATGTCACTCAGCAAGTAGTGACATCATTGAAATTTCAACCCAGGTATCTAACTGGAAGGCCCTTTATTAAGACTAGAAAAGTTCCTGATGGATGTCACATGTCAATCTGAGATATTTAAAATACACTTTTATTTTAATTTAATTTTTTTAATTGGGAAGCATTAATTTTCTCTCTTCAATGAAAATAAGAAAATCACAATCCTTTTAACAAATGTATATAGTGAAGAAAACAAATTTTATGTTGTACAAAAATACATGTTTCATTCTACCCCAAGTATTTATTAGGAGGTTGCTAGCATGCTTCATCGTTGGGTTCTGGAATGATGGATCATTGCATAAAGCAAAGTTAAAATTTTTTTTGGTGATCATTATGTTGAGATTATCTAGAAACCTTTCCACTGTGCCATTAGAACTTCATCACCATCAAATATTTTTTTAAAATCTAGTTCATAAGCCTCTCTTTATAGGTAATTAAAGTGAGGCTACAGAGGGACAAGAAGATGTCCAAAGTCACCCAGCTTGGTCAGTGGAATGCTGGAATGAGAAGCCAGTGCTTCTGATTTTGGGTGTTCTATTGCTCTGCCCTCCCCCTTGTTCTGCCAGATTAATGTAGGTGCAAAATATATACTAGAAGAGTACAGTAGAAAGGGGAGTACACTGTTGTATGGAATGAATATCAAGGAAATCAAAGATTCACTCCCCATTTCTATCCTTAACTAAGAAAGATTTCCTGGAAGGAATGAGTTGTTTTTTTTCTTTTTCTTTTTGGAGGGCAATTGGGGTTAAGTAACTTGCCCAAGGTCACACAGCTAGGTTTTTGTTTGTGTGTGAATTAAGTGTCTGAGGCCGGATCCGAACTCAGGTCCTTCTGACTCCAGGCCGTTGCTCTACTTACTGCATCACCTAGAAACCCCAAGGAATGAGTTTTAAGGAAATTTTTAAAGGACATGAAAGAATGGAAAGAAGGGGAAGAGGAAATTTCAGACAAAGGCATATACCTCTACTACTATAGCTACTACTACAACTACAATGAATATGACTACAACTACTACTACAACTCCTTCTTCTTCTCCTTATCCTCCTCATTACCAGGGAATAGAGAACCAGACCTGAAATCAAAAAGACCTGAGTTCAAATGTGGCCTCAGACACTTCCTAGCTGTCTGACTCTGGGCAAGTCATTTAACCTTTGTCTGCCTCAGTTAATTCATCTGCAAAAAAAAAAAAAAAAAATGGCACTTACTTCCTATGGTTGTTGTAAGGAACAAATGAGATAATGATTATATAGTATTTAGAACATAGTAAGCACTATATAAATGTTAGCTACTACTACTACTACTACTACTACTACTACTACTACTACTACTACTACTACTGCTGCTGCTGCTGCTGCTGCTGCTGCTCCTGCTGTTACTACTACTGTAAAATTAATAATAATAATAATAATAATAATAATAATAATAAATAGCCAGGCATTCATGTAGCATGTTAGGTTTGCAAAGCGCTTTACAAATATCTCTCTTTGTCCTCATGACAAGCCTGGGAGGTAGGGTCTATTGTTATATCCATTTTATAGATGAGGAAAAACAGGCTATGTAATTTGCAAGCTAGTATGTGTCTGAGGCTGTGTTTGAATATAAGTGACAGTGAGGGAGGCATATAGGGGTTTGTTTTTCTGGGATAGCAAGAAGTAACCTAACTAACCCTGGTGAAATGCCATGTGCTAAAGGGTGATGAGTCAAAAAGCAAAGTGAATAGGGTAGAAATTACTCTTTTTTTCTCTGGAGGAAGTAAAAATTAATGGACTATGAATCTAGCAGCTTTTTAAACCTTCCAGAAATGTTCAGCCAAGAGGCCTATCATCTTTTTATGACACTAACAAGTTTTTGGTGTTCTTACCCATAGTGGCCTCCTTAGTGTAGGGTCTCATCACCTATTACCTCTGTTATTGCCACAGCCTTCTGAGTGGTCTCCCTGTTTCAGATTTCCCACACTCAAGTGTGAGAATCACACACTCCAGAAACACATACACTGTTGTTGAAGGGATTTTTCCTAAGCACAGACCATGTCACTCCCCTGCTCAATTAACTCCAGTGGCTTCTTATTGCCTCTAGGATTAAATATAAACTCTTATTTTGAGCCCTTTACAACCTGGCTCCAACCTATCTTTTCAGCCTCATTGGACATTATTCACTTTCCTGCACTAGGCAATCCAGTCAACCCAGCCTTCTCCCTGTTCTTCACACTTGTCACTCCATTATGTATCTCTGTATCTTTAAATAGCATGTTTCCCAATGCTCTGAATGCTTTTGGTCCTTATCCCCACCTGAGAGAGTCCCTCTCTTCCTTTAAGATGCAGTTCAAGCAACAACTTCTACTTGTATGCATTTCCCAACCAGTTGGGCCCTTCCTCTCAAATTATCTTGTATGTAACTACTTTGTACATACTTGTATTTATTCATTTTATATTTATTTTCTATATATTATGTACCTGTTGCCTATTCCATTAGCATGTAAGCTCCTTTCAAATCGGGATGATTTCATTATTTGAACCTATATCCCTCATGCCTAGATTAGTGCCAGGACTAAAACTTAATAAATGCTTGTCAGTTAATTGATTGATTGCTCAAAAGTAAGTCTTGCTTGCAATTCAAAATGTGAAATTATGCAATCCTGTGTTCCCTTAAAAGGATTTCCTTAGCATTAATGTCTTTTTAATTTTTAAAATATTTTGTTTTGTTCCAATTACATGTAATAACAACTTTTAACATGTTTTTAAAATTTTTTGAGTTCCAAATTCTCTCCATCCCCTCCTCCCTCAATGAGAATTTTCGCAATTTGGTATAGATAATACATGTGCAGTCACACAAAGCATATTTCCTTATTAGATATGTTGTGAAAGAAAACACAGACCAAAAACCTGCACAAAAATGAAGAAAATAAAAAATAGTATGTTTGATATATACTCAGATTTTAATCATTCCTTTCTCTGGAGGTGGATAGCATTTTTCATCATAAGTCCTTTGGTATTGTTTTAGATCATTGTATTGCTGAGAATAGCTAAATCGTTCACAGTTGATCATCATGCAATATTGCTATTACTATATGTGATATTCTCCTGGTTCTTCTCACTTCACTTTGTATCAGTTCACGTAAGTCTTCCCAGGTATTTCTGACAGCATCCTGCTCATTATTTTTTATAGCACCATTATATTCCATCATAATCATATACCAGAACTTATTCAGCCATTCCCCAGTTGATGGGCATCCCCTCAATTTCCAATTCTTTACCACCAGAAAAAGCTGTCATAAATATTTTTGTACATATAGGTCCTTTTCGTTTTTTAAAAAATCTTTTTGGAATATAGACCTAGGAGTGATATTGCTGGGCTATAGGCTATACGCAGTTTTATAGCTCTTTGTGCATAATTCCAAGTTGCTCTCCAGAATGGTTGGATCGGTGCTAACTTCTAAATTGTTATTATTATTATTATCATTGTAGTACTCTTCACTTTGACTCTGTGTGATATTTCGGTCTCATTTCGCTCCCCTGCCCAAATTGAAGTCAAAACGATTTGCCTGGTGGGGACAATTTCCCCCAGGGGAACACTTCTATCTGAATGTTAGAGTTGGAAAGCTATCCTTTACTCATTTTACTGATGAGGAAACTGTGTTGGAGAGAGGCTAGTTAAATGACCCTCCCATAACCATACGGGTAATGAACAGAGGGGGTCAAGTTTGAGCCCATGTTTTTTTTTTTTTATATCTCCTAGTTTAATGCTTTTATATCATGATACCATATTACCTCTGTGCTTTAGGTAGGTGGGTGTGGAGTCTGGGGTGGATGGCAAAATTGGAAGATCACAGAGTCATAGATTTAGAATTAGAAAGCATCTGAAGGTCATCTAGGTCAATTCTCTTATTTTAGAAAGGGGGAGACTGAGGCCCAGAGATGTGATTCACCCAAGGTCAAACAGTGTCAGACCTCAGACTTTAATCCAGTTTTCCCTACTCTTAGACCAGAAGTGTCAAACTGAAATAGAAAATGGATGCCTATGACAGCATCTTGACTTAGAAAATCACAAATTAACATTATCTATGCTGTACTGTGTCTTTATTTATTTTGTTAAACATTTCCCAGATATATTTTAATCTGCTTCTGTACACACTTGGGAGATTTACAGTGGCAACGAATTTGACACCTCTGTTAAAGACCATTACTCTTTCTGCCACAGGTCCAGAAAACCAGGACTAGGAATTCCAGTTGTGATGATTAAAATCATATTTGAAAGAAGGTTTTTATTTATTTTGTTGCTGTTGCTGCTGCTGCTATTGTTGTTGTATAGAGGGGCTGAAAGATCTGTTGGAGATCATTATGTAGGGAAGGGATTCATGGGTCAGGTAAAGGTTGATGTAGGTCATCTTTGATAGATTCAGCTCTCAGCTCAGAGCTTTGGTTCTCATTCTTTTGGTGGTCTAGACAGTCTCCCAATTCAAGTCCTACATGATGGCTTCCTTAAATGGCAGCTAAGTGGCTCTGTGGATAGAGTACTGGACCTGGAGTCAGGAAGACGACTTCATACCCAGCCACAGACATGACACTTACTAGCTGTGTGACTGTGGGCAAGTCACCTAACCTCTGCCTCAATTTCCTCAACTGTAAAATGAAAATAATAATAACACCTACCTCACAGGGTTGTTGTGAAGATCAAATGAAATCATATTTGTAAAGTGCTTAGCACAATGCCTGGCACAGAGTATATATGTAATAAATCTTTCCTTCCTTCCTCCCTCCCTCCTTCCTTTCCTTCCTCCCTCTGTCCCTCCCTCTAATCCTTCCTTCCTTCCTTCCTTCCTTCCTTCCTTCCTTCCTTCCTTCCTTCCTTCCTTCCTTCCTTCCTTCCTTCCTTCCTTCCTTCCTTCTTCCTTTCCTCCCTAATAGCCTAAACTGCCTAAGAGTTATTTATCCTTTCATGCATGTACTCTGTCTCCCTAGCTAGGAAGTGAACCCTTTGAGGGCAAGGACTATGGCATGTACTTCTTTATATTTCCAGTGCTCAACAGTGCTGTTCCCCAAGGCCTCCACATTTGCTGTTGCTGCCACTGCCAGGCAGTCCCAATCTACTGGACATTTTCCAGCCCCTCACTTTACCTTATACTATGCAGACATGTGTTAGTGCCATTGTTCTTAACTAATTCTTTATTCCTTCATGTAAAAACACTATGAAAAATTGGAATGTTTTCAAATTAAAGTGGCTCAGTTTCTTGATCACAGCCTACAGTAGCTGGCTGCAGTGGTACTTAGAATGCTGAGTAGAGCCTTTAAAAATCATGATCAAAGCTAGTTTTGTTGAATATTCACATGGAAGTTGTGTGTACATAGAGCAATGCAAAGGAGGAAATTTGGAAACTAATTAAACCTTTTCTGGTCTCAAGTGCTAGTGCTCCTCCCTCCAAATGCCTTATATTGAGCTACCTTGGATTTGTCCATATTTATTTTCTTATTTTATATTTACTTATACATGTTCTTGATAGAGTATAAACTCCTTGAGAATAGGTATTGTTTCATTCTTTGTAGTTCTATCACCGACACCTTGACTAGTATCTGGTCCATAAGAGATGCTTCAATTTGTTTATTCATTGAATTATTCAATAAATTTGACCCATGCTGAGAATGATTCTACTTTGTAACCTTAATAATTTGCTTTGCTTCTCTAGAGCAATAAAGTTAACCATATAATTGCCAGCTCTCTACTTCAATTACTTGTGGAGGCTTTGTGGAGTGAACTATGGAGAAAGTGTTCTGACCAATGTCAAAGGTGGAGAACAGTAGGAAAATAGCCACTCCATAATGATTCACCTACTTTTATAGAAATTACCTGGGAAACAATTTCATCCACATTCTCTTCTGATGCCTCATCATCATTGCTGGGTACTAGAAGGCTTTGCCAAAGGAGCGTGAGCACTATCCACTGTGACACTTAGCTGCCATTTGAGGAAGGCTTCATGCAGGAAGCAGTGTGATCTCAGAGAAGTTCTACCAAGTTGAAAAAGACTATATGCTGGATATCCAAGGGCCAACTCAAGCAAGTACATAGAGGTTCATAGGATCACAGATTTAGATTTGGAAGGGAACCTAGAGGTCATTGAGTCCACTCATTTCATTTTACAGGTGAAGAAAGTAAGACACAGAAACGTTGAGTAACTTGCCCAAAATCACACACCTGGTAAGTATGTGATGTAGGATTTGAACCCAAATTTTCTTTTTTCCAAGTCCAGCACTCAACTGCTTTGCCATACTGCCACTGAATCATCAGGTTGGCCATAGAGTTATGAACGTTGTGGACATAGCAACTCTTTAAGGTCATCTCTCAAAACCTAGAAGGTTTAAGATCCATGTAGTTAGAGGGCGGTACCCCATTAATAAAATCACAGCTCTTTGAAGAAGTAAATACTTGAGGAGCAAGGAGCTGCCCATGACAATATCTGAAGGGAGAGAACAAAGTGGGATCATTTTTGTTGGCGTATTAAGTTAGCGATATGACTTAGAAACAGCAAAGACCCCTTAGGTTCAAAGTGATCATTTCAGGCCTCTCTGGAGAAAAGATCCTTGCCCTGTCTTCTTTCTTGTTCTCAATTCAGTCCCAGTTTAGGCAGTGCTTAGAGCAAAAGCATGTAGTGGGGGCTCTGAGTACTTGGCCTCATGGGTTCTCAAGATCAAGTCATTAGCTTCTTCCTGGGGGAAACCTACTTGAAGTCCTATGTTCTTGCAAAATACTCAAAACTCTTCTCTTTTTATGGGGTTTGGTTTCATAAGAGATTGTTTGTTTTTTTTTTTTACCATAAGCAAGTATTTCTGAAGAAAAAGTCAAGTGAGAAAAGATCAATAGATACAGCCCTATCTGTGTAATTTCCAACCTCTGCAAAATCATTTTGAGAATAATTTATACGTGTATCAAGAGCATCCTTATCGAAGATACGAGAAGGGAAAAAGCCCAGGCTTTCACAAATGATGTTTTTAGTGGACACCTTCTTTACCATCACATAGTTGACTGAAAGATGAAGAAAATAAAAGATCTCACTGTGCTCATTGCTGATGGGTTACATTATAGATTTTCTAAAGCAAGAGGATACCTTAAAGGTTTTTCTGCAAGAAGGCACTTGCTGGCATCAAAAATACTCATGATTGGAAAATGCCATCCACATCCAGAGAAAGAACTATGGAGTTTGAATGCAGATTGAAGCATACTATTCACTGTCTCTGTCTCTGTCTCTCTCTGTTTTTGTTTCTTCTGGTTTTCCCCTTTGGTTCTAATTCTTCTTTATAACATGATTAGTGTGGAAATATGTTTGATATGAATGTATTAGCAGAGCCTATATCAGATTACAGGCCGCCTTGGGGAGGGGGGAGAGGAGAGACGGAGAGAAAATTTAGAACTCAAAATCCTATAGAAGTGAATGTTTAAAACTAAAATAAATTAAAAAAAACTTTAAAAATCATTCATGATTCTTTGAAAGATTTAACAACAGAAAGAACTTTGTTCAATGGCCCTCTGATTATTCATATCAAACAAAGCATAAAATAAAGACACATACTTCCCAAAAATGTTTCCTTGATCAAATATTTGTCAAGTACTTAGCACGTTACCTGGCATAAAACAGTCACTTAATACATGCTTGTTTCCACCTAGTTTAAGCTCCCTATTTTACAGACAAGGAAACTGAGGCTTTGGGACTTGCCTAAAGTCTCACAGATGATAAACTTCATGATTTGAACCCAGGGCCTCTGATTCCAGGGCTAGTGTACTTTTCGCTATGCCATACTGCCTTGGGATTCATTATGGAGCAGTGTCTAATGCTGGGTATTTCTTAGGGTTTTCCCTCTAGGTGTCTTAGGCAGCATCCACCACATCTCTAGGAGGATACAGGGTAAAGGAGTGGGCATTATTGTGTGGGGATTACTGTCAATGAAATCACTGATCTAGTCCCTAGGCCTAGCCTTAATTAAGGACAACTTCCCAGAAGAGTTGAATTCTAAGGAGTTTCTTTCTTTTTTTTTTTAAGGTGACTTTTCTTAAAGGAGAAGAGAAAGAAGGAAGCTAAATGTAAGGGGAAACATTCAGTGAATTGTTTGTTTGCTTGGAAACATGGAACCAAAATATCTGTTATGCTTAACTACACATTTAACTTTCTTATTAGGTAGATGAAGACTTGCTCAATAAACTAGGTAAAAAATCTTATTTCATACTTTAGAGTTTGGACACATAAGAAAAAAAGGGGCAGTTAGGGGGTACAGTGGATATAGTGCCAAACCTGGAGTCAGGAAGACTAATTTTCTGGAGTTTAAATCTGGTATCAGATAATTACTAGCTGTGTGACCCTGGGCAAGTCACAACCCTGTTTGCCTCAGCTCCTCATCTGTAAAAATGATCTGGAAAAGGAAATGGAAAACCACTCCAGTATCTTTGCCAAGAAAACCCCAAATGGGGTCACAAAGAATCAGACAGGACTGAAAAACCACTCAACAACATAAGAAAAAAAAATTCAAATGGAAAAACAACTAAGTGTATGTGGGGAGTAGACAGGTGGGGCTGTGTAGGTGGCTCTGTGCCCTCCTGTGGCATACACTGAAGCTCTGACAAATGGTTTTTTTCTTAGTCACCATCATTTTATAGCTATACGTAGTTGCCTATTTTATGCTAGGTATTTTGTGTCCTTGGAACGGCTGTTATGGTATTCTCCAAACCTTGAGAGACACATGACTCTCTTCAGTTTGGCTTCCATCCAAATTTCCTAGAGTTAGAACTACACCCCATAGGAGCTGACTCACCACCACGGAGGACTGTTGTTAATTTTTCTGGCACCAATTCAGGCACTGTGACTTTTTTCTCCCTCTAAACATAGTCATAATAGAGGACAAACTTTCTCCAAACCAATTCCATTTCTCCGAGGACTTCTCAATACTGAAGACTACTTTTATAGTTAAAGGAAATAGCTCACACCCTCAGAATTTCCATCTCTTGTTTTCTACTCTTAAAATGACATTCTTCATTCTCCTTTGAGAATTAAAGGAATTAACAAAAATTACTTTAATAAAAATGTTCAGATACAAGGATTTGAATTTTTTTCAAAAAAATGAAAAATAACAAACAAACAAAAACCAAAAACCAAAATCCAAAGACCTTCTCTAGTGTCTGGTACAGAAGTTTATAACTCAGAGAAATAGATTTGGAATTTTACAGCTTCCTTGCTCTGAGCCTTGTTTCTCCCTCTTGTGACATGTAGTCAGGCCCTATTCCCATTTTTTCTTTTACTATAAAGGAAATGGTAGGGTGGGGAGACATCTGGTTGCCCACTCTCATTGGGCCACATTGTCCCAAATGTCTTGGAAGGGTCTCAAACCAAAGACTGAGCAGTAGATTTCCAAGTGTATATGAAACCCATTGTTGCCAAAATAGAACTGGGGAAGTAAATGATGGTGTCTGTGTCTGTGATGCCAAAACAGGAGGATAATTCAGCAAAATAAATAATTCAAACTAGTTAATTATTTGTTGCCCTGTAAACAACAGGAGACCTGGAACAACTGGTGGATTGCATTTATCAGTTTTAACCTGGCTTCATGGGCCCCTAGTAGTCAATGACCATCATTGGCTCTTTCAAATAACCCACTGATCAAGTAAATTTAAGGATGCTATAACCCTGACTAGGAAGCAGAAATGGTTTACACCCAACTCTAATCAAATTGGAAAGTTTCTTTGCAAAGAAATAGTTTAATTAAAGCATGCATATGACAAAGTGCAGAACCTCACACAGTGTTAACTTGTCAAAAGAGTGCAATTTAGCCCTGAAAATAAACGCTTCCCAAAATAACAGCGTTGGGGAAACTTTGAGCTCTGAGTTAGCCCTTTCACAGGCACTAAGAAGGCTTTTACATAGTGAAGGCGGAACATGGAATAACAGCAGAAACAAGAAACCCTCAGTCTCCAACACTGCCTAGGGACCCACTGGACTATTATTAGCAAGGGATACAAAATAGATTTGGTAAACACTGGGGGAGCCTTGCCAAGCCGTGTGGCAAGGACATATGGTCTTTTAGAAGTGCCACGATCACTACAAACAAGCAAAATGTTCTGATGGAGCAGCCGGCCCTGTGAAGCTCCTTGTTCAAAAGCTCAGGACAGAGGGGCTAATATTAGTCTGGCATAAGTTCCTTGGGAAGAAGTAGCCCCCATTCCTGCTTTCCTCCTTCTGAGTTCCTAGTAAGGCAGAGCTGCAATCTTCACTTTGGCCACGAGAGGGAGGGCAACTACATGGAATTGCTCAACCTCCAAAGGCTTCCCCTAGTAATGTCTCAAATCATCTATCTTCACCAAAAATGGAAATGGAACAGAAATGAAGTGGCCTTGCTTGGCTTTTTAGATGGTCTGTGGTAGACTTTTTGTCTTTTCCTATTTTCTCTTTCTACTTGCATATGTGCTTGTTGTGTTCACCATTAGAATGTAAGCCTCCTTGTAATTAGGAATTGTTTCAGTTACTAGACTTGGATCCTCAGCACCTAGACAGGGGTGGGGACCTCGAGGTCTTAAGGCCACACATGGCCCTCTAGGTCCTCAAGTGTGGCCCTTTGACTGAACCCAAATTTCACGGAACAAATCCCCTTAATAAAAGGATTTGTTCTGTAAAATGTGGACTCAGTCAAAAGGCCACACTCAAGGACCTAGAAAGACGTATGACCTCAAGGCTGCCGGTTCCTCATCTCTGAAGAATGATGCCTGGCAAACAGTAGGTGCTTAATAAATGCTTGTTGAATGATTGGGACCTGGAAGGGACCTCAGAGGTCAACTAGTCCAATTTCCCCATTTTACAGGTGGGGAACCTGGGGCCCAGAGAGGTTAAATGATTTGCCTAAGATCACACAGACAGTAAATAGCAGAGACCCAGGGGTCCCAACTCTAAATCTTATTCTCTTTTTGGATGCATCTTTAGTGTGCATCACATCTGAGGAAAATAGGTCTAAGTCAAGTCCTATGTGAAAATGTAGCCTGCTGTTATACGTGTGGTTTAAAGATCCTCATGCCCCAGTCTAGAACCTGAAATGCTCACCACTCAGGATTAAGCTTCAGTACTTCCAGAAAACCTCTATTAAAATGCAAACATGTTCACTGTGAGGGTGACCATTAAATCAAAATCTGCTCATCCACTACAATTCCTACACACACTTGAATAGACATGCACACACATACATGTTTGCATAAGTCCCCCCTCTCCTATCCCACCCCATTAATTATATTTTAATAAGCCCTACTCGTATAAGACCTGTGACAAACACCACTTTATTCTCAATTCTTTCTCTTTTTCTCCCACCTCTAAGTATAAATTTAAAACTTTAAGACACAGTTCTAGCTTATCTTCTCTTGCCCCACCAAAATGTGCTCAGAGACTACTACTAAGTAACTAATTTACTAACTAGCTATCTTCTAAATGAGAACGCTAGATGGAACACAGGGAATAAATGCCCTTCAGCTTATGTAGAGGTCTTTCTTAAATGGTGGTGCCCAGAACTGTCATACGGAGTTTACCCAGTCCTGTGAGTCGCAGCTCTCAGCACCGTTTCCTATTATCAGAGGAACCTTGCTTAGCAGTCAGTAAAAGGTGTTGTAACCTTATCCCTGCTACTCTAAGGAGGAGAAGTTTGGGGGATGTCATAACCTGTGCTACATGAATTTGCTTTAAGAAAATATGACGTCCATATCTCAATGCCTACCAGATTTCAGTTTCTCAGAATGGATAATACTACATATGCTAATGTAGGCAGCTAGGTGGTACAGTGGATAGAACAGTGGGACTCTTTTTTTTTTTTTTTTTACAGTGGGCCTGGAGTCAGGAAGACCTGAGTTCAAGTATGGCTTGAGACACTTAATAACTGTGTTATCTTGGGCAAATCACTCTGTTTGATTCAGTTTCTTCATCTGTAAAATGGGTATCATTATCAGGGTTGTTGTAAGGATCAAAAGAGAGAATACTTGTAAAGTGTCTTAGCATAGTGCCTGGCACATAGTAAGTGCTATTTAATGTTTATTGTTCAATTATTTCAGTCATGTCCAACTCTTCATTTGGGGTTCTCTTGTCAAAGATACTGGGGCGATTTGTAATTTAAGTGTTACCTTTTATTATTGTTTTTTCCCCTGACAGTCATAGAAATTAGTACAGAATTGGAAGGCAAGGGACAGCTATATGATGCAATGAATACAGCACTGGCCCTGGAGTCAGGAGCACCTGAGTTCAAATCCAAACTCAGACACTTAACACACAAACTAGCTGTGTGACCTTGGGGAAGTCACTTAACCCTAATTGCCCTCCCCTCTCCCCTCCAAAAAGCAAAAAATTTAAAAAAATAATTGGAAGGCATAAGCTCCTTTAGACAAGGGACCCACCTAAACTTTAAAGAGTTCTAATACATCGACTATAACAATCAAAACAACGCATCCCAGCATAGCATTTTAAGGTTACAAATAGCCTTTCCCAGAATAGCTCTTTGGCACAAATAGGTAGTGTAAGTATGATTTAACAGATGCAGAAGCCGTCTTGCATGATGATTTTATATTGAGGTGTAGCTTCAGAGCTGACTTTAGTTTTCAGAAGAAATACTAAATTGCAAAATATTCATAGAAGCTCATGTGAGGCAAGAACTGTTAAACTGGCAAGGTCAGGAGTCCAAGGAGTATTTCTGCTTCATATATTCATATTTCTCATGTAGACGGGTGATCTTTTGCTCTTGCATGTAATTTAAAGAGAATAATGTACCAGGTCACAAAGAATACCAGGCTTCGATGTGGATGACACTTCCAATGTCACCCAGTTTAAAGCCCATTAAGTCAGGGAACTCTCCTCCAATATCTCCAACAAATGGTCATCAAGATTCCTCTCAGTACTTTTACTGATGGGGGATTCAATCACCCCCTGAAGCAATCCACTGTATTTTTGGACAGTTGTAACTTTTAGGAAATTTTTTCCTTATTTTGAGCTAAAATGTGCCCCCTCTACTTATTAGTTCTAGTTCTGTTCTCTGGGGTTAAGCAGAACATGAGTAATTTCCCTTTCACATGACAATTCTTCAAATGTTAGCTAATGACAGCTATAATGTCCTTGAGGCAATGGGGTATAGTGGAAAGAGAGAGCCTGTTCTTGAGGCAATGGGAAAGACAGAGCCACTTTTATTTGTAGTAAAAATACTTGGGTTCAAATCCTGTCTTAACCAGTTATTTCTTGTGTGACTCTGGGCAAAGCCCTGTTTGACTTAGTTTCCTCATTTGTAAAATAAAGGGATTTGGACTAAATGACTTTTATGATCTCTTCTAGCTCTAAATTTATGATCCCAAGTCTCTTCTCCGGGCTAAACATGTCCATTTTCTTCAAATGATTCCTTTATGGCATGGTCTCAAGTTCCCTCAACATCCTTATCACCTTCCTCTGCCAACACTGTTCTGTATTGCCTTACTATTATTTCCAAAACTGCATATAATTCTTCAGGACAGAGAACAGAAGGATTCTCACTTCCCTTACTCTGGAAAGTCCTACTCATGTAACTCGAGATCACAGTGGCTCTTTTTTTGGTTGCCAAATTATATGGTTGATTGGTTCATGTTGAGCTTGCACTCCATTTTAACTCCTAGAATTTTTTCATCAGAGCTATTTTCTGGGCGTATTCAAAGGTGAGTGTTACTATAGTTATATAGGCTGCTCCTATAGTTATTATAGATTGAGGACTGAGGGTAACTGACAGACCTCAAACCCATTCGTGAGTTAGGGGTATGTCTAGCCTAAGGATGTGAGTACTTCCCTCGACTGAGGGAGTAGATGAGAACAATTTATTCTAACAAGAAGGTGACTGAGAGGCACTGGGAGTGCCTAGCACTGGATCAGACATGGAAAATGCCAAAGTTATTCACTGCAGCCCAAGCCATTATAAGTTGTCTTGACTTCTGTCCTGTTGCTGAGCTCTGATGACTCTGGAAGAGAGAGAGGCTGACAACTTTGTGCAACTCAGCTTCACTTAAATTCAATTCACATACAAGCCAAGTTATCATCCATGATGTCACTGGTCTTCTTCAAAAATGGAGGATGAACAACAATATACGTTGTTGTGAAGGTCAAAAGAGATAACATATATAAAGCATTTTCCAAATCTTAAGGCATTTTATTGTTATCCTTGAAGTTAATTTTATTTTAAGGGGAGGCTCCTCTTAGTAATGCTTTAGGGCATGCACTATAGCTTGCTACAACTGAGAAGCCGCAGTCTGTGGAGTCTGAGGGCCTGGGCTCAGTTCCTCCTGCTGCTACTTACTCTTCATGTGACATTGGTAGATCAACTTTTACCTCTCCTGTCCTCAATTCCCTTATCTGTCAAATGAGGGGGGTGGTGGTTGGACTTGATGACCTCTGAGGCCCCTTCCAACTCTAAGTCAATGCTTCTATTTTATTATCCCATTCCCCAAGACTCGGGAGGCCAACTCCCTCCCTTGACATAGACCACAATCCCGCCTACCTTGGTTCTTGTGGCAGAAAAATCCACCATCTTCTGACCCTCCTGGGAGGTGAGTTTAGAACCACTTGACTCAGTTGTTAATATGTCAGTAAACATTTATTAAGTGATTATATATGCCAGGGAACACAAAAAGAGGCAAAAGATAGGCTCTGCCCTCATGAAGTTCATAGTCTAATGGGATCCTAGGAAGTACAGTCTGTCCCTTGTCTTTGACTTGATAGGGTCAGACTGAGCTTAACCTATAAAAACCTCTCTGGGTCACAGGGAGGCAGCAGAATGTAACTCTGGTTTTGGACTCAAAAAGCCCTGAGTTCAAATCTGGCCTCAGACAGACTCACTAGCTGTGTGACCCTAAGCAACCTCTATTTGCTCTAGTGTCCCCATTTGTGAAATGGGGATAATAATAGCATCTATCAACCTATCTTGTTGTTAGGATCAAATGAGATATCATTTGTAAAGCATTTAGCAGAGTGCCTGGCATGTAGTAGACACTTAATTAATGTTTATTGATTGATTGATTGTAGTAAAAGTAGAGACAGGGGTTTTATGTAAATGAATAAATGAACTGAAAAGTTGTTCACATCTTAGCCAAGGGAATAGCTATCAAAAAGGCTGCTTTGCCATCAAATAACATGGGGTACATGCATTGTGGAATACAAAGAGAAGCTCAGTGTCAGCTCTCTCAGCATCCTTCAGGACCATAAGAGGTTTTTCCAGCCCAGATCTGTAGCAGGAAGAAGCAGGAAGGTTGATTGTAAAGTAGGATTCCAGATCCAGAGCTGGAAAGTTCCTCAGAGTTCACTGAGATTATCCCATTCGTATTGCTGTTCAGTCATTTTCAATTGTGTGGTAAAGATACTGGAGTGGTTTGCCACTTCCTTCTCCAGATCATTTTACAGATGAGGAAACTGAGACAAACAGGGTTAAATGACTTGCCCAGGTTCACATAATTAGCAAGTATCTTAAGTCAGATTTGAATTCAGGTCTTGACTCCAAGCCCAGCACTCTATTACTACACCATCTAGCTGCTGCCTCTCCTGCTTCCCCATTCATTTTACAGATGAGGAAACTGAGTTCCAGGTTGATTAAGTGATATGCTTAAGGTCATCTAGACAGTAATTGTTAGGGGCAGGCCTTGAAACTAGTCATGTGATACCAGAGCCAGGGCTCTTTCTACTGTACCACCCTGCATAGTCAAATGAACAAGATTAGAGAATTTATTTATTAGTTAGAATTTATTTATATTAAGTAGAGCTCTAGAAGGAAACAAAGATGCCTAAAAACAAATTAGCATTATGTCTAAGCTTCAGGGATATGTGATTTCATCAGAGTGGGTTTTCCCTCCACTGACCCAGATGAAAAAACCTGCCTGTGGACTGTTTCGTGAATTGCTATGGCCAAAAAAGCAAAGTATCTTGTCCCAGCCAACCAGCTGGTGATGAACTTCTTTGCACTTATCGAGACTGGTCCTTGGGCACCCTGTTCTGTGTTTGTGGGTCCCACACTTGAAGCCCTTCTAACTGGGGAGGATCAGCCAGGGCTTTTCTGCAGCTGGCTATGCCTTCAAGAACCACCGTCTCTTTCATGGCACCATGAGACTATTGGATTTGCATTTTGGTGTAAGCCACTAGGGTTATAATCTGAAAATACTGAGCTGTTTCTAGTTTAAAGAGTCATTAATATATAATAATAAATTTGAGGATATTAAAATATATTAATTATATCTTGCCTTTGGGTTCTTCACAAGAAGAGCTTTAAATAGGTCTCCAAGGGTAGAATTGGGCCCTCCATGTCTCTAATTTGACACTGCCCCCTTAATGAAAGAATTAAAAACCCACTGACAGTAATCCTAATACTAATAACAGAGTTGTTGCCTAGATGGGATGAGACTACACATTCTATTAATTTTGGCATCAGTTTTAACAAGCATTTTTATAGATGTAAAGGGATTATTAACATTGTAAAGTTAGAAAGATAGAACCACAAAAACATTTTTATAAGATTCTTGAAGGCTTGAGTAAGTTAGTTATCATGATTATTGTAATCTATTGAACTAATATAGAAGAAGCAACAAACTAGGAAGAGAGAATAAAAGTGAGAGTGAGAGAGGAGAGAGAGAGAAAAGGGGATAGAGAAGGAAAGAGAGAGAAAAGGGGGGAGAGAGAGAGAGAGAATTAGTGAAAGGTGAAAAATAATAAGCAGGGGAAAGATTTCATATAATTGTGTTTGTATATACTCTAAATATGAATTCCTATGTCCTATGGCAGGGGCAGCTTGGTGGTGCAGTGGATAGATCCCTGGAGTTTGGAATAAGGAAACCTCTTCTTGAGTTCAAATCTGCCCTCAGACACTTAGTAGCTGTGTGAGGCTGGGCAAGTCACTTAACCCCATTTGCCTCAGTTTTCTCATCTGTAAAATAAGCTGCAGATGGAAATGCAAATCACTCCAGTATTTTTGTGAAGAAAACCCCAAATGGGGTCATGAAGAGTTGGACGTGACTGAAAATGGCTCAACAACAATGCTTTCAGTTGTTTCTAGGATAGTTCTGAGCAGAACTGTCTTTATGAAGTGTCTGGCAATATAAATTAGATAATAACTTATATAGCACTTAACATGTACTGTGCCAGGCGCTTTCCAATGATTATTTCATTTGATCCTCAGGACAGCTCTGGGAAGCAGGTGCTATAATTATCCTTATTTAATTACTATTAACGTTTTTTAGGCAAACAGAGGTCAAGCTAGTTAGTGTCACAGGCCAGAAGAGCTCAGGTCTTATTGCCTCTAGGCTGGGGCTCTATTTGCTGCCCCATTTAGCTGCCTAGAAGAGGTGATAAGGAGATATCATAGCTAGATACAAAAGGGGAGGGTGGGGACAAGCATTTATTAAGTGCCTAGTATGAGTGAGCTGCTGTGCTAATTGTTTTACAAATCCTATCTCATTGCATAGAGTGCTGGCCTTGGAAGCAGAGTGACAGAGGCTTGTATGCAGCATATTTTACTTCTTAGCTATTTGGTCATGAGCAAATCCTTTAATATTTTGGGGTCTCCGTTTTCTCCTCTTTAAAGGGGGATGTCATCACAAGTCTGTTGTGGGCTTTTGATGAAATAATGTGAGTAAAGTACATTGCAAACTTTAAAGCACCATACACGTAGCAGTTATCAAAGCCTCAGCCTCTCTGTCCCTCCAGTTTCTCATCTAACAAATAAAGGATTAGACCAAACTAAAATTTCCCAACTAATTTGTCCATAGAACACCTTTTGGCTTGAGGTATGTTGATGTTGCTTTTCTGGAAGGGCCTTGGGATATTGGATTATACCTGGGATAAAAAGGGACAGAAGATATTACTTATCTAAAGAAAAATTGTCTATTTTCATACTAAAAACGATCAATTTATTATTTCACATATGAATACACATACAATTTTTAATGGACAATTTAGAGATTGGGACTAGATCTGTGATTGTACTGGTATAAAGATTTCCTGACTAAGGAAACTCCTGCCACCAATGCAGGTCAGCACCTTTTCTGAAACTTGTAGCCTTAGGGAATTGCTCAGAGCATTGAAAAGTTAAGTGACTTGCCCAGGGCCACACAACTCATGTGTATCAGAGATGGGTCTCAAACTTAAATCTTCCTGGGCTTGATACTGGTTTTCTATCCTTTATCTCATGCTGCTTCTTGTTTGATATTTTATTATTATTATTATTTTTAAAGCAATTGGGGTTAAGTAACTTGCTCAAGGTTACATGGCTAGTCATTATTTATGTGTGGGTGCTCATTTTCTGAGGCCAGATTCGATCTCCGGTCATCCCAACTCCGAGGCCGGCGCACTTACTCACTGCGCCACCTAGCCGCCCCTTGTTTGACATTTTAAAGGGAAAAAACAATCAGGATTGACATTTTTGTATAGAACTACCATTCAAATTATTTTGGGCACCAGGACGCCAAGGAGCATAGCTTTGGGAAATGCTGGATTGACTAGATGACCTCTCAGGTACCTTTAAATACTAATACTCTTGGATTTTGTGCTTCCGTGGTTAGACTAAACAGATAAATAAACAGATTCCCTTGTATCTAAAATACCTCTGCAAATCCATCAGCAGCCATAGCAGTAGCAAGGCAACTGCAGGAGAGCAAGCAGCCTAGGCAGTCCTTTCCACCTAAGTACAATGAGCTCAGGTGTGGATCCCAAAATGTGAGTTAAATGACTTTAGTTTTGTAGTGGCAGAGAGGAGGTCTAGTTGGACCTAGCCCGAAATGAATATTTCCAGCGGATGGAGTTCTGGAGAGGAAGAGTGCAGAGGAGGAATGAATGCCAGGAAGATGTTGCTGGCGATGGAGCAGCTGGCATCCACCGTTGACTCAGATTGGCTGGCCCAGGAGGATCCTAATTACCATACAACTGCTGCCTGGGTAATCACTGCGACAGGAGCGGTGTGGGCCGGAAGGCATGGGATGGAGCTGGATGCTGTGTTAGAGGCTGTTAGAATTACTGCACTTTGCCCCAGCTCATCAAATGTAGGAGGACATGCCAGCTGCCAGCAAGGAAGAAGTTAGTGGCAAGTGAAGTCATTCAGTCCTCCTTGTCCCTTGCCACAGGGATGGTCTAAAGGAGGGAAGCCTCCAGGAAACAATACAGTACTGCCTCCCTATCAAGGGGAATGGGACATAGGGTCGTAGAGTTGGAAGAGTTTTCAGGAGCCATCTCATTCAATCCTCTGGTTTTATAGATGAGGAAACTGAGGCACAGAAAAGGCTTGATGATTCCCCGTCATCACACAGGTAGAAATTATCAGGTTTCATTACGAGGATAATTGTAGGAATCTGGGTGAAGAATAGGTTACTTACATAATCCTTTATGTGAGGATTCAGCAGGGAGGGCATGAAATTTGGAGTGAGAAGAATAATAGTTAAATTGGGAAACATGCCTTTGGTAAGGAAAAAAATGTTTAGACCTCTGAAAGAGGACCCACAAATCTAAGAAAAGCAAAATCTTGAAAGGAATCCTTTGGGGTGTTGACCAAGGAGGTCAATGCAAGATTATTTGTAGAATAATAAAGCCAGACACCTTGGTTCCCCAGCCACACATGCCTTGGGGGAGGCAGTCAGTAACTTTTTTTGGCAAACACCCAGGTTTTGGAGGGGAGAACAATCCTCGGGAGGATACAAAGCTCCAACCCTGGGGGCAGAGTCCTGGCACCCAGCTTTACAAAGGAGGGTAACAATTGCCTAGGGGTTCCAGTTTGTTTGCAAAACAACCCAGGAATGAATCACGTGTGGATAGAATATGAGATGAAATGAAATGGGGGAAGGGTATGGATGGAGGAGGGGAGGAATGCCCTACTTCTCTTTGCCAGCAGATGGACTAGGGAAAATAACGAGATTGGTCACTCATGGGAGCCCCTCATGAGGCACTGGCTGGGGACTGGAGCTGCGCTGTCCTCTGGAAGTCCTTTGGAGGGGCTTTTGGCATCTGCCACCAAGGAAAAGTTTAGAAGGAGAAAACGAGTAATGTATTTGTTGGCTGATGCTGTTCCCCTTGGGGTTCTAACAGCGGGAGACAGGTGGCTCGTTACAACACAAATACGGCTCTTGGAAAGTCATCTTGCCTTGGTGATGTTCAGGGCAGGCTCAATGGGACCTAAACCTTTCAGAGTCCCAGATTTAATAGCACTGGTTCCACTTTATTCATCACAAGCGTCTGGCTTCGAAGTATTACAAAATTCTAACTTTTCCTATTATGCTATACTTTTGGGGTTCCAAAAGTATATAAAGCCAACTGCTTTCCCAAAGCCTTCTGGTACCCTAGAGCTTTCTCTCTTTTTCTAGCCCATTTTCTGTTTCTACAGTTTGACAATATGGGGAGTAAGGGAGAAGGATTATAGTCTTGGAAATGAAAAAGATCTTAGACGTCATTTGCTCCCAACCTCTCATTTTGCAGATAAGGAAACTGGGGCCTAGAGAGTTTGTGATCTGCCCAAGGCCACACAACTTGTGTGGTAGAGCTTGGACATGAACCCGGCTTTTAGAACTCCAAATCTCATTCCCTTCCCACTGTACCAGGTTGCCTTGTGTTATTACATAACAAAATGGTTTTCTTTATTTTGGGGGGTAGGTCCCAAGGTATTTATTAGTATTGTAGTCTCCCCCCAACCCAGGTTTCCAGATCCACCATGGCAACAAGTGAAAAGGTACCTACTTATTAGTGCCCTTTGCATTCCAACTTTCATTTATACCTTTCTGTCTTGTGTATCATCACCATTAATGGTGATCCTACTTAGCTAAACATTTTATGATGGAGAGAGGCAATATATACAGTGGAAAGAATATTGGACCTGGAGGCAAAAGGCTGGGTTCCAGTCCCCACCAGCAATGTGACTGTGGGAAACTCATTTGGTCTAAGCCTGACTTATCTGTAAAATGAATATAATAATGTAATATAATATAATAATAAATACCTACTTCATGTGGGTGGTTATGAAGAAAGTGCTTTACACTCCAAATTACAATATGCTCATGGAATCTCATTAATATTACCTGTAAGAGAAAATAGAATCAAGATTGTTCTCCCATATTCACCCTGGCTCTTAAATAAACTGTTATTTTCATCAGTCAATGGGAAAGTGTAGAAAGTGAAAGGGCAGGGCCCCCCACTTATGGTCATTTTGCTATATTCATGTGCCCAATATAACACTTTAAGGTGGTATCCCCACCGAGATCATTAGAAATATCACAGAGGGGCAGCTAAGTGGCTAGTGGATAGAGGCTGGCCCTGGAGTGAGGAGGACCTGAGTTCAAATCCAGATTTAGACACTTAACCTCAGTTGTTTCTGACAGAAATATAGAATATAAGATATCTGGGCACATTTTTATAGAGGCATGATGATAAAAACTGACATTTATGTAACATATTTAAGGTATGTGGAAGACTTTACTTATATTTTCTCATTTGATGCTTAAATAATCCTTTGAAGTAAGTTGTCTTTGAAGTATTGTTGTCTCCATTTCACAGATAAAATAACTGAGACTAAGAGAGATTGAAGGACTTGCTAGCATATATCTAAAACATACTTCAAGCCAAGACCTTGCTGACTCTAAGTTCTACTCTTGGTCCACTATACGCTGTTGCTTCTTGGTGATGGACTGGTTAATGTGATGGTGGTCCATTCAATTAAATGAGAGTCTAAGTGGTGAGGGATTAATCAATCAATAAACAAACATTTATTAAATACCTACTAGGTGCTAGGGACTATGGTAAGTAATTAGGATACAAATACAATAAATGATGTAACCCAGGCTATCAAGGAGGAGCTTATATTCTAATGGGGAGACAAAGACATATTTAAGTATATACAAAATAAGTGTAAAGAGAATTAATACAAATAAATGCAAAGTAATTAAATACAAGAGATCTCAGAGACACTAGCATGATAATTGCATTTGATATTTTAATGAGTGCCATTTGGGGGCATATAACATGGAAGCACCAACCACTTAATGGGATGAATCCAGACTTGACAACTAATGGACATTTGAGCATGAAAGAGTAGGAACCTAATTGTGAAGTTAGGCAAGTGGGCTTTCCCCTCCTAGCAAGCTAGTCATGCTTCAGTACAGCTCGATAGTTTGATGGTAGCTTATATTTAGGTAATGTTTTATGGTTACCCAAATTACTCAATTGAGTCTTACAATAGCCATATGAGATAGGTGGTTCAGGCATTGTTTAATGAGGAGAAAATTGGTATTCAGAGAAATGAACTAGTTTACCTACAGTGACACACATAGTAAGTGGGAGAGAGAAGAATTTATAATGGTAGCTGACATTTATATAGAACTTTATGGTTTGCAAAGCTACTTACATACATTATCTCATTTGAACCTCCCAACAACCCTGTGAGATAGATGTCATAGGCATTATCCCTATTTTATGGAAGAAGAAGAAGAGAAATATCTTATACAACTAGTAAGTGTCCGAGGTGGAATTCTAATTCTAATTCTAATTCTAGATCTTCTGATGCCAAGTCCAGGGTGCTTTTTTTTTTTTGCCACAACAGAGGTGTTAGTAAGGACATCTCTAGTGAAATAGAACTGTTAACCCTGGGAAGTCTTCATGTTGGGAGATTTAAAAGGACTAGTGGAAGTGTCATAGAAACAGCTTCTTCTAGATCAGAAAAATAAAGCATTAAGTAAAGTCAATACAACCTCTGTCTCAAAATAGGAGAGAAGGAAGATGGATGAAGTTATCTGCAGCCTTTGAGAGCATGGATGATGCTATCGGTGTAATGCAAAGACAGATGCTTGATGCAGCAAATCCTTTTAGGCTGATGGATCGATCCTTTGTCTAAATACATGCTGAGCCCAGGAAAGGCAAAGCTGATTCAAAGTGAGTTGGTTAAAGAATTTCACGAAAGTTCAACATGTTTCCTTCCATAACCCCAGCTCTAACATGGGTCACTTCTCTACCTGAAATCATCAATTCCTTGGTATCCTGTTAGAGGATTGGGAAAGAAAAGAGAGATGAAGAAAGTTAATTGGCTTGCAAGAGGGGATTGAATTGCCTGAACTGAGCTCTGCTTTGTGAAAAGTCTTCAGAGGATTGGCATTTGTCATGTCCAAACTAGATAATTACTCCCTAAATTCATTAATGAGTGCAAGGGTCTAGTATAGGGCACAACTATTAACTAATCTTTTAAATAAAAGTCCAAGTTTGAAAATGATTCTATTCTCATGAGTTTTTCTTGTATTTTTACTCATAGTTAGTCTTAAAAACATTAGAATATGTTTTACTAATATAATAATTTGATTTTCCAATATATTCCTCACTCTGTTCCCTAATAATTCAAGTCCCAAAGCAATGGTAAGGACTCGGTTCAATTTGTGTGGACATGGAGCCAGGTGATGGCGCAAAGAATTCAGCTGCCACCTTTTACTCATACACACATATGTATGTGTGTGTATATATATATATATATATATATGTATGTATGTATATATACATTTAATTTTAATTTTATTTTTCTCAATTACATGTAAACAAAGTTTTTTTAAACATTCTTTTGAGTTCCAAATTCTTTCCCTTCCTCCTTCCCCTTCCCACTCCTTGAGAAGGCAAGAGATTTTATTTATTTATTAAAAAAATTTTGGCTTTTTTTTTGGAGGGGGGAAGGTAGGGCAATTGGGGTTAAGTGACTTGCCTACGGTCACATGGCTAGTAAGTGTTAAGTGTCTGAGGCCAGATTTGAACTCAGGTCCTCCTGACTCTAGGGTCAGTGCTCTATTCACTATGCCACCTAACCACTCCTGCAAACAATTTTATATAGATTATACATGTGTACAGCTGGCTAGGTGGTACAGTGGATAAAGCACTAGTCCTGAAGTTAGGAAGTTGCATCTCTCTGAGTTCAAATCTGGCTTCAGACCCTTACTAGCTGTGTAACCCTGGGCAAGTCACCGAATCTGGTTTCCCTCAGTTTTCTCATCATAAAATGAGCTGGAGAAGGAAATGGCAAATAACTTCAGTGTCTTTGCTGAAAAAACAAACAAACAAACCTCAAATGAGGTCACAGAGTCAAAGATGACTGAAAAAAAAATGACAATACATGTGCAGTCATGCAAAACATTTCCATATTATCCATATTATAAAAGTCTAATCAGATACTTTGAAGCAAAGATATGAGATCTTGATTTACAAATATGTGTTTTTGCTCATGAATTCAGGGAATACGGTTTAGATGTTCCTTTTCTTTCAAGTTTGCTTTGTATTAGATGATCTCATTTAATTGGGACAATCATGAACACACATGCACATATGCACACACACATATAAATACATACAGCCTATCTATATCTAACAATGAACATTTATAAAATCGGGTTTTGGGGAGAAGATCATTGTTGGACAAGGGCAAGTATGGTATAGTGGAAAGATCATCAGAAGGCAGGAGAGTGGGATTTTAGTTGCTGCTCTCTTACTGTAAGCTGTATGATCTTGGGCAAAATGTTTACAGTCTCTAGGCATCATTTGTAAAACAACCTTATTAATTCCTTATTTGCTTAAATATGTTGTCAGATGACATTTTGTGGTCCCTTCTAGGTTCAAGATTTAGGACACAAAAGTGGGAGCATCACCTACCTTCAAGTATAGTCAAGATATTTTAAGGTGTCATTTTGTAAATCAATCTATCATTCACTCAATTGAACAATTATTAAATCCATTAAGTTAGAGGTGCTGTGCTAGGTTGCAAAAAGTACAGAGAAAGAAACTAAACAGTCCTTGCCTTTGAGGAGATGCCTTTTTTCCAGGTTAAATTCTGAATGAGATGATACTTGAACAGATTCTGGCAGATAGGACCAAGGTGGTTGCTGTTGTTTTATGATGAAAACCAAGTAAGGCTTCCAGAGTGGTAGGACTATCCATTTACAGGAAACTCATTTTCTTTGGTCTCTAGTTGCTACGTTTTGGCCCTCTCTATGGTTGGGATGACTAAAGCCAGCCAAAGGCAGAAAGACTTTCTTTTCTATGGCTATGGGCATTCTGGGACTTTGTAGACAATGATCTCTTGCCAGGACTGGGGCTCTAGCTAGGCAGGAGTGAGATCAACAGGTACAATAGAGCAAGAAGATTAATGTTCAAGATAAGAGAAGTCAGCAAGGAAAGGAGCAGGCAGGGTTTGTGGAACTAAGTAGGGAAGGATTTGTGTCCAGGGAAATTTAGTTAAGGTCTGGAGGAATGAGAGGTACCATAGATTTAGGATTTCTGGCAGTCAGGATTAGGAACCCAGGCTTATGAAATTAGGAAACTGCAGAGGAATGGGGTAACTTAGGGTCAGAAACTCAGGCCAAAACGTCTAGTCAATCAAATCTGGTTATGGTGTCTGGGCAACAGCCAGAGGACCCTGGCAACAAGAATGAACTTGTCATTTTTTAAATGACAAGGTTCACTGTGGTGATCTCTAAGATCTCTCCTCAATCAACTATTTAACAAATATTTTAAAATTAATGTCTACTGCATGCATTGCATTGTATGAGGCATTGGGGTTAAGAAGATAAACTAGATAAATTCCTCCCCTCAGCGAGCATATTGTCTAACTCTTGGTGGAGGAGTAGGAGATAAAACTTGCATGCACTTACACACACACACACACACAAACACACAAAACCCCTATAAAACAAATTAGAATATAAGGGTGAAGAAGAGGTTCAAAGATAGGGGAATCAGTGTATAATTCGACTAACAAATATTTATTAATTGTGCTAGGATCAGTAGATACAAATGCAATGAATGTAACAATCCCTCTATCTTAAGGAGCTTACATTCTATAGGTAGAGGAAGGACAATGAACACATACTTGAATTTGAACTTCATATTTCCATTAGGCTGAAATAAAATTACACAATTATAACTTCAAATAGTGCATAGTTGAATTCACATGACCACTTCATGAGTATTCATTACTTACATTAATTGGGACCTGGCTGTATTAGTACATGTATATACAAAATCAGTACATACTTGAAATATATAATGGAAGCATAATTATATGAAAAAAATACAACGAAATTCAAAGTTGTTAACTACAGTGTAGCTGGGAGGGGGTTGCCAACATTTGAAGGAGGAAAAAAAAAAGCTTCAAATGGATTAGAATGTGGTGGAAGGAAGAGAAGGAAGAAAAAGACTCACTCTATGAGGCAGAGGCAAGCAGGGAGTGCACTCAAAGTGTGGGGGACTTTCCAAGCTTTTCATGGAGGAGATACCCTTTGAGTTGGGGCTTGAAGGAAGGGACAAGACAGGTGGAAATGAGGATGTGAGGAGTCCATTTCAAGCATGTGAGAAAACATTAGCAGAGGCATGAAGCCAGAAGAGGGCAGGATGAGAACAGGGATAAAAACTTCAATTTGGGCTGTAATTTAGAGCATGTAAACAAGGAGTAGCATGAAACAGATCCCCGAAGGCAGATCAGAACCAAATTGGGGTGGTCTTTGAATTCCAGGGTAAGGAGTTTATCCTTCCTTTGATAAGCAATATAAAGTCAAAGAAGATCTCTGGAGCAGAGAGTTGATATGATCTGAAAAGTTCACTAGACAGATTATTTTGGTTAGTTCATTCTTTAGCTAAATAAGAATTACCTCTAGGACATCACTAACATGTGGTCATCCAGTTCCTGCTTTAACACCAGAGTGGGGGGCTCCACCTAGTGGAGCCTTTCAGATCTAAATCTATGATCATATGATCCTGTGACCTCCAGTAAAGGGCAAGCCCCTATTCCAGAGACAGTTCATTCCATGATGAGTTGTAACTTGAAAAGCTGAATTCTGCCTCTGTGAGAACTCTGACCCAGTTTTTCTTTTTCTTTCTTTACAAAATAAATCCCTTATTTATTTATTGTAAACATTTATTAAAAAAAAACTTAAGAGTTCTGAATTCTCTCCTTCCCTCTCACCTCTCCCATCCATTAAGAAGGCAAGCAAGATGATATCCATTATTCATGTGAAATCATGCAAGAGCATATTTCCAAAATAAAGAAATCGAGAAGATTATGCTTCGACCGGTGTTCAAAGTTGATCAGTTCTCTTTCTGGAGGTGGACAGCATTTTTCATCATGTGACCCATTTCTTCTAATTCTGCTCTAGGGGCAAACAGAAAAAGCTAATTCTTCTTCCACACGACAATGCTTCAAATACTTGGTCACAGTTAACATTTCTCTGTATCCCCCAATGTCTTCTTTTCTGTAGATTTGGTATGTCCTTTTACTTTGTTTGAGCTTAGTATGATATGTGACATAGTCCTATTTACTATTGTGATTGACTTCTAGATGTACTCCAGGTTTTCCATATCCTTCCTAAATTATTGTACCAGAACAGAACACAGGTATGTGATATGACCAGCACAGAGTACAGTAGTATTATTGCTATCCTTCATTTTGGTAACTATGCCTTTCTTAATTCCTCCCAATGCTTTAAAGTGTTGGCATCCATGGCACAGTTTTGGCATTTACTAAACTTGTAGTCCACTAAGACATTCAGATCTTTTTCTTTTCACACGAATATTTATCTAGTATAGTCTTTATGATCTTGCACATGTGAAATAGATTTTTCTTCCATTCAAATATAGAATTTCATATTTATCCCTATTAAATTTTATCTTACTTGATCTGTCTTATCATTCTAGCCTCCTGAAATATTTTTGGATCTTCTCTCTGTTATTCAACTATGTATATATATATTTATTTATTCAACTATTCAACTCTGTATCACCTATCTTCCTTCTAATCGCAGCTTTCTGTTACTTACAAAGTCGATAAATATTTCTATTATGGTTTTGTTATTGTTATAAATGTTTGCTAATACAAGTCCAAGGACAGGACCCTAGGTCAATCCAGTAGAGATTGACTTCCAAGCTGATAGCAAGGCATTAATGATTACTTTTTTTTTGCTTTTTGGAGGGGGGAAAGGTAGGACAATTGTGGTTAAGTGACTTGCTCAAGGTCACATGGCTAGTTTTTGTGTTAAATGTCTGAGGCCTGATTTGAACTCAGGTCCTCCTGACTCCAAGGCTGGTGCTTTTCACTGAGCCACCTAGCTGCCCCAATGATTACCTTTTGAGGCTGAATCCACTTAATTCTACTTCACCTTGTCTACAGAGATAGCAAGAGAGGTTTTGTCAAATGCTTTGCTTAAATACAAGTAAATGATATAGTATCTATGGAATTCCCTTCATTGACCTATTTAGCAACACTATCAAAAGGGAAAATATTAGTTTTATACCATTTGTTCTTTTTTGTTTATTTTTGAGGGGAGAAGGCAAGGCAATTTGGGTTAAGTGACTTGCCCAAGGTCACACAGATAGTTAAGTGTTAAGTGTCTGAGGCCCGGATTTGAACTCAGGTCCTCCTGACTCCAGGTCCGGTGCTCTATTCATTTGTTCTTGATGGAGTGGGAAGGAGAGAGGGGATAAGCATTCATCAAACATCTGCTAAGTTCCAGGCACTGTGCTAAATGCTTTACAAATATTATCTCATTTGATCCTCACAATAATATTGGGAGGTAGGTGATATCCTCATTTAATAATTGGAGAAACTGAGGCAGTCAGAGGTTAAGTGACTTGCCCAAGGCCACACAGCTAATAGATGTCTGAGGCTGGATTTGAATTCAAATCTTCCTGACTTTTGGCCCAGTGATCATCTAACTGAATCATGCTTGTCTTTAATAATCTCTGTTGCCTGCTTTCCAGGGATGTTATGGAAGGGATTAATTCTCAAGTGCCATCTATTCTAACCATATCTTCCAAACAATTTCCTTTATAATTCACCTGACTTGTGATCCTAGAGTCTTTGATTAAATGCCCCTTTCTTCCATAAGGGGTAACTTCTTGTGTCCTAAGGTAACACACTTTGCTTTGGGATAACTTCATTGTGGGCCAAGTTTTTCTTTACAGTAAGTTAAACTTTACCTCTTCATAACTTCTCCCATTGTTCCTGCTTCTGTCCTTCAGGGAAATAGAGTAGAACAAGTTTAACTACTGTTCCATATTGATGACCTTCACACAATTGATGACTATCAGTTCATTCCTGAGGTGCCTCTTCTCCACTCTAAGCGTCTGTTCCTATAAAAGGTCCTCATATGGCATCGTCTTGAGGTCCTTCACCATCTTATTCATTCTCCTTGGAATGGTCTCCAGTTTACAAACAATCTTCCTAAGTTGTTGGTACTCAGAACCCAAAACTATATTCCCTGGTTATATGTTCTCTAACCAGAACAGAGAATTGTGGGACTATCACCTCCTTGTTTCTGGAATTTACAGTTTTCTTAATGCACCATAAGATTCCATTAGCTTTCTTGAACCTATGTCACTGTTGAACTATACTAAGCTTGCAGTCTACTAAAATTCCCAAATATTTTCCAGTTGAATTGCTGTTGAAACATTCATTTTCCATCTTGTACTTGTGAGGTTTATTTTTTTTTTAATCTAAGCTTTTTATTTTTTGTTCAGATTCTTTTTCTCCTAAATCCTCCCCACTCCTAACTTCCCTATTACTGTAGAGGGCAGCACTATCCTCCAGAGGTGGGGAACCTATGGCCTACCCACTCTGTTAGTCCCTCAAGCTTGCAACACAGGTGTCATCTGTTCCTAACTACCTCATCCCACTTATCCAATCTGTCACTAAGGCCTGTTGATTTCGCTTTTGCAGTATCTCTCAAATATACTCCCCTTCTCTTTTGCTACTACTTTGATGCAGGTCCTTATCACCTCATGCCTCGATTATTACAATAAGACTACTGGTGGGTCTGTCTGCCTCAAGTCTCTTCCCATCCTAGCCATCCTCTATTCCGCCACTGGAGTGTTTTTCCTAAAGTGGATGTCTAATCATGTCATCTCCCCTATTCAGTAAACTTCAGCAGCTCCCTGTCACCTCCAGGATCAAATACAAAATACTTTGTTTGGCATTCAAAACTTCATAACCTAGCCCCCTTCTATCTTTCCAATCTTCTTATACTTTGCTCCCTGACATATATTTCTAGTTTCCAGTGACTCTGGTCTTCTGGCTTATTTGCAAACAAGACACTCCTTGTTTCTCCTCAACTCCACCCACTGACTTCCCTGGCCCCTTTAAGTCCCAGCTAAGATCTCATCTTTTACAGGAATCCTGTTCCCAACCCCTCAATTTTAGAGCCTTCTTTCTGTTACTCTCTATTTACCCTGTGTATACTCTATATAGCTGCTTGTATGTTATCTTCCCTATTAGATTGCAAGCTTTTTGGGGGCAAGGACTGTTTTCTGCCTCTTTTGAATTCCCAGGCCTTAGCACAATGCCTGGCATAGTAGGTGATTAATAAATATTGATTGATTCATTGATCATCGAAGTTAGAGATGAAACTGTTAAATAGCCCTGTGGCATTCCATTGGCTACTTCCTGCCCAGATGACAGTCATTAGCAACTACTCTTTGAATTTTATCATTCAATTATTTGTGAATCCATCCAATCTACTATTTTATGATCTGACACTCATCTCTCCATATTTTTCACAGGAATAATTTCTGATACTTATAAAAAGCATAACTAAAATCTAGGTAGACTATACCTACGGTGTTCTCCTGATCTATCAATTAAGTAACCTTGTCCAAAAAGAAACTAAGTTCAGTCTGTTCTCAGTGAAGCCCAGTTGGCTCTTTTTGAGAACTATTTCCTTGTCTAGTTCCCTAAACAAATCATTAAGAATATATCCTAGATTTTCCCCAAGAATAGATGTTAAGTTCACTGGTCTATTGCTTGCAGACTCAATTCTGTTTTCCTTTTTTTTTAAATATTGGGACATTTTCCTTCTTTAGTTTTCTACACTCCACAGTCTTTCAGATAGCGGTGACAGTAGTGCAGTAATCACAAGCACCAGTTTGAAGATACAGTTTATCTGGGTCAGGTGACTTGAATTCAAGGGTGGTTAAATGTTTTCTATTTCCTCACTTATCTTGAGTGTCAGATTCTTAGTACCCATTTTGTTCTGTTTTTTTCCATTTCAAAGGTCATTTTCCTTAGAAAACAGAAGCAAAATGAGAAGGGAGCAGCTCTACCTTCTCTCTGTTGTTAATTCTCATTGTCCCATGCACCTCAGAAAGTGGTTCTGTTCTCTCTTTCATCCTACTCATTCTCTCAATACAGTTAAAACCACAAACAGAAAAACAAACAAAACTCCATTTTTATTGTTTTTAGTTTTTCTGGTCATCCACGGCTCATTCTGAGCTTCAGCATACTTAAAATTATTCCTACAGGAACATGTTGCTCTTTCTGATTGTCAGTCAACTAACATTTAATAAGTGCCTACTGTATGTTGGACATTGTGTTGCCTGCTCTTCCTTCCATCTTCTACAAATTTCTTTTTTTTTAAAGCCTGTAGATTCCACCTGTTCTTTTCAATGTAATTTAATTATTTCTCAATTAGCAAGCATTTATTTTCTTTCCTTCTCACATCTCCCAGCCCAAACCAAACAATAACAAACAAAAATTAAAACCCTCATAATAAATATACAGTCAGATAAAGCAAAATGCTTTGTTATCCATGTCCAAAAATGTATGTCTCATTTTGTATTTGGAGTCTGTCACCTCTTCATTGGCATTTGGGTCATGTGCTTCACATATGATCCTCTAGAATCATCATTTGTTGTTGCATTGATCAAAGTTGTAAGGTCTTTCTAAGTTAAATTCAAAAGTTATTCTTCATAATGTTGTTGTTACTATTTTTATAAATTGCTTTCCTGCTTCTATTTATTCCCTTCTACATCTACATTGTTCATACAGGTCTGAAACTGTCCATTTTGTTATTTCTTATTATGCAACAATGCTACATTATTTACCTATACCCACTTAGTTTCCATTTTTTTCCCACTACTGTGGAAAGATTTGTTATAAATATTTTTGTATATATGGGTCCTTTTTCTCTTTCTTTGATCTCTTTAGAATGAATGCCTAGTTATTTTATAGCTCCATCAAAGGATATACACAATCTAAAAATACATATACTATAATGGTAAGGGAATTTGAAGACCTTCCCTGACCCTTAATGGGCCTCACTTGGAGCCCAACAAGAGAAGCTTGCTTAGGGGAGGCTTATTTTTCAGGAAGGCCCACCTTTTGTCACTTTGTAATTAGGTGGTGGGTCATGAAAGTTATGATGCCCTCTGACCCTGGAGAACACTATACACACACACACACACACACACACACACACTCATATATATATATATACATATACATACACACATATATATTTACACACACACACACACACACACACACACTCACACACACCCTAGGGTGAGGTTTTGCTTTGGGACTCACTTATGGGAAGAGTTGTGTGATTTGGCCAGATAAGACTCTGGGTAGTTGTTAAGCCCTCTGGCTTTGAAAATCCAGATGCTGGTGCTTCTTTCTCTGGTAACTAACTATGTATGTATGTAATGGTCAGAAATCCTGTTTGTTGGTCTGTTGAATTGAGTTATTTTCTCTGTCTGTATTTTTTGTCTGCTTGTAATTTCTGTTTGTATTTTCTGAAGTTTAGGATGCTGACTTTTCCTCCTGAACTAAGTCAAATATATGTGTGTGTGTGTGTGTGTGTGTGTGTGTGTGTTTGATTAAAGTCAGATTGTTAATCCCTTTTTGAGCTACTTTTCTTTAGAAAAGCAGATCAAAGAACCTGTGCTAGCATCCATCCTGGGTATGTCAGGGTGCTTGCTGTTACACACACACACACACACACACACACACACACACACACACACACACACATCTTTTGAAAATATAAGTTGGTTGATGAGTTCTTTGTGCATTCACATTGGTTTCTTTAGACAGCTCCTATTTTTCCTTTTTATCAGAATTGCTTCAGTGTCTTCATATTTTGATTCTTTTTTTAATATATATTTGAAACATTTAATCTTAAGACCTCAGATTTCAGATGCATTTCCTTCCTCCCTTGTCACCCATTCCCTCTGGGAAGATAAGTAATTCAGTATATGTTGTACATGTCTAGCTATGCAAAACATTATCATAGTAGATATATTGTACAAGGCTGCTTATAATTCCCTCCCACTCATTCCACCCCCCACCTGGTCCATTCCCTACATGATCCTGTCCCTCTTCTATAGTGGGTACTTCCAACCTCCCCTCCCCCCAAGGATGCCCTCCCATCCATCATCCCTCCTCTCATCCCCCTTCCCCTTATTCTGCTGTAGGTTGAGATATCCCATTTAGTATGTATGTCATTCTCTCCCTGAACCAAATTCAATGAGAATGTGGTTTTGCTTTTTTGCCTTCCTATTCTCCCCCTCCCTTGCAACCACTTCCCCTTGCTTCTTCTACATGAGATAGTTTACCCTACCCTGTCTCTCCCCATCTCCTCTTGCCACTTTCCTCTCTCACCTCATAATTTCATCCTTTGAGTATCTTCCCTACCCAACAATTTCAACCTATGCCCTCTATCCATATATAACTGTAACCATATACACACACATTCACATATGTATTCATATGACCACACACCCTTCTTCCATTATTTTCATAATGAGAAAGATTTCATCAGTCACAGTTATTGTTTTTCCATATAGGAATGTAAATAGTTCAACTTTGATAAGTTCCTTTTGATTTCTTTTCCCTGATTACCTTCTCAGGCATCTCTTGCTTCTTGTGTCTGGATGTCAAATTTTCTATTCAACTCTGGTTTTTTCCTCAAGAATGCTTGAAAGTCCTCTATTCCACTGAATGACCATATTTTCCCCTGAAACAAAATACTCAGTTTTGCTGGGTAGGTGACCCTTGGGTTCATTCCCAGCTCTTTTGCCCTCTGGAATATCATATTCCATGCCCTTCAATCCCTCAGTGTAGAAGCTGCCAGGTCATGTGCTATTCTGATTGGGTTTCCACAATATTGAAATTGTTTCTTCCTGGCTGCTTGTAGTATTTTCTCCTTGATCTGGGGATTCTGGAACCTGGCTATAATATTCCTGGGAGTTTTCTTTTTGGGATCTTTTTCAGGAGGTGATCTGTGGATTCTTTCAACCTCTATTTTGCCCTCTGGATCTAAAACATCAGGGCAGTTTTCCTTGAGAATTTCCTGAAGGGTGATTTCTAGGTTCTTTCCTTGATCATGGCTTTCAGGTAGTCCAATAATTTTTAAATTGTCTCTCCTGGATCTATTTTCCAGGTCAGTGGTTTTTCCCATGAGATATTTTACATTGCCTTCTACTCTTTCATTTGTTTGGATCTGCTTAACAGCATCTTGATTTCTCATAAAGTCATTAGCTTCCATTTGCTCCAGTCTAACTCTGAAGGAATGAATCTCCTCAGTAAACTTTTGAGATTCTTTTTCCATCTGGAAAATTCGACTTTTTAAGGCATTCTTCTCCTCATTGCCCTTTTGGGCCTCCTTTGCCATTTGAGTTAGTCTATTTTTTAAGGTGTTGTTTTCCTCAGTCAGGCTGTTGACCCTCATTTCATACTTTTCCTGCATGCTTCTCATTTCTCTTTCCAATTTTTCCTCCACTTCTCTTATTTGACTTTTAAAGTCCTTCTTAAGGTCCTCTATGGCCTGCAACCTGCTCATGTTTTCCCCTGGGGCTTTTGGAGCAGGACTTCTGACCTCACAGTCCTTTTCCCTCTCTATGCCCCCAAAATAGGAGCCTAGGGTTGCATTTTTCTGTTTCCTTTGCCTTGGCATGTTGCCACTTAATTACATGACTTTTGGGCTTGTTGCCACAGTATGTCTTTGCAACAGATAGGGAAATTTTCATCCCGAATGTGTGGGAGGGCAACTTCCGTTTCTGGCAAGCTGTAAACCCACTCACGACTTCCACCCCAGATCACAATCCAGATCCAGGGAGGTTAAAGCAAGAGCAATTACCCCCCGCCCCCCAAGACTGATCGCTGGATCTCCCTACAGTTCACAGGCCAGGAGCTGGAGCTGCCTCTGAAAACTACAAAATGGCTTGTCTCCTCAGCGGCTTCTAGCCCCCAGGGGAGGAAGCCGACGCATTCCCTAAATACTGGTCCCAAAGTCCGTAGGGCACTAACCTCTCACTTTGTCCTAGGCATGTCTATGTTGATAATTCTGGAGTTGCCATAGCTGCTGGTGTTCTGGGGTCTCTCCAGCCAGCTGCTGGCCCTGCCGCCCTGGGGTTAAAACCTCGGCTCACGCGGAGCTGGGCTCTGCTCGGCTCGGCTTCCTGCTCTGTGCGCTGCATGCTGCTGGCTCCCAGACTACTGCGCTGGTCCTTCCTGCAGGGCTGCTGGGCTGTCCTCAGTAGGAGGTTAGCTTCTCTGTGTCGTTCTGTGGGTGCTGGGGCTCCAGAAGTTGTTCAGAGTCCCCTTTTACATAGTTTGGGGGGAATCTAGGGTCAGAGTGGCTTGAATGAGCTGTTTCTACTCCTCCATCTTGGCTCTGTCCCCCATATTTTGATTCTTGAAAGTTTCCAATTTTGTTGAAGCTGACTTCCCTTGTAGTATCTTTCTTTGCTTTGAAATCTTTTCTCCCTCAATCTAAGGTGTATGTTAGACCATGCCCAGCTTTCCTCTTGTTTTCTGTAACAATTTCTAAGAAGGATTCATCACATCCCCATAATTTTCCTGTCATTTCTATATAATCAGTTCCTACTTAGTCAGAATCAGATCCAGAATAGTATTTTCCCTTGTTGGTTTCTCTCAATTTTGATGGATGAAATTGTCATTAGGGAAAGTCAAATACTTATTAGTTGCTCTACTTTTACCAAGGAAAGCTCCAGTGGGTTTCAAGATGATTTAAGTCCCCCATTTTGATTATATATTACCTCTGTGCCAAGTGTTTGGGCTATTTCCCACACTCCTTATCTATTTCCTCTTTTTGATCAGGTGGTCTATGGTATACTCTGATAACAAAATTACTCCTGTTTGTCCCTCCATTGAGCTTTACCCAACTGCCCTTCAGTATGCTTCTCCTTTCTATTTCCTGGATTTCCTTACATGGATATATCTTCTTAATATGGAGTCTTTACACATCTCCATCCTCTCTTACTTATCCAGTTTCTTTTTAATAAAGCATAACTATTCAGTCACATTCCAGGGTCATATGGGTTTCATTCTATCAGATAGATACTGGTAATAAACTTTGAGGTAAAATTCAACAACTTTGAAAAGAACTTTTAGCTTATCTTTCTTATTGCCTAAACTGTGAGTATCTGAGGATGTGGGTTTTATTAAGCTTCTTTTCTTAGGTTTTGTCTCCTCGTTGTCTCAGAATTTTTCTTCATTATTTTTCTTAGTTTCCCATGTTTTCTGCCTATGAATATACATAAGCAGTTTTCTTCTTTCCCTATTTGTTTTTAGTTTTAATCCCTTTTGATTAGATTTAAGACATCAGGCAAATATATTATTATTTTTAGAAGTTTTATTGTTGCATTTTGTTTCTACATTACAAACGTTTATAGCTTATTCTCACTCCATGATTGGTCTCTCATAGCAAAGTAGAATACTTATACAAAACTAACAGTACGTTGACATCAACTGAGAGTGCATCAAACATTCCAGATTTGTAGCACCTCTTCCCACTTTTCTGTTTTTCAATTATCTTTAAATAACAGAAATATGTTTTGAAAAAGAAAAGAAAAACAAGTTTCTTGTAACAAATATGCATAGTCAAGAAAAATAAATTTCCTCATTTGTTGTATACAAGAGTATGTGCGACTTAGCCTGCACTCTCAATCTATCATCTCTCTGCTTTTGTTAGGTGTACTCTTTCCCTGTAAAGGGGCTATCATGCCTCTATTTCAAAACATGATTCAGAAATCCCATTCCCATTTTCAGATACTATTGTCTTAGATAGTTATTCTTTTCCCAGATCAATTTTACTCTTTTGTATTCTTTGCCTTCAATGGGCAGCAATGATGAAAATGCCACTGTTGCCCCTTTGGTCTCAAGTTTCTTACCCAAGATTTTGTAATATTTGGCAATATTATCTTGGTTCTTTCTGGCAGTAACAGTTGTGATCCCATGAATCATCCAAATTTAGTAGTAGTCATCTGTTTTAACAAGTCTTGGAAGGTTCTTTGTTATGTCTTGGACACATGCCCTGGCAAGACAACAGACTTCTCTATTATTGTCATCAGGTCAACAAATCTTCCTTTTATTTCTTCTTAACATACTTTTTTCTCATTGGAGCCCCAATTTTTTAAAATAAAGGAGTGTTTCATTGTCCTTGATAACCTGGAGTGTGGAGAGGCATTACTTGAACTCCTTCCCCTTCTCTTTGAACATAGATAATTGTCACTTGAAATACAAATACTCCATGCTCAAGGCAAGTCACATCAACTTTTTCCTTGCTTTTCATACTGATTAAGATCCTCATATTTGTTTTTCAGATGGTTAGTGAATGTTAATTCTTCCTAAGTACCTGGTAAGACCTTTACAACTGTAACAACTTGACAATCACATTAACTTCCCTTTCTCAGATTGACGTATATGATCTTTAGGTTCACTGTCATTCATTATCTTCATCCCATGTACTCTAAGGAATAGGTCTACCTATACATTGATCCTGTCTTGTCCTTAATCAAGATTATAACAAATTTCTTTTTGCTATCCTTATCATTCATCTCCACCTGCCAATCATCTGGGTTTTAAAACTCCTTACATAATTCACACATGCCTGTGCTACTCTTTTTAATTATCCTCAGCTAAAATCTGAGTTTACTCTGGAACCCTGTAAATATATTTAGGATGGTGCACCTTTCTTCATTGTTGGAATGATCTTAGCTTCCATCCTCAGAATTTTATCCAAAAGCTCCATATAATTTTGGGAATGACTTTCCTTTCAAAATATTAGGTCATTGAACCCTATTTATCCTTTTCTTGTGTAGTTCTGCCAATAGGTTGAAGGCTGGACAAGATGATCTTCTGAAGACTTTTATCATGATCAGTCTTATGTTTAGATAAAATCGTGGTCACCTATATAATATGATTTCATATCATAGGATTAATGTTTGATTATAAAATTATTCAATAATACAATATAATGCTATTTCACATCATTATGAGAAAGATTTCTCCTTTTAAAAAATACCCTTTTCACCTGCTCCTGAAATTTCACAATTAGAATCATTCCTTTGACTCAAGATTTTATTCTTTGTTAAAATGCAAATAGTATTAGGAGGCTGGTCAGTCTGATCAGTCATTTTGTTATTTTGTGAGAATGGACTTATAATTTCCTTTCCTAATAGTAAGTGTTAAAGGATGGAGTCTAGAGAAAGACACTAGGCAATTGAAAGAAGAATGTGGTTAATGGTAACAGAAATATGGAACTGAGAATTGAAGATAACTTTAACTTCCTTAAAATATAGTGTCAGTATGTTGTACTGATATTTCTAGGATTCTGTGATTAGTTTTCTCAATACATTCTCTTTGTAATGAATGGCCAAGCCAGAGTCTTTGAGATTACATGATTCTGTGTTTCTATCCTTGAGTATCTGGATTGCTTCACATGAATATATTTTCTTAATATTCAATCCTACTCCTTTTCTCATTTTATTTATTCTATTCTTTCCTAGAAAGTCATGAGTTTTCTCCCATTACATCTAAGTGACACATATGTGCACATACATACATATATGGCAAAAGATGCAGAAGAGCAAAATTGATATAAGAGAATAATTACCTAAGAAGATGATATCTGAAATAGAAAAGAGAATTAGATTTCTGTGCTATGGAGTAACAGAAGTGGGGAACCTGTGGCCACAAAGTCACATGTGGCCCTATCCTCAAGTGCATCCCTTTGACTTCTAGCTCTAACTTCTAGTCACTGTACCCCACACTGTTATTCCAGGGCATAGTCTTACTTTCCATCTTCTGTGTACTTGGATCTATAGTTAATCAGTTTAACTGTTGGCTCTACCTTTGAATTAGTTCTCCTTGGTCCTATTGACAACTCAGGCTGTGCCAGATCCCAGCTTTAGATTATCTCATCATGTATCTTCTCAGCAATTACTTTTGACCTCATAAAAGTAGCAGATGTCATACAATTGTGGAGAACAGGGGAGGGCAGAGCCAAGATGGTGGAGTAGAAGCAGGAAATTCCATAATCTCCCACCACAACCACCTCCAAAAACTATAAAATATGACTCTAAACAAATTTTAGAGCTACAGAACCCACTAAGTGACAGAAACATATATCCCACTGAAGCCAGCCTGGCAGGCTGACAGGAGGGGTCTATTGCACCAAGCTGGTAGCTGAGCACAGTCCTGTGTGAGCCATACTGGGCTTGGGGTAGCCTTGCCCAGAACCCCAGACTAGCCTGAGCAAACTTCAGGAGAGTGAATTACCAGCAGCTGTGGTGGTTTCCAAACTTCTTAACCCATAAAGGCCAAAGAGAAAGTAAAAGGTCAGTGGAGACAGTCCAGCCTCTGCCCCCAGGGCAAGAGGTCGCAGAGGTGTGGTAGCTACAGTTGCTGCCACATGGCTGCCTCTGGAGCTCCTGGCCATTCAGAGGGCAATCTCTCTTACTTTGACCTGCTTGCATCTGGGTCATTGTCTTGGGCAGTGGTACTGGGGTGGGAAACACCAGTGTGCCAGAGCTCATGGTGGCTGTAGAGAGGGCACTCTCCTCAAACCTCTGACAACATTTGCAAAAACCCCAGTGATTTGGGACAAAGCTCTCCACTCTGGAAGCAGAGTTCTACCATGGCAAAGAACTCAACAGTCAAGTAATTGGCTGGCAAGATGAGCATGTAGAGGGAGCATAAACAGACCATAGAATCCTCTTTGGGGGACAAAAAGGATCAAAACATGGAACCCAAAGAAGTCAACAAAGGCAAAACTCCTGCATCAAAAGCTTCCAAGAAATTATGAATTGGTTACAGGCCATGGAGGAGCTCAAGAAGGATTTTGAAAACCAAGTATGAGAAGTGGAGGAAAAATTGGGAAGAGAAATGAGAACAATGCAAGAAAATCATGAAAAGATAGTTAACAGCCTGCTAACAGAGACTCCCCAAAATACTGAAGAAAATAACACCTTAAAAGTAAACTAACTCAAATGGCAATAGAGGCCCAAAGAGCCAATGAGGAAAAGAATGCCTTTAAGGCATTTTGTCGAATTTGCCAGATGGAAAAAGAATTTCAAAAACTTACTGAAGAGAATAATTCCTTCAAAATTATATTAGAGCAGGTGGAAGCTAATCACTTTATGAGAAATCAAGATACTATAAAACAGATCCAAAAAATGAAAAAAATAGAAGGCAATGTGAAATATCTCATTGGAAAAACCACTGACTTGGAAAATAGATCCAGGAGAGATAATTTAAAAATTATTGTACTACCTAAAAGCCATGATCAAAAAAAGAACCTAGAAATCATCCTTCAATAAATTCTCAAGGAGAATTGTCCTGATATTCTAGAAGCAGAGGGCAAAATAGAAATTGAACAAATTCACCAATAGCCTCTCGAAAAAGATCCCCAAAAGAAAACTCCTAGGAATATTATAGCCAAATTCCAGAGTTCCCAGGTCAAGAAGAAAATATTACAAGCATCCAGGAAGAAACAATTTGAGTACTGTGGAAACACAATCAGGATAACACAAGATCTAGCTTCTACATTAAGGGATGAAAGGGCTTGGAATATGATATTCTGGAGGTCAAAGGAGCTAGAATTAAAACCAAGAATCACCTATCCAGCAAAACTGAGTATAAGGCTTCAGGGGAAAGCATGGTCATTCAATGAAATAGTGGACTTTCAAGGATTCTTGATGAAAAAACCAAAGCTGAACAGAAAATTTGATTTTCAAATACAAAAAGCAAGAGAATCATGAGAAGGTAAACAGGAAAAAGAAATCATAAGGAACTTATTAAAGTTGAACTATTTACATTCCTACATGGAAAAATGATAATTGTAACTTGAGACTTTTCTCAGTATTAGGACAGTTGAAGGGAATATATATATGTATACCTACATATATGTTTATGTAGGAGGATATATGTGTGTATAAATACATATGAGTGTGTGCATGTAAGTGTACATGTATACATAGAGGGCACAGGATCAGTTGAATAGGAAGGGGTGATATCTAAAAAATAAAATTAGGAGGTGAGAGAGGAATGTAATGGGAGAAGCAGATAGGGAGAGAGAGATTAGGGTAAATTATCTCATATAAAAGAGGCAAGAGAAAACTGTTACAATGGAGGGGAAGATCAGGAAAGTGAAAGGGAATGGATCAACCTTACTCTCATTGAATTTGGCTTAAGAAGAGAATAACATACTCACTCAACTGGGTATCTTACTGTACAGGAAAGTATGGGGGAAGGGGATAAGAGGGAGGATGATAGAAGGGAGGGCAGATGGGGGGGAGGGTAGTTAGAAGCACACACTTTTGAAAGGGGACAGAGTCAAAGCAGAAAATAGAACAAGTTGGGGGCAGGATAGGATGGAGGGAAATATATTTAGTCTTTCACAATATATCTACTATGGAAATGTTTTGTGTAACTACACATGTACAACTTATGTGGAATTGCTTATCTTCCCAGTGGGGGTGGGTGAGGAGGGAAGAAGGGAAAGAATCTGGAAATCAAAGTTTTAAAAAGAAATGTTAAAAAAATTGTTTTTTACATGCAGCTGGGAAATAAGATATACAGGCACTGAGGTATAGAAATCCATCTTGCCCTACTAGAAAGTTAGAGGGGAGGTGGGGTAGGATATAAGAGAGAACAAATTGGGTGCAGGGATATTCAGTAGGCTCAGTGTTTTGGGGGTGGGGGTAGGGGAAAAACAGGGAGAAAAAATTGTAACAATCTTGTGGAAATGAATGTTCAAAACTAAAAATAAACAAATTAAAAACAAAAACATAGTGGAGAATGGGTTTAACAAACACTTTTTCCCTTTAATGATTCTATGCTCTTGTTCAGTAATGTCAGTTATGTCTGACTCTTCATGACCACGTTTGGGGTTTTCTTGGTAAAGATACTAGTGTGTTTTGCCATGTTCTTTTCCAACTCATTTTACAGAAAAGAAAACTGAGGCAAAAAGGGTTAAGTGACCTGCCTAGGGTCACATAACTAGTAAGTTTCTGAGGTTGGATTTGCACTCAGATCTTCCTGACTTCAGGCCCAGCACTCATCCATTGCACGACCTAGCTGCATTCCTTTTATTTTTCTCTGGTTGCATCTCTATCACATTCCTGAAGACACTGTTCCAAACTTCCTCTTCTCTTCTTTACCATTCTCCCAATAGATGTCCTTTCCTCCTATTTTATTGCAAGAACAAGGTCATCCTCATGAACTTTCTTATTCCCTCTTCTATACTTCAAAACCCCTTGACATCATCCTCTGGTCTCTCTCTTTCTCCAGTGTCTGACCAATAGGTGACTTCTTACCAAGGCTTATCCCTCCACTTGTGCCCTTGACCTTATCTCTTTTAATATCATCTGGGAACTGGCTTCTTCTATTATCTTCTCCTCTCTTATTTTTAATCACTCCTTACCTATTGGCTCCTTCTCTGATGCCAGCAAAATTTTCTAAGTCTTTTTTATACTTTAAAAAACTTCACTTGACTCTTTCACCCTCATATGATATCATTCCATATCTCTTGTATTTTTAATAGCCAAACTTCTAGATGAAAAAATAACCTAGACTCCTCTTCTCCATTTCCTCACCTCCCACTCACTTTGCAACCTTTTGCAATCTGGCTTGAAACCTTACAATTTGACTGAAATTGCTCTTTCCAAGGTTACCAATGAACTTTTCATTGCTGTCTTTTGGTTTTCTCTTTCTCTGGATGCTTCTTGGGCTCTCTGTAGCTTTTGCCACTGCTAAGCACCCCTTCTTCCTATGTACCCACTCTTTCTGGCCTTTTCATACTCTGCTCTCTCCTAGTTCTTTCCCTATCACTCCCTGCTGGACCACTCTCCTCCTCTCCATTGCCTATTGGGTTCTTTTCTCACTTTAAAGCATCTCTTGGTGATTTCATTACCTGCCTTAGACTCAGTTACTCTCTATATAGAGGATCCTCAACTCTTTACATCTAGCCCTAATCTCACTCCTGAATGACACCCCCATGTTAGCAGTTACAGTACATATCCACCTGGATGCATAAGCATTTCAAGCTCACTGTCCCCAAAATGAAACCTATTTCCACCATCTTCTCTAAACCTGTACATCCTCAAAAATTCTGTATTTCTGTTGAGGCCACCACTATCCTTTCAATCACCCCGGGGGCAAAAAACTTTAGAGATTTCAGGGGATTCCAAGTTGACAAGGGATTTGTGACAAGGAACTGCCCAAGTATCCCCTCAACTCTAATCAGTAAGGATGTACTCTGGGAAGAAACTTTGATACCAAGCTCCAAGAATTTAACCCTTCTCATCATTTCATAAATTGGCTGTATAATTTGTGTGGGGATTACGACCTGAATCTTCTTAGGTACCTCTGGTTTCTGACATAGCAGCAGCTTTTGAATCAGTCAGTGTTTTTTCCCCCTGCTGCTTAATCTCTGAAGCAGCCAATTTATAGACAGGAGGAGTTTTTGCTTTATCTGGAGGACCCAGCCACATTTCGATTTTATTCCTTTGTATTGGGAAGTGGTTCATCATCCTGGCCCGTGTTTGTGTGTGCGTGAGTGGATGCGTGTGTCAGCGTGTGTGCCTGAGTTTGTACATTGCTGAACACACCCGGAAACAGTGCTGAACAAGTGTGGGAGGGTGAGAACCTTTATTGTATAACAAGCTGATGGCACCAAGGAGGCTGCATTTGTTGTGAGTTAAAATGTTTCCACAAAGATTTTCTTAGGAATGTCTAAGATTTTAATAGGGTAATTAATCTTTCTAAGTATTAGTGCCAGATTATGGGATCAGCTATTACCCCTGGCTACAGAGTAGTCTTTTATGTGTTGCTATGAACAGGCCTAAATGATGAGAATACTCAGGTTGCCAAACAAAGATATGGCTGCAGCTAGCTTGTTGGGGTTTTCAATGCATTTTCTGGTGCAGTTAAAATAGCTCGTTTCCCTGGGAGTATCAGTGCTCTTTAAATAACCATTGAATTGCAAGAAAAGGAAAGGAAATACCAGACTGTACTTTTTCCTAATGATGATCAGATTGGTTTGAGACTTTTAATGAAAATAAAGAGATGTAGGAATAAGGGCAAAAGGTTTTCAACCCAATCCAAAAAAGTTCTGTGTGTTTTCCCCCTGGAACCCATGTTTTGTTAATGCTGCCAAACCACCCCACATGCCAACAATGTCAAGAAGAATTCTGTTGCTAATTAGACTAAGACACAGCCTTCGGATGAGACTAGACATTATTTAATGTGGCCCATGATCACATACATTTTTTTTTTTAAATCAGATGACTTGTTCCTATGGAGGTTAAGCAAAAACTAAAAAGTTAGAAAAATTTATAAGGTGTAGGAGCATTATAGAGGCTTATATAATATTTCTGCTACCCATTTAATGACCTCTGGTCTGACCATAGTTAGACTACCCTTTGTCTTTGGTTTGAACTTCTGGACTAACTCATTCAGTTGTTTTTGACTTAGGAATTGGTTGTACTTCTAAGTTTCCATAATTGCTGTTATTTGGGTGTATGAAAGGGCAGCTAGATGGTGCAGTGGATAGAGTGCTGGTCCTCAGCAAGATGTGAGTTTAAATAGGGCCTCAGACACTTTAGCTGTGTGGGCAAATCACTGGGCAAGTCACTTAAGCTTGTTTGTCTCAGTTTCCTTATCTGTAAAATGAGCTAGAGAAGGAAAGAGCAAACCACTTCATTATCTTTGTCAATAAAACCCCAGGGTGGCTAGGTGGCATGGTGAATAGAGCACTGGCCCTGGAGTCTGGAGGACCTGAGTTCAAATTCAGCCTCAGACATTTAACACAAAAACTAGCCCTGTGACCTTGGGGAAGTCACTTAACCCCAATTGCCCTCCAAAAAGCAAAAAACCAAACCAAAAAAAAAAAAGAAAAAGAAAAAAGAAAACTCCAGATGGGGACACAAAAAGTTGGATATGACTGAAAGGACTGAACAATAGCATGTGTATGAAAGAGTTTTATTATAACTCACTGCTCTAATAGAATATATCTCTACCCCCACCCCACTAACTACCTCTCTCCCCACTTTGCATTATAAAACCTTTTGTGGTTTGGTGACCACACCCCTGGTGTTGGCTGTGGGATTATTGGCTACATATCACAGGAAGGGTCCCCTGTTCTTCATTGAATTGCATATGTACTTTTAGCACAAAATAGTGGTTATGCTTCAGACCCCTTGGCAGAGCTATTGGGTGGACTGTAATTTGTTCAACTTTTGAATAGGAGTAATTTGAAAATGAGGTTAAAGCAAGAGGAGCCCAATGATCCCCTTGTGTAGGGTGGAGCAGTGTGGTCAGGCAGGGAGATTCACTTAATAATGAAAATTCACATTTATGCAACATTATAAGATGTTCAAGATGTTTTCTTCCGTAGCTACTCTGTGCATGGGGTAGTGTTATTGTGGTGTAAGACTCAGAAGTGAGGCTCCAGGAAAGTGACTTGTCCATGGTCAAACAACTAATCAATGCCAGAGTAAAGACTTGATCTCAGGTCTTCTGATTCTAAAAATAGGCATCTGCTTTTTTGGGGAGGGAGGGAGGAGAGAGGAATAAATGTGAACAGTCTGGGAGTATACTAAGCAAAAGCTGAGGGCTGAGCCAAAGCAGTAGAGATTAGAAAAAGAGAATGTGTTTTGCAGTGATTTTACAGGACAAAACCTAGATTCAAATCCCACTTCTAATTCTTTTTTTTTAATTAAACAAATGCTTTATTAACTTCTGGTTTACATCGTTCATTTCCAACAGATTTTGAGTTAAAATTTTTCCCCATTTTCCCCCTGCCCACCATCCCAGAATAGCAGTCCCACAAAATGTCCCCTCATCTAATCTGCTCTCTCCCATATCTTCTACCATACCCCCTTCGACTTTATCATTAGGGCAAGGTGAATCTCTGTGCCCCAATGCCTGCACATCTTATCTCCCAATTACATGCAAAATAGTATCAATAATAGTATTTATATATATTTGAAACATTTAATTTTAAAACTTCGAATTTCAGATCCATTCCCTTCTTCCCTTGTCACCCATTCCCTCTGGGAAGATAAGCAATTCAGTATGTGTTGTACATGTATAGCTATGCAAAACATTACCATAGTAGATATATTGTAAAAGACTGCTTATATTTCCCTCCCACCCATCCCACCCCCACCTGGTCCATTCCCTACTTTGAAGGATTTCTGACCTCACAGTCCTCCTCTTGTTCCATGATTTGATCCTCTTTGCCCCCAAAGTAGGAGTCTAATGTTGAATTTTTCATTTATTTTGTTTCCTTTGTTTACGCATGTTGCCACTTAATTACTTGACTTTTGGGCTTGTTGCCACAGTAGGACTTTACCACCAGATAGGGGAGCTTCTGTCCCAAATGTTGGAGTCTTCTCAACTTCTGGAGGTATTAGTTGGGTGGCCTCTGTGAAGCTTCCATACGCTCTGGCAAGCTGGATACCCACCCAAGACCTCCACCCCAGACCACAATCCAGATCCAGGGAGGTTAAAGCAAGAGCGATTATCCCCCAAGACTGATTGCTGGATCCCCCTACAGTTCCCAGGCCAGGAGCTGACACTGCAACTGAAGCTGCAAAATGGCATCTGTGCCATGTCTCCTCAGATGCTTCTTGCCACCAAGGGAAGAAGCTGATGAGCTCTCCCAACCCTTCCCAAAGTCCATAGGGCACTGACCTTTCACTTTGTCCTAGGCATGTCTGTGTTGATAATTCTGGAATCTCCACCACTGCTGGTGTTCTGGGGTCCCTCCAGTCAGCTGCTGGTCTGGCCACCCTGTGGCTAAAACCATAACTCAGGTGGGCCTGGGCTCGGCTCCCAGAGCACTGTGCTGGCTGTTCCCTGCTGGGCTGCCAGGCTGTCCTCAGTGGGAGGTTAGGTTCTCTGTGTCGTTCTGTGGGTGCTGGAGCTCCAGAAGTTGTTCAGAATCTACCTTTTACATGGTTTGGAAGTGGTGTGGGCTGGAGTGCCGTGGAAGTGCTGTTTCTACTCCGCCATCTTAGCTCCACCTCCACTTCTAATTCTTGCTAGCTGTGTCACCATGGGCAAATCACTTACTCTCTCCAAGTTTCTGTTTGCTCAACTGTAAAATGGGGAGAACATTTCTGATTGGGTTTCTGTGTGGTTAACATTAGATCACATATGTAGAGAACTCTGCAAATGTTAAATTGCTATCTCAATTTCAGATTTTATTGGTATTGCTATCATTATTTCCCTAAGGCAACACTTATGAAATGCAGTGCAATGTCATGTCTAAAAATCTAACAAAAAGACCTGGACTCAAGTTGTATCTTTTACATAAATTGACTGTGGTACTCTGGGCGAAGCACTTAGCCTTCTCAGTACTCTAAGCCTTCCCTTTTTTCTCTCCCCTTTTTACATACTTTGTTAAATATTTCCCAATTATACATAAACTTTTTTTTCAGTATTCATTTTTTAAAAATTGTGTTTTGAATTCTCTCCCTCCCTCCCATACCTGCTCTACCCCTTGAGAAGACAAACAATATGATATGGATTATATGTGTAAAGTCATGTGAAAAATTGCTGTATTAATCACTTTATGAAGAAAAACATACACACAAAACCCAAGTAAAATAAAGTAAAAAAGTATTCTTCAGTCCTACTCAGAGTTTATCAGTTCTCTCTCTCTCTCTCTGGAGATGAATAATTGAGGTCCACTGGTTAAATGATATTGGAAGTTGTTAACCAGCAATTAATATTGGGGGAATACGCTGGATAAAGGCCCACATAGTACAATAGCACTAGAAACCACAGCCTCTTAGGGGACCCCAATGACCTTGAGGAGAATAACAGTTGTGTGCCGGGGGTCTGCCCTGCTAATACAAGTGTGGGTTGGTAGAGTATGAAACATGTACCATGTGGATTCACTCATGGAGGGACTTTTGATTCCACTCTTAGATATTAGCTATTGTTATTATTATTATTAGTTCTATGAGTAAATGAATGATTGTATGAATGAAAATAAATTATTAGGGGTGGAGCTAAGATGGCGGAGTAGAAACAGCACTTCCAAGGTGTTCGCCCCCCAGAACACCTCTAAACCATGTAAAAGGGGACTCTGAACAACTTCTGGAGCCCCAGCACCCACAGAGTGACACAGAGAAGCTAACCTCCTGCTGAGGACAGCCCAGCAGCCCTGCAGGAAGGACCAGTGCAGCGCTCTGGGAACCGACGGCCCAGCACATGGAGAGCCAAGCCCAGGTCCCCATGAGCCTCGGTTTTAGCCCCAGGGCGGCTGGGCCAGCAGCTGGCCTGAGGGACCCCAGAATACCAGCAGCGGTGGCAATTCCAGAATTATCAACACAGACATGCCTAGGACAAAGTGAAAGGTTAGTGCCCTATGGACTTTGGGACCAGTATTTGGGGAACGCATCAGCTTCCTCCCCTAGGGGCTAGAAGCCACTGAGGAGACAAGTCATTTTGCAGTTTCAGTGGAGGCTCCAGCTCCTGGCCTGAGAACTGTAGGGAGATCCAGAGACCAGTCTTGGGGGTAATCTCTCTTGCTTTAACCTCCCTGGATCCAGATTGTGGTCTGGGGGGGAGGTCGTGGGGTGGGTATCCAGCTTGCCAGAACCAGAAGTTGTGAAGACCCCAGCTTTGGGACAGAAGCTCCCCTGTCTGGTGACAGAGTCCTACGGTGGCGACAAACCCAAAAGTCAAGTAATTAAGTGGCAACATGCTGAGGCAAAGGAAACAAAATAAACAGAAAAATGCAACATTAGACTCCTATTTTGGGAGCAAAGAGGATCGAAACATGGAACAGGAGGAGGACTGGGAGGTCATAAATCCTGCTCCAAAATCCCCAAATGAAAATATGAGTGGGTTACAAGCCATAGAGGACCTTAAAAATGATTTTAAAAACCAAATAAGAGAAGTGGAGGAAAAATTGGGAAGAGAAATGAGAAGGATGCAGGAAAAGTATGAAATGAGAGTCAACAGCCTAACTGAGGAAAATAACACCTTAAAATAGACTAAATCAAATGAATCAAATGAAATCATAGAGAGTAGGGGGAAAGGGGATGAGAGAGGGGATGATGGAAGGGAGGGCATTCTTGGTGGGGGGAGGTTGGAAGTACCCACTTTCGAAGAAGGATAGGATCAAAGTAGGGAATGGATCAGCTGGGGGGTGGGATGGGTGGGAGGGAATTATAAGCTGCCTTGTACAATATATCTACTATGGTAATATATTGCATAGCTATACATATACAACACATACTGAATTACTTATCTTCCCAGAGGGAATGGGTGACAAGGGAGGAAGGGAATAGATCTGAAATTTGATGTCTTAAAAGTAAATGTTCCAAATATATAGGAATACTATTATTAATACTATTTTGCATGTAATTGGGAGATAAGATGTGCAGGCATTGGGGCACAGAGATTCACCTTCCTCTAATGGAAAAGTCGAAGGGGGTATAGTAGAAGATATAGGAGAGAGCAGATTGGATGAGGGGGACATGGTGGGTAGGGGAAAATGGGGAAAAATTGTAACTCAAAATCTGGTGGAAATGAATGATGTAAAACAGGAGTTAATAAAGCATTTGTTTTAAAAAAAAGAAAATAAATTATTAAGTGCCTTGTGCTAGGCATTGTGCCAAATGCTGTGGATACAAATACAAAAAGCAAGACAGTTCCAAGCCTCAAGGAGCTTATATTCTGAAAGAAAGAAGGGAACACACATAGGGGAGTGATGGCTTTGAGTGGGTATTTTGGTTTGGAAAGTCGCAGGGATGATGAATAACGTCATAAGGCATAGCTAGGATTGACATGCTGTTATTCCTTCCACATTGTGGGAGTTAGGAATGTGGTGCCTCCCCAATCTGGAAAATCTATGTAAAATTTTTGGTTCCCCTTTCATATTGGAGAAGAAGCCTAAATTTTTTCTTTTTTCTTTTATGGGGTGTTTATAGTATTAAAAGATAAAATATGTTGATATTAGACAACACTATACATTACTAGATTATTAGACAACACTATACTTACTCATTTATTAGTTTTTAAACTTTTTCTGTGTTATCTGCTGGCCTTCATATGTTGTCTGTGGCTTCCACAGAACCCCCCCACCCTCCAAATTTCCATGAATTTTTTATGCCGACCCATGATATGTCAAAACCATGATGGGGACTGTTATGATGTGGAAGGAATAACTATTGATTTTATTATTCTTCCTGGATCAGGAGGTAAAAACTGGGGATAGTGGCATGGAAGCATGATGACTAGATTATATCTGGTGAGTAGGGGGGTGATTGGATATGGTGAACTTTAATTGGTCAAAGGACAGAGCCTAGGACAAGAGCTGGACTGCTGAGTTAGGAACAGGATACTGAGCATAGATGCAAAGCTGGAAGGTGGTTGGAATGTGTGGTGATGGTGGTGATGGTAGTAATAGTAGTAGTAGTGGTAGTAGTAGTAGTAGTAGTAGTAGTGGTATTAATAGTAGTAGTAGTAGAAGCAAGTACAGCAATAATATTAATCATAAACAAAGGACATATGAGGAAGCTTGAGTTGAGGTCCTTTTATTGGTATTGTAATCCCCTTCCCAAACATCTGATTCCTCTGGTATGTTCCTGCTTTGTACAAGGTTCCCTTCTCCTACCTGTTTCTTTCTTGCCCTTCCTCTGTATAATTCCCTCCTTCTTATCTGAAAATGTCTATTCTTGAAACTAGTATAGATGACTTGAAATGTCAAAGTTCCTAGATGACTGGCACCTCCTTGTTTATGATCTCATAGGTGAGAGACCAATACCCTCCCTAGAAAACATCAACTGCTTTGATCTTGGAAGTGTCCATGATTCCCAAGCTGACCCAGCTCCATAACTCTAAAATGGCCTAAGCACCGTGAAGCATGTATCCAGGAATCCTAGAACATCATAGACTCCCTGGCTGCTTGTAATATTTTATCCTTGATGTAGGAACTCCAGAGCCTGGCTATAATATTCCTAGGAGTTTTCTTTTTGGGATCTTTTTCAGGAGGTGATTGATGTATTCTTTCAACCTCTATTTTGCCCCCTGGTTCTAAAATATCAGGGCAATTTTCCTTGAGAATTTCTTGAAGGATGATTTCTAGGTTCTTTTTTTGATCATGGCTTTCAGCTAGCCCAATAATTTTTAAATAGTCTCTCCTGGATCTATTTTCCAGGTCAGTGGTTTTTCCAATGAGATATTTTACATTGCCTTCTATTTTTATTTGTTTTGATCTGTTTAATAGTATCTTGATTTCTCATAAAGTCACTAGTTTCCATTTGCTCCAATCTAATTCTGAAGGAATGATTCTCTTCAGTAAGCTTTTGATATTCTTTTTCCATCTGGCCAATTCAGCTTTTTAAGACATTTTTCTCCTTGTTGACTTTTTGAGCCTCTTTTCCCATTTGAGTTAGCCTATTTTTTAAGGTGTTATTTTCTTCAGTCAGGTTGTTGACTTGCTTTTCATAATTTTCTTGCATCATTCTCATTTCTCTTCCCGATTTTTCCTCCACTTCTCCTATTTGGTTTTCAAAATCCTTTTAAAGCTCTCCTATGGCCTGTAACCAGCTCATATTTTTTCTTGGAACCTTTTGTTGCAGGAGTTATGACTTTGCTGTCTTCCTTCTGCTCCATGCTTTGATCCTTTTTTTCCCCAAAAAGGAGTCTAATGTCAGATTGCTCTGTTTGCTTTGCTTCCTTTGCTTACTCATAGTGTCACTCAATTACTTGACTTTTGAGCCTTTTGCCACAGTAGAACTCTCTACCAGAAAGGGGAACTGTATCCCAATCACTGTGGTTTTTGCAGCTGCTAGAACTGTTAGTTGGGTGCCCTCTCTGAAGCCTCAACATTCTCTGGGAAACTGGTCACACACCTCCAACGACCTTCACCCTAGATAGCAATCCAGATCCAAGCAGGTTTAAGCAAGAGTGATTACCCCTCAGACTGGTTGCTTGGTCCCCCTACAATCTGCAGGCCAAGAGCTCTGAAGCAGCATGGCTGTGGAACCTCAGTTGCTTCTTGCCCCAAGGGCAAAGGCTGGATCTTACTCCTGAACTTCCCATAAAGTCTACACTGACCTCTCACTTTGTCTTTGGCATCTATAGGTTGGTAATTCTGGAAACCACCACAGCTGCTGGTGATCTGAACTCCCTCCAGCCAGTGGCTGGAGAGGCTGCCCTGAGGCTAAAACCTCCAGCTTAAATGGGGCTGGGATGGGCTCCCAGAGTGCTGTGCCAGTCCCTTCCTGCTGACCTCCTGGGCTATCTTCAGTGGGAGGTTAACTTCTCTCTGTCATTTTGTGGGTTCTGTAGCTCCAAAGTTTGTCTAGAGTCATTTATTACATGAATTGGAGGAGGTTGGAAGCCAGAGTACGAGGAAGTCCTGTTTCTACTCTGCCATCTTGATTCCTACCCCCCCCCCCCAGTATCTTTGCCAAGAAAACCCCAAATGGGCTCATGAAAAGTTTGGCACAACTGAAACAACTGGACAGCAAATATTTTATATGAACATAGTTGTTTGCTTGTTGTCTGGGAGTTCCTTGAGAGCAGGGATCACTTCTCACTTTTCTTTATATCCTTAGATTTTAGCAGGGTGCCTGCTATATCATGGGCACTTAATAAGTAAATAAAATGTATATCATAGGCACACAAAATAAATGTTTTTTGCAAGTCTAAGAACTCCACAAATTCTTCCTTGATTCTACTCTTTCTACACTTCTCCAGAAACTTGGTCCATCATTAATCTTCTCTTCTCTTGAACATATTTTCAAATCTCTACATCTTTCCTGCCAGTCCTACAAACTAACTCAACGCTCAAAAATCCTAGAACAATTTTTTTTGCTTTTTGGAGGGGGGAAGGCAGGGCAATTGGGGTTAAGTGACTAGCCCAAGATCACATGACTAGTAAGTTTTATGTGTATGAGGCCAGATTTGAACTCAGGTCCTTCTGATTCCAGGGCTGGTGCTCTATTCACTGTGCCACCTAACCACCTCTAGAACTATTTATTTAACTCAATTACCCCTTTATATTATATGATACTACCTTTTCCCTAGCTATCATTGTGAAACTTCTAGAAATAATTTTCATTAGCTACCTTTGTTTCCTTTCCTTCCATTTATCTTCTTCCACCTCTTGCAATCTGAATTCCCTACCCTGCACTCTTAAGATGTTTCTCTCTGAGGTCATTAATTATCTACTAATCAATCCTCCTCTTCCTTGAATTCCTTGTATCACTTGATACTGTTAATCACCCATACCTCGTTTAAATATTCCCCCATTTTAGCTTTCCTTTCATACATGTTTCTAGTTTTACTTCTCTAATGGTTTCTTCTCTGTTTCTTTTGCTGCTTCCTTATCTTCATGTTCTCTTCATTTCTTTCTCTCTACAGTTTATGACTGATTGATTCCTATAGCTTTAACTATTATCATTATGTAGATCAGTGCTTCTTAAACTGTGGGTCGAGATCCCATGTGGGGTCAGTTACATAATTGAATGTGGGGGTCTCAAAAATCTGGCAACAGTAAAAGGTTTCTGAACCCACAATGACCAAAAATTAATTCAAAATCAAATGCATAATGGATCTGGGTGTTCCTGTCAGTGTTTGTCCATGTTGCATTGTGTGGCTTCTCTGTAGCCTTGGTTCTGAACACACAACATGTGCACTTTGCATTTCACATGCTGTCACTCAAGAGAATGCCGAGTGATGCCAAAAAGACCTTGGCCCAGCTTTAAGACTACTGTATGTTATGAATTGCATATAATACTGTATATATTTTTTAACCACACATACAAAAATTTTTGCTCTTATAGAAACATAATAGTTTAATTCTGGAAAATAAAGACTTTTAATATTTTCTTACCACCACTTCTCAGCCGGTAAGCATCAAATTAATATATCTTTGGATTGTATTGTGTTAGAATATTTGATTTTAAAAGTTGGCTGTTCTCTTCTTTTACAGAAACATGAGTGATTAATTATAGCAAGTAAAGACAAAAGCCATTTAACAATATTTCTCCATCATCACTGCTGTACGTGTATGTAAATGTGAACCTCAATTTTTAAAATTAAGCACAAACAAATGTAATTTCATACACTAAAACTAGCATTTATTTGGGAAATTGTTAGCAATGTTTATATGGATAAGTGTCTAGATTTAGAAGATGTAAAAATCCTGATGACATGTGGCACAGTGTTTGCTATCAGGTTATAGTACACCTAAATTGACAAGAAAAGGAAAATATGTTTAATCACCTTTGGATTTACTTCTAATAATGATGATGGTGTGGAAAAACTTCTTTGCTTAATTTGTAATGAACTTTTGTCTGTGGAGAGCATGAAACCAGTCAAACTAAAATGACATCTTGATACCAAGCATGTAGCATATTGCAATAAACCAAAGGAATATTTTGAATAACTTTTAAAATCTGCAAATAAAGAAAAATAATGTTTTGAGAAATTTGTTACTGTCAATGAAAAATATTCACTTTAGCCTTATGGAACTTATTTAATTGCAAAAACTAAAAAGCCCTAGATGTTAGGAGAACATTTTATATTACCTGCTGCTATTAAAATTTAAGAAATAGCTTATGGGAAAATTTTGGGGATGAAATTCATAAAATTCCTTTATTGAATGATACTGTTTCCAAAAGAATTTCTAAAATTAGTAATGATCAATTCCAGCAGCTTATTGCCAGGCATTAGTGCAGTCAAAGTTTTCAATTCAGTTAGATGAAACAATTGATATTTCTAAAATGCACAGTTGTTACTTTATGTAAGATATGTTTATGAAGGAAGCATACATGAAGAATTATTGTTTTGTCACATTTGGAAGGGCACAGAAGAGAGGAAGCTATATATCTTAAAATTGATGAATTTTTTTACAAATGAAGGTTTACAGTGGAAAAATTGTGTTGAAGTCTGTGCAGATGGTATTAGAGCAATGATGGGCAAGAATTTTGGATTTGTAGCAAAAGTTAAAGCTAGTAGCAATGAACATATCACTTTTACACACTGCATGACCCATCAAGAGGTACTCATAGCCAAAAAAAGTATCACCAGGGTTAGATGTTGTGCTTTGTGATACTATCAAAATCATTAACTTCATTAAAAGCCATCCTCTTAACAGTCGTTTGTTTTCAAATCTTTGGAAAGTCATAGACTCTGATTACAAAAGCTAATTGTTACATGCAGAGGTAACGTGGCTCTCAAGAGGGTGAAATTTAAACAGATTATTGAAATTGAAAGATGAAGTTGCTATATTTTTCACTGAGCTGAAATCAAATTTTGCCAATTTTTTCCCATAATGGCATGTCATAAGCTTTCAAAATCGTTTTTTAAAAAACTCAATGATTTAAACATGTTGCTTCAAGGAAAAAATTGTAACATTTATGTGAAAAGATAAAATTGAAAGTTTTACTAAAAAAAGTTAACATATGGAAGAATAGGGTAGAAAATGGTTCTTTAGAAATGCTTACAGCTACAGATGACTTTATAATTGAAAATAACCTTCCCAAAGATTTAATTGTAAGAGTTATAATTGATCATTTGAAGTGCCTTGAGACACAGTTTCAGAAATACTTCCCTTCAAATTTTGATTCAAAAAACTAATTTGGGTTCATAAACCATACCTAACTAAAATAAAAACTGCAGTCATCTGCTATTAAAAGTTCAAGAAGAATTTGCCAAGTTATCAAGTGACACAGGTTTAAAGCTTGAGTTTCCTAAAAAATCATTAAATGAATTTTGGCTTGGGATTAGGACAGAATTTCCAACAATTTCTGAAATAACTCTAAACATACTTCTGCCATTTTATATTATGTATTTATGCAAAGCAACATTCTCGGCATTGTTATAAAAATCAAAATATCAATCAACTCTGAAAAATGTTGAAGATGCTCTCTGTCCTGTAGTATCAAATATTTGCCAAGACTTAATTCTTTACATAAAAATAAGCAAGCACAGTCATCTCATTAGTATGCAAATTTGTTTTCATCTTTAATAAATGGTTAAATCATATGTATACCAAAGAATTGTTTTAAAATAAATTTCTTTATGATTTATTATCAGTAAATGTTTGATTTGTATACCTATTTTATATACCTGGAGTCATGTAAAATTTGAAAAGGAGTTGCTAGTGGAAAAAGTTTAAGAAGTCTTGATGCAGATGACTTAGAAGTTTATCTTCCCCTTCAACCTATTCCCAAAGTTTTCTACCATTTAAGGAGGGCACCTTGGGAGCCCATCTAATCATATCCCACCCAACTGCTCTACTGGCTTTCATGATCTCCACAAACTCATCATTTTGCAATATGAAATCAGTTCTAAAACTCATTTGTCTTCAACAATCTCTGCTTCAGAGGCCCTTTCCAATCTCTGGTTGGAGAGAGTGGACATTAGAGATCTCCACCTAGATCCTACTTCATTTAAGGCGGGGTGCCCAGGGAATTTACCTCATCATTTCCTCCAAGCTGCTCTCTTGGATTTCATGATCTCCAGAAACTCAGCATTCTGCAAGACAAATTCAACTCTGTAACTCATACCTCCTCAGATCATTTCCCATCCCAGATGGAGGACTTCATGTTACAACCAGTTATCTTTCCCAACCTCTGCCCCATCTTTTTATGTGTTGTCTTCTCCCATTAGATTGTGAACTCCTTGACGACAGAAAATGTCTTATGCCCTTTTTTGTATCTCCAGTGCTTAGCACAGTGTTGGTACATAAAATGTGTTTAATGTTTATTAACTGTGACTCTGAGAGTATTAGGTCCAGTTTGACAGAAGTGTTGCCTCCATGTCCTCTAAAGAGTAAGACACTCAGAGAGGTGTAACTAGATGATAAAAGTTTTTCGATTCTCTAAGAACAATAGAGAAATCAGCACTTTTCCAGCATTTATGCCCAGAGGAGTAGAGAGACATAATCATCAGAGTGAGCATGGGACTATAACTCATTATTTGATTTTTCTTATTGAAAAGGACTAGGGCAATGTCTATTAACATCATCTGGTGGTTAACTTGATTAGATTATAAGCTCTGAGGGTAGAGACTTATGGTTCCCGACTCTGATTTCATCTTTGTACATTTAGAGTTAGCAGTGTACCTTGCAACCACTGGGAGCACCCTTTCCTCTTTGCTTCTTTCCTTCTCACTCTCCTCTTTGCTTCCCAGAACTCATCTATGATAACTGAGGGAAGACTCACTATCACTGGGGTTGTGCTCTCTCTTTCCCCCTCTCTCCTCCTCTGTTAGAAGCCATCCAAGAAGGACAGGTGATGGGAAGACTCACCACTACTGGCAGGTCAATCAGTCAGTCAATAAACATTTATTATACATCTACCATTTGCTAGGCACTATACTAAACACTGGGGATACAAAAAAGGTAAAAAAACAGGCTCTTCCCTCAAGAAGCACACAATCTATTTGAGGACACAACAAGGAAACAAATATGTATAAAGAAATTAAATATGGGAAAAATAAGAAATAGTTAAAAGATAGAAAGCACTAGATCGACTTATTTTTTGCTATTTGGATGGGGGAAGGCAGGGCAATTGGGGTTAAGTGACTTGCCCAAGGTCACACAGCTACTAAATGTTCAGTGTCTGAGGCTGGATTTGAACTCAGGTCCTCCTGACTCCAGGGCCAGTGCTCTATTCACTGCACCATGTAGCCACCCAAAGTACTAGATTTAAAAGGGATTGAGAGACACTTCCAATAAGTGTGTGTGTGTGCCATTTCAGAGAATATTCAATTTGAATAACAGGTATTAAATGCAGAAAAAGTAAATATAATTTTGATGCCAAGTAGGCTAACATCATTAAATATATACAGACAATTAGAAATAATTTTTAAATTGTAAAATTACCAAGAAGCAGTTTGATGAATGGAAATATCAACTATATTATGCTATCTGCATATGTCAATATACATCTACATAATGTACATATTGTATGAACCCTCCACAAAGGTCTACCCCAAAACCTCTACTTCCCAAAGCAAAGGGAAATCCAGAATTCTTGGAGACTTTGAATATAACATTGGTCTGAAGACTATGTTGTTTTTCTTTTTTTCTCTTCTTTTTTTTCCAAATGCTTTATTAACTTCTGGTTTACATCATTCATTTCCGTCAGATTTTGAGTTACAATTTTTTCCCCATTTTTCTCCTACTCACGACCCCAGAATAGCAGTCCCACAGGATATCCCCTCCTCTAATCTGCTCTCTCCCATTTCTTCTCCCATCCTCCCTTTGACTTTTCCAGTAGGGCAAGGTGAATCTCTGTGCCCCAATGCCTGCAAATCTTATCTCCCAATTATATGCAAAATAGTATTAATCATAGTATTTATATATTTTTAAAACATGTGATTTGAAAACTTCAAATTCCAGACCCATTCCCCTCCTCCCCTGCCACCCACTCCCACTGGGACAATAAGCAACTCAGTATATGCTGTACATGTATAGCTATGCAAAGCATTACCATAGTAGATATATTGTAAAAGACTGACTATATTTCCCTCCCTCCTAGGCAACCTCCCACCTGGTCCATGCCCCACTTTGATCCTATGCCCTTTCAAAAGTGGGTGCTTCTAACTTCCCTCCCCCCCAGCCTGCCCTCCTTTCCATCATTCCCCCTCTCATCCCCTTCCCCCCTACTCTCCTGTAGGGTGAGATATCCTATTTAGTATGTATGTCTTTCTTTCCCTGAGCCAAATTCAATGAGAATAAGGTCTTGCCTTCTTTCCTTCCTGTTCTTCCCCTCCCTTGCAACCACTTTCCCTTGCCTCTTCTATATGAGATAATTTACCCCTTTCTGTCTCTCCCCATCTCCTCTCATTATATTCCTCTCTCACCTCTCAATTTCACCCCTTAAGTATCATCCCTTCCCATTAAATTCGACCTGTTCCCTCTAACTATGTATACCTATAAACATATATACACACATTCACATATGGATTCAAATACCCATATACCCTTCTTCAGCTATTTTCATACTGAGAAAGTTTTGATCAGTTAGAGTTATCATTTTTGCATGTAGGAATGTAAATAGTTCAACTTTGATAAATTCCTTATGATTTATTTTCCCTGTTTACTTTCTCAAGCATCTCTTGCTTCTTGTGTCTGAATGTCAAATTTTCTGTCCAACTCTGGTTTTCTCCTCAAGCATGCTTGAAAGTCCTCTATTCCACTGAATGACCATATTTTCCCTTGAAACATGATACTCAGTTTTGCTGGGTAGATGATTCTTTGTTTTAATCCCAGCTTCTCTGCCCTCCAGAATATCATATTCCATGCCCTTCAATCCCTCAGTGTAGAAGCTGCCAGGTCCTGGGCTATTCTTTTTTTTTTAAACAAATGTTTTATTAACTTCTGTTTTACATCATTCATTTCCGCCAGATTTTGAGTTACAATCATTTTCCTCCCATTGTTCCCCTACCCAACCTCCCAGAATAGCAGTCCCACAAGATATCGCTTCCTCCAATCTGCTCTCTCCCATACCTTCTCCCATACCCCCATCGACTTTTCCACTAGAGGAAGATGAATCTTTGTGTCCCAATGCCTGCACATCTTATCTCCCAATTATAGGCAAAAGAGTATTAATAATAGTATTTATATATATTTGAAACATCTAATGTTACGACCTCAAATTTCAGATCCCATTTCCTTCCTCCCTTGTCACCCATTCCTTCTTGGGAGATAAGTAATTCAGTATATGTTGTACATGTCTAGCTATGCAAAACATTATCATGGTAGATATATTGTACAAGGCTGCTTATAATTCCCTCCCACTCATCCCACCCCCCACCTGGTCCATTCCCTACATGATCCTGTCCCTCTTCTATAGTGGGGACTTCCAACCTCCCCTCACCCCAAGGATGCCCTCCCATCCATCATCCCTCCTCTCATCCCCCTTCCCCCTATCCTGCTGCAGGTTGACATATCCCATTTAGTATGTATGTCATTTTCTCCCTGAACCAAATTCAATGTGAATGTGGTTTTGCCTTTTTAGCCTTCCTTATTCTCCCCTCCTTTGCAACCACTTCCCCTTGCTTCTTCTACATGGGATAGTTTACCCTACCCTGTCTCTCCCCATCTCCTCTTTCCACTTTCCTCTCTCACCTCATAATTTCATCCCTTGAGTACTCTCCCTTCCCAACAAAATCAACCTATGCCCTCTATCCATATATAACTGTAGCCATATACACACACATTCACATATGTATTCGTATGACCACACCCCTTCTTCCATTATTTTCATAGTGAGAAAGATATCATCAGTCACAGTTATTGCTTTTCCATATAGGAATGTAAATAGTTCGACTTTGATAAGTTCCTTTTGATTTCTTTTCCCTGATTACCTTCTCAGGCATCTCTTGCTTCTTGTGTCTGGATGTCAAGTTTTCTATTCAACTCTGGTTTTTTCCTCAAGAATGCTTGAAAGTCCTCTATTCCACTGAATGACCATATTTTCCCTGAAACAAAATACTCAGTTTTGCTGGGTAGGTGACCCTTGGGTTCATTCTCAGTTCTTTTGCCCTCTGGAATATCATATTCCATGCCCTTCGATCCCTCACTGTAGAAGCTGCCAGGTCCTGGGCTATTCTGATTGTGTTTCCACAATATTGAAAGTGTTTCTTCCTGGCTGCTTGTAGTATTTTCTCCTTGATCTGGGGATTCTGGAACCTGGCTATAATATTCCTGGGAGTTTTCTTTTTGGTATCTTTTTCAGGTTATCAGTGGATTCTTTCAACCTCTATTTTGCCCTCTGGATCTAAAATATCAGGGCAGTTTTCCTTGAGAATTTCTTGAAGGGTGATTTCTAGGTTCTTTCTTTGATCATGGCTTTCAGGTAGTCCAATAATTTTTAAATTGTCTCTCCTGGATCTATTTTCCAGGTCAGTGGTTTTTCCCATGAAATATTTCACATTGCCTTCTATTCTTTCATTTGTTTGGATCTGCTCAATAGCATCTTGATTTCTCATAAGGTCACTAGCTTCCATTTGCTCCAGTCTAATTTTGAAGGAATGAATCTCCTCAGTGAGCTTTTGAGATTCTTTTTCCATCTGGCAAATTTGACTTTTTAAGGCATTCTTCTCCTCATTGCCATTTTGAGCCTCTTTTGCCATTTGAGTCAGTCTATTTTTTAAGGTGTTATTTTCCTCAGTCAGGCTGTTGACTCTCCTTTCCTACTTTTCTTGCATCTTTCTCATTTCTCTTCCCAATTTTTCCCCCACTTCTCTTATCTGCTTCTTAAGGTCCTCTATGGCCTGCAACCAGCTCATATTTTCATTTGGGGCTTTTGGTGCAGGATTTCTGACCTCACAGTCCTCCTCCTGTTCCATGCTTTGATCCTCTTTGCCCCCAAAATAAGAGTCTAATGTTGCATTTTTATGTTTATTTTGTTTCCTTTGCTTAGGCATGTTGCCACTCAATTACCTGACTTTTGGGCTTGTTGCCACAGTGGGACTATGCCACCAGACAGGGGAGCTTCCATCCCGAATGCTGGGGTTTTCTCAACTTCTGGAGGTATTAGTTGGGTGGCCTCTCTGAAGCCTCCACACACTCTGGCAAGGTGGTCACATACCCCAAGAACTCCACCCCAGACCACAATCCAGATCCAAGAAGGGTAAAGCAAGAGCAATTGCCCCCAAGACTGATTGCCAAATACCCCTACAGTTCACAGGCCAGGAGCTGAAGCTGCAATGTAGCAATATGGCACAATCTGCACTGGCTCCTCAGTGGCTTCTTGTCCCCAGAGGAAGAAGCTGACGAGCTCTCCCAACCCTTCTCAAAGTCCATAGGGCACTGACCTTTCACTTTGTCCTAGGCATCTATGTGTTGATAATTCTGGAAATGCCATAGCTGCTGGTGTTCTGTGGTCCCTCCAGCTAGCTGCTGTTTGGGCCACCCTGGGGCTAAAACCTTCAACTCACATGGGCCTGGGCTCACTCTCAGAGTGCTGTGCTGGCCATTCCCTGCAGGGCTCCCAGGCTGTCCTCAGTGGGAGGCTAGCTTCTCTGTGTCATTTTGTGGGTTCTGGAGCTCCAGAGAGCTTTCAGAGTTCCCCTTTTACATAATTTTGAAGTGGTGTGGGCTGGAGTCCTATGGAAGTGCTGTTTCTACTCTGCCATCTTGATTCCGCCCTTGACTATGTTGTTTTTAAAGGGCCAGCTTTAGAGTATGGAGACCCATCACCAGTATGCCAGTCACTGGGTGAGGAATTCTTTGACTAGTACAGCCCTGAAGACAAAGAGAATAGAGAATAATCTCCATTTATGTGCAGATAGTCCTCTTCTGCATTTGCAGGGATACTATAGCAGAAAGGGAGACTAATTGTATAAAAAAATCACATGGTTTTTAGATAATTTGGAAGCATTAACTTAGATGAATGTATTTTAAATGAGATCTTTGTCTAAGGACTGATTCTACATGGACATTTTACTATAGTATCTCAATTATATCAATCTTGACATTCACACTATAAATGAAACAAGATAAAAGGAACTCAATCAACAATTGTGATTCTTATTTGTGTTCTCTCTTATATGCTTTATAGAAGCTCTCTCCAAGGTACTGAATGCCTTGTAGGTTTAAAAAAAATTCAGGTTTACAAATGCTGTTTTTAAACTATCCATTCATAGATATATACCACCTCATCATTCCTCTGACTCCCCAGACCAACTGCCTTCTCTGGTTACTATTGCCCTTTGTGTGTTGTTTCTCCTTTTCTTTATCAGGAGATGATTTTCTCCTACAGAGAAAGCATTGGCTCTCTCTGTATTTGTACCTCCAGTGCTTAACATAGGGAATGGCACATAGTAAGCATTAATACGTATTGTTTCAATCATTCAACACATAATGTATAATCCTTGTGAGTAGCGATTGTTTTATTTTTTATGCTTGTAAGCCTTGTGCCTAACATTGTGTCTAACACATAGTAAGCACTTAGTAAATACTTCTTGATTGATGATGATGTATATAGGTTTTGGTTGATCACACATTTCCTAGATGACAGACCTTCCACCATGATCATCAATGGAAATATTTCACAGCCAATCTGTGCTCAGGATGCCTCTCTTCATTGCCCTTTGTCTCACCCATAACATTGATTCTTTAGAGATTGTGGTGTTCCAAAATTCAAAACCATTCGGCATGATCAGAACATTGGTTTTAAAATAGCTTGCTTGTTTGTTTTGGAGAGGAGCTTTGAATAAGTAAAAGCACAATTCATTTTCCCAAAATGAATCTATCTGGGAGCTTAGATATCTAGCATAGATAGAGCACCAGTTCTGGAGTCAGGAGGAGCTGAGTTCAAAACTAGCCTCACACTTACTAGCTGTGTGACCCTGGGCAAGTCATTTAACTCTGATTACCTCTCAAACACCAAAATCAATCAAACCAATTTCTCTTAATGATGTCTAATTTATATTTGTATATAAATCCATCTTACCTTCTAACTTGCTTTTTTTGTGTGATGGACATCATCGTCTTTCAAGTAACCCATTTTTGCAACCTTGGAATAACTATCTGCATTTCACTCTCATTCACCTTTTGCCCCTGTTCACTCAGTTGAAAATATTGTAAATTTTACAAACATTTCTCATATCTATCACCTTCTCTCCACTCACCCTTCCACCATGCTAGTTTAGCCCCTCATCACCTCTGGTCTAGACTATCACACTAGACTCCTAATTGGTCTTCCTGCCACAAATATCACTCCTCTCCAATCTCTATACAGCTGTCAATAAGCTATTCCTAAAGTACATCTCACCATGTCACTACCTTGAACAAGAAACTCCAGTGTCCTCTTTTGGAAAAAATACCAACTCCTCTGGCATTTAAGTTCATCAAAATTTATTGTAATATAGATGGAAAGTGATAAAGCCACAGACTGAAGCAGAGAATATTTTTGACTCTTTTTGTATCCCCAGTATTTAATACAGTGCTTTGCACATAGTAGGGGCTTAATAAGTGTTAATTTATTGATTTCTGTGATAGAAAGGAAGGAAGGAAGGAAGGAAGGAAGGAAGGAAGGAAGGAAGGAAGGAAAGTGGGAAGAAAGGAAAGAAAAGGGAGGGAGAAAGAGATACATGTGAGAGATGTTGAATATGCGGGGGTGGAAAGAGCAGAGTCAAGAATGATTCCTAAGTTGCAACTTGAGTGACCAGAAGAGTTATGTTTCTCTCAACAGGAATAGTGAACTTCAGTGGGTTTGAAGGGGAGGGAGAAAAGAATTTTGTTTTAGATAAATTGAGTTTGAGAGATTTAAGGAAGTCCAGGTGGAGAAGGTATGCAGGAAATTGGAGATTAAATATCAGGAGAAAGATGAAGGCTAGCCATATAAATCTGGGGCTTATTTATATAGACATGAGAGTTGAATCCATGGGGACTGATGGGCAAGGTATGTATGATGAACATCTAAAGGAAACATAGAAGGAATAATTTGAAAGGTGGAAAGAGAACCATAACAAAGCAGTGTTATCAAAAGAAAGGAGAAAGAATCCAGAAGAAATGAAGAAGGCTGAAAAGATGGTTATTGGATTAAATAATATAGAGATCACTGATGACTTTGGTGAAAGCAGATCCAATCAAGTGGGGGGATGGAAGCCCAATTATGAAGGGTCAATAAATGAATAAGAGGTGATAAAGGAAAGGCAGTGAACATGACAGATTTCTTTCTTCTAGAAGTTTCTCTGTTAAAAGAGTTGGGTTATAGGAAAATAGCTTGAAGAGGTGGTAGAGTCAAGTGTTCTTCCCAGTATACTATGTTGCTTGATACAGCTTAATGTGTTTCTCCTTTGGGAATAATTAATTCCTTCACTCAAAAGAATGAATTGCATACTATACAGGTGACTGATTGGAATAGATATTTCAGAGGAAGGAGTGCCTTTCTGGGGTTCTTTAAATCACATTGATTTTATTTACTCTGCCTATGTGGAAGCTTATAGCCATATACAGACATGGGCACTCACAAAATCTAATGTTTTCATATTGTGAATCTGACAATGTACCTGAGGAAAGACAGAAATTATAGCATGGTTGAGAATGAGGCTTCATTTTCATGAGGGATTGTATAATCTTCGAGCATGGATGACAAATAAGCCAATGTATCATTATGCATGCACAAGAATAGCTTAATGTATATAATAAGGACAAAGTATGAAATGCAATCCAATGGAAAGGAAAAGTCTATCCTTCAATGTCTAGTTATTTCCAACAGTTATTGGAATGTTACTGCCTGTAGAGAATTATCCAAAGCTAAGTCCATTAGTTGTGGATAATTTCCTACTGGCCAGAGAGAAAGGACAGTTAAGGATTGTGGGAACAGAATCCATTCATTCTCCCTTTGTAGGTCACTTCTTCAACATGCGGGGTTACTTTCCTCACATATAGGATAGACATTTTCTACTGTAAATCCCTACTACAGTACCATATACTGAGAGAACATACACTATTAGAAAGAAATAACAGTAAAGGGAAGCCCTCAAAGATCATTCCATCATCTCTAACACCAGGAAGCTCCTGGTGTTATGGGTAATAAAGCTCAGCTAAAAACATGTTCTAAATATTTTTATGTGCAAAAAATAGAAAATTGTAATAAAATAATGGCTGTTATTTCAAGGCACGGCTATAAAATGCCCCTGGGACAGAAACACCTAATTATGAAATAAAACAACTTTTGTATCCCTCAGGCAATGTTTTCAAACTATTGCTCTCTCCAAAGCAGTCACTATAATTAGACCAATTCCCCAGCAGAAATGAAAAGTGTGGGGGAATCCATCTAAGGCAATAGAACAGAATGAAGCTTTGGAACAGAGATGGGCTATAGAACTAAGAGAATCAGAGACCAAAGCACCAGCATCCCAGGGCAGAGGGTACACTGTGGTGACCCAGGAAGTCCAAACTCTTTTACTTGTTCATTACATATTCTTCCTTATACTATGTTCACTGATAACACATATTTTTTTAATAGTATTTATATATATTTGAAACATTTAATGTTACGACCTCGAATTTCAGATCCATTTCCTTCCTCCCTTGTCACCCATTCCCTCTTGGGAGATAAGTAATTCAGTATATGTTGTACATGTCTAGCTATGCAAAACATTATCATAGTAGATATATTGTATAAGGCTGCTTATAATTCCCTCCCACTCATCCCACCCCCCACCTGGTCCATTCCCTACATGATCCTGTCCCTCTTCTATAGTGGGGACTTCCAACCTCCCCTCACCCCAAGGATGCCCACCCATCCATCATCCCTCCTCTCATCCCCCTTCCCCCTACACTGCTGCAGGTTGAGATATCCCATTTAGTATGTATGTCATTTTCTTCCTGAACCAAATTCAATGTGAATGTGGTTTTGCCTTTTTAGCCTTCCTTATTCTCTCCCTCTTTTGCAACCACTTCCCCTTGCTTCTTCTACATGGGATAGTTTACCCTACCCCGTCTCTCCCAATCTCCTCTTGCCACTTTCCTCTCTCACCTCATAATTTCATCCCTTGAGTATTCTCCCTTCCCAACAAATTCAACCTATGCCCTCTATCCATATATAACTGTAACCATATACACACACATTCATATATGTATTCATATGACCACACCCCCTTCTTCCATTATTTTCATAGTGAGAAAGATATCATCAGTCACAGTTATTGCTTTTCCATATAGGAATGTAAATAGTTCGACTTTGATAAGTTCCTTTTGATTTCTTTTCCCTGATTACCTTCTCAGGCATCTCTTCCTTCTTGTGTCTGGATGTCAAATTTTCTATTCAATTCTGGTTTTTTCCTCAAGAATGCTTGAAAGTCCTCTATTCCACTGAATGACCATATTTTCCCCTGAAACAAAATACTCAGTTTTGCTGGGTAGGTGACCCTTGGGTTCATTCCCAGTTCTTTTGCCCTCTGGAATATCATATTCCATGCCCTTCAATCCCTCAGTGTGGAAGCTGCCAGGTCCTGGGCTATTCTGATTGTGTTTCCACAATATTGAAATTGTTTCTTCCTGGCTGCTTGTAGTATTTTCTCCTTGATCTGGGGATTCTTGAACCTGGCCATAATATTCCTGGGAGTTTTCTTTTTGGGATCTTTTTCAGGAGGTGATCTGTGGATTCTTTCAACCTCTATTTTGCCCTCTGGATCTAAAACATCAGGGCAATTTTCCTTGAGAATTTCTTGAAGGGTGATTTCTAGGTTCTTTCTTTGATCATGGCTTTCAGGTAGTCCAATAATTTTTAAATTGTCTCTCCTGGATCTATTTTCCAGGTCAGTGGTTTTTCCCATGAGATATTTCACATTGCCTTCTACTCTTTCATTTGTCTGGATCTGCTTAACAGCATTTTGATTTCTCATAAAGTCATTAGCTTCCATTTGCTCCAGTCTAACTCTGAAGGAATGAATCTCCTCAGTGAACTTTTGAGATTCTTTTTCCATCTGGCAAATTCGACTTTTTAAGGCATTCTTCTCCTCATTGACCTTTTGGGCCTCCTTTGCCATTTGAGTTAGTCTATTTTTTAAGGTGTTGTTTTCCTCAGTCAGGCTGTTGACCCTCATTTCATACTTTTCCTGCATCCTTCTCATTTCTCTTTCCAATTTTTCCTCCACTTCTCTTATTTGATTTTTAAAGTCCTTCTTAAGGTCCTCTATGGCCTGCAACCCGTTCATGTTTTCCCCTGGGGCTTTTGGAGCAGGACTTCTGACCTCACAGTCCTTTTCCCTCTCTATGCCCCCAAAATAGGAGTCTAGGGTTGCATTTTTCTCTTTCCTTTGCCTTGGCATGTTGCCACTTAATTACTTGACTTTTGGGCTTGTTGCCACACTATGGCTTTAAGGTCAGCTAGAGGAATTTTCGTCCCGAACGTGTGGGGGGCAACTTCCGTTTCTGGCAAGCTAGAAACCCACCCATGACTTCCACCCTAGATCACAATCCAGATCCAGGGCGGTTAAAGCAAGAGTGATTACCCCCCCAAGACTGATCGCTGGATCTCCCTACAATTCGCAGGCCAGGAGCTGGAGCTGCCTCTGAAAACTACAAAATGGCTTGTCTCCTCAGTGGCTTCTAGCCCCCAGGGGAGGAAGCCGACGCATTCCCTAAATACTGGTCCCAAAGTCCATAGAACACTAACCTCTTACTTTGTCCTAAGCATGTCTATATTGATAATTCTGGAGTCGCCACAGCTCCTGGTGTTCTGGGGTTCCTCCAGCCAGCTGCTGGCCCTCCTCCCCTGGGGCTAAAACCTCGGCTCACGGGGACCTCATCTCGGCTCCTGCGCTCTGCGTGCTGTGCGCTGCCAGGTCCCAGAGCGCTGTGCTGGTCCTTCCTGCAGGGCTGCTGGGCTGTCCTCAGTGGGAGGTTAGCTTCTCTGTGTCGTTCTGTGGGTGCTGGGGCTCCAGAAGTTGTTCAGAGGCCCCTTTTACATAGTTTGGGGGGAATCTGGGGGCAGAGTGGCTTGGACGAGCTGTTTCTACTCCGCCATCTTGGCTCCGCCCCCTCAATAACACATATTTTTAATCTTCCAGGCAGATGTTGTTAGGGGAGAAAGTACTGGAAGGAGTCCTATTACCTCCATCCCCAATTCTGTGCATTATATATCTCTTTATTCAGCAAAATGTTATATTAGCTTGAGAACCAGCATGGTGTAGTAGATAGCTTGTTAGACCTGGAATTGGGAAAGATCAGGTTCAAATCTTACTTCCAACACTCAGCTTACTAGTTAGCTATGTCACCATGGGTAAATTTAAGGCCATCTTTTGTTGGCTCACTGAAAGTGTCTTAGGGACAACAATAAAAATAAATATAACACATGGTCAAAAAATCATAGAATACCCCAAATCAGAAAAGATTGCTAAAGTTATATGATCCAAGCTACAACTGGAAAATAATAAATTGATCAACAAACATAGTAGTTTGCTGATTGGTCTCCCTGTCTCATCTATCCTTACTCCAGTCTATCCTCCACTCAGATGTCCAATTTATCTTCTTAAAAACACTGCAAATATGTTATTTAATGAATTTTAGTGATTATTACTTTGAGGATTAAATAGAAAATTCTTCATCTGGCTTTCAAAGCCCTTTATAACTTGACTTCTTCCTATCTCTCTGCTCTTCTTACTGCTGTATCTCCTTGATCCTATGTATGCTTCAATCTGATGATGCTAGCTTCCTTGCTGTTACTCACACAAGATACTCCATTTCCTTATTGGGCATTTTCACTAGCTGTCTCCCATGCCTGGAACTCTTTCTTTCTCATCTTAATTCCTGCCTGCCTTTAAGTCCCAGTTGAAATCTCACCTTTTACAAAAAACTTCCCTCTGTTGATTATCTTTAATTTATTTTGTATGTCTTTTGTTTGCATATTGTTGTTTTCATGTTATCTCTAGTGTTTTTCTATGAGCTCTTTGAGAGGAGGGACTGTCTTTTGTGTTGCTTTGTATTCTTAGTGCTTAGCATAGTGCCCAGTACATGATATGTGCTTAAAATGCTCATTTACTATCAGGAATTGTGTGAGGTGTGGGGATAAAAATACAACAAAGAAACAATTTATCACTAGTCTCCAATAAAATACATTCTTTTTAAAAGTTAAATTTTATTTTTTCAATTGCCTTGTTTCCCTCCCTCTGGTATCTCTCCCTCCTATTGAGAAAAAAAAGAAAGAAAAAACCAGCCACAAGTATGAATAGTCAAGCAAAATAAATTCCTATGTGGACCATGTGAAAAACAAAAAAAATTTTTTTTTCATTCTGCACTGAGTCTTTCATCTTTCTATTAGGAGATAGGCTGCATGTTTCATCATGAATCATTTGAAACTGTAGTTGGTTATTGTCCTAGAAATGATTGTCTTTTAAAAGTTATTTGTTCTTACAATAGTGTTATTATTGTATAAATTATTCTGGTGCTGCTCACTTCACTCTTTATCAGTTCATAAGCCTTTCCAGGTTTCTCTGAACCATCCTCTTCATTTTTTCTTACAGCACAATTAACATATATAATATGTCTAATTAGACTCCTCTATTGCCCTGAGAATGGGGACATATGTGTCATCTCCCCTTATTAGATTATAATTTTTTTTTTCTCATTTAGTACCTGTTTAGTTTTTCTCTTGACTCCAGTGTTTGCACTTCAAAGTTTCTATACAGCCCTGGTCTTTTCATCAGAAATGCTTGTAAACCTTTTATTTCATTAAAAATCAATGCCCACGGGGTGGCTAGGTGGCGCAGTGAGTAGAGCATAGGCCCTGGAGTCAGAAGGACCTGAGTTTGGATCCAGCCTCAGACACTTAACACACACAAACAAAAACCTAGCCGTGTGACCTTGGGCAAGTTACTTAACCCAATTGCCCTCCAAGAAGCAAAAAAAAAAAAAAATCAATGCCCACCCTCCTCACCACCCCTATATATTTAATTTTGCTTGGTAAGTTATTATTTTGTGTATGATATTCTTGGGAGTTTTCATTTGGGGTTTCTTTCAGGAAATTTGCATTTCTCTAATCAATAGTAATTCAGAGCATTTTTATAGGATTGTAGAGAGCTTCATATAGATCTCTTCATTTGAAAACTGCCTGTTCCTATCCTTTGACCATTTATCAATTGGGGAATGACTTGTATTCTTATAAATTTAACTCAGTTTTATATATATTTGAGAAATAAGGTTTTTATCAGAGACACTTGCTATAATTTCCTCCCCTCAGCTTTCTACTTTCTTTCTAATCTTGGCAGCATTGGTTTTGTTTGTGCAAAACTTTTAAGTTGAATATAATAAAAATTATCCATTTATATCTTAAAAATGCTTTCTATCTCTTGCTTGTCATAATTAATTTTTCCCTTATCCATTGATCTGACAGGTAAACTATTCCATGCTTCCTTTTCTTTTTACCCATGGTATCATCCTTTATTGAACAACTATTTTAGAACCATAGTCATACCTCCACTTCTTCCCATTTGTTTTTCTTAAAGTATTATGAACTAGAAAAAAATATTCTTAAAATGCATAAAGCTGGAAGATTCTGGGAAGATGATGGAGTAGGTCAGAAAATTCCAAGCTCTCAATATTTTCCCCCACAAAAGAGATGAAATAATGTCTCAGGGAGAATATTGAGCAGTAAAAATAAATAAGAGCAGGGACAGAACAGGGGTCCTGCTGGGACAATCAGAGAAGATCTGAAGAAAAGTTTCAGAATAAGGTTTGGTCCCTGTGAAGAGTATACACCCCCAGGCTAGGTCCTAGGTCTGTTTAAACAAGCAGCAAGTCCTGGGGTTAGCTGGGTTGGGAGACCACCTTGGCCCCAGCCCCAGGAGCTTTTGCTTCTAGGACTATGAGGGGTGTTGGGCATCTGAGCTGGGAAAGATTGAGGGAGCCTGTAATGACAAGCACTGCTAGACCTAGTCACACTGCAGAGACACAGTGGTAGTGAGAAGGAACCGGCACATTCCAGGTGAGTGCAGAAGTAGTGGGGTGGGGATACCACTGGCTACGGGCACCTACAGGTGTCTGAAGATCTTGGTTTTAGTTTCAAGTCAGAGTGAATGGAAAAAGGATCTGAGGCCAGAGGCACCATCCCCCAAACCCTAGGATTAGAGGTGATTATAATAACTAAGTTACTACACATTAAAAAAAATGCATAGGCAAAGGAGAAAGAAATCAACCATATAGAGTTACTATGAGAATAGGAGACTGGAATTCATCTTCAGAGGAGGATACTGAAGCGGAGAAACTCTCTTCTACCCCAAAGAGCAATAATAAATTGTCACCTTCTCAAAAAGAATTCATAGAAGAACTTAAAAAAGACTTTAAAAGTCAAATGAGAGAGACTGGGGGAAAGCTAAAAAGAAAATGCAAGAAAAACAAAAGTATTATGAAAAGAAAGTCAACCAATTAGAAAAGGAGATTCAGAATCTTAAGGAAGAAAATGACTCCTTGAGAATCAGAATTGGGCAAGGGAAAGCCAGTGAAGTTATAAGAGATCAAGAAATAATAAAACAAAATATAAAGAATGAAAAATAGAAGAGAATGTGAAACTTCTCTTAAAAAAACACAACTGATCAAGATGAGAAAACATAAGAAAATTGGATTACCTGAAAACTATGATAAAAAAGAATCTTGATACAATAAGACAAGGAATAAATTGTTCCAAAGCATTAGAACAAGAGGGGAAAGTAGAAATAGAAAAAAATCTATCAATCACTATCTGAAAGAGATCCTATGATGAAAACCCACTGGAATATTATAGTCAAATTCTAAACCCCTCACTCAAGGATAAAATATTGTGAGCAACAAGAAAATAAATTTAAATATGGTGGTGCCACAATTAGAATCACACAAGAACTAACAGCCATGACACTAAAAGACCATAGGTCTTGGAACAGTATATATGGAAGAGCAAAAGAACTGGGGTTCCAGCCAAAAATATCATACACAATAAAACTAAGCATAATTCTGAAAGGAAAAAAAAATGGATATTTAATGAACTGTCAGACTTTCAGGATTTTGTTAGGAAAAAAAAAGACCAACCTGAACTTAATAGAAGATTTGACATATAAGAACCAAGGGAAATATAAGGTATATACCAAAGACTAATTACAAGGGACTCAATGAGAACAGATTGATTAGCTTTTATATATGTATAATGTAAAACATATATCTAAGATTGTTATTAGTAATTGGGTAGTTCTTAAGGCAGATTGGGGTAGATCTGAGTATGAAATGACTTTAAAAAGTCAAACCATTTAGTAACAGTTTAAAAGAGTAATTATTTTATACAAATGAGATGTGAGAAGGAGAACTGACACAGGGAATTAGATAGGGAGGATAGCTGTTAGTTTGGGAAACCAACTTTCATTGGGAATGAGTTCAAGAGGGAACAATATCTATCTATCTATCTATCTATCTATCTATCTATCTATCTATCTATCTATCTGTGTGTCTGTCTAGAAGAGTAAAAAATTCAGAAATAAATAAAAAATAAATAAAAACTAAGTGAATGGGGGAGGAGAAGAGAGGGATCTCTAGAGGGGAGGGTGAGGGAATAGGTTAAAGGTGGGCTATCAAAGGGTGTTTAGATTTATGGAAATGGGAAGATCAGGGAGGGACAGGGGGTAGGTTAAGTAATAGGAGGGCAAAGAAGGAGTTAGAAGTAAAATAGAGGAGTTAGGAGAGATAGGAAATAAGAGATATGCATGAACATAAAAACAAAGATCAGAAGCAGAATTTGTTAGTAAAAGTATATGTCTATATATGTATGTGTGTGTATATATGCATATATGTATCTATATATCTATATCTCTATATAAATACATCAGTGCTTAATTGTAGCCTTTTTGGGAGGAAGGAGGAAAAAAGAACAAAGTAAAAAGTGCACAACAGAGAACAAAAGAAGACTAACAAGGAAATGAAGAAAAGATGAATTGAAGAAAAGATGAATAGTTCTCAACATGATGTATAGTATTTATTATATAGACTTTCTTGAAATGCAAATTTATTGCTACATATTTTGAATCCTCTCTTATGTTCTGATGTGCACGACATGCTTTTTTCTTTTCTTATTTTGTATTTAAGTTTATAATGCTTCTTCTTCTCTTCTTGTGTATTCAAGTTTAAGTAATAAAAAATAAAAAAAATTGCATAAAGCTAGTGGATGCATGCTGAAATAGGCAATTCAGAATCTTCTTATTCTGTTACTGCAAACTCATTGTTATAGAATGTGTGACAATAATTAGGGATAGGAGGAATAGTGAGATATAGGACTGGAACCATTATAAATTTATGATATTTAATCTCAATTAGGCCTTCACTTCAGTAAGGCAATCATTATGTTTCTTCTTATTTGATAATTTATCATACTTACATAGCAGCTGTTTCAAAGCTTTTCTCTTCTTCCTTATTCTCCCATTCCTCTCCACCTCTTAGCACACCTTGCCTTATACTTTCCTGAGAAAATAGAAGTCATATGCTGCAAATTTCCTCTTCTCTCATTCTTCCCTCCTTTATCACAGTCTCTGCTGATTATAGACCCTTCTCCTCACCAAGGTCAACTTTTTTATTTCTACCAGTAGTTACATCTTCTCTCCCTCCACAATCATCCTCATACTTTCTCTTTAATCTCTTTTGTTGTTTTTCAGTCATGTTCAACTCTTCCTGACCGCATTTGGGGTTTTCTTGGAAAAGATACTGGAGTGGTTTGCCATTTCCTTCTCCAGATCTTTTTGCAGATGAGAAAACCAAAGCAAATAGGGTGAAGTGATTTGTCCAGGGTCACTCAGCTAGTAACTGTCTGAGGTCAGCTTTCAACTCACAAAGATGAATATTCCTGACTCCAGGCCTGGAACTATATCCACTGTACCACTTAGTTGCCCCATTGATATCTTACTTCTCCCTAATCCATTGTCTAATTCCATGCTGCTTAGAAATAAGTCCATCCTTAAATACCACTCATATAATCTTGCCATTCCTTCAGTATATCTTTGTTCGTTTCTACTCTTTCACAGCCTAACTCCTAGAAAAAGGTGTCTACACTGGCAGTTTCTTTCTCTCACTTTTCAACAGCTTTCAATCTAGTTTCTGCCCTTATCACTCAACTAAAACTGCTCTCTTAAAGTTGACTTTCAGTACTTCAACTATTACCTTTATTCAGATGTCTTCCAAATCTACATTTCCACTATAGATTTTCTAAATTTCCTCAGTCCTCTAGCCCCTATTTCCAACAGAATACTGGATATTACCTGTAATCCTTAGGGACATCTCAACTCAACATGTCCAAAATTGATCTCATAATTTTCTCCTTAAATTCCTGTCTCTTTCCCCCCACTTCCCCTAATGTCTATCTTTCTATTAATGGCCTCACTGGCTTTCTAGTCACCTGGGCTTACAACCTAAGAAAAAATATTAACAAATTGTACTTTGATTTTTTTTCTTTTTGGAGGGCAGTTGGGTTAAGTGACTTGCCCAAGGTCACACGGCTAGTAAGTGTTAAGTATCTGAGGCCAGATTTCAGCTCGGGTCTTCCTGACTCCAGGGCTGGTGCTCTACTCACTGTGTCACCTGTCACCTAGCTGCCCCACTACTTCTTTTATTTTATTGCTCTTGAATCACACTTCTTTTGTACCTGTCATTGTCCCCATTTAATTGTAATGATGGGGTGCTTGGGATGTATATATATATATATATATATATATATATATTTGTAACATCAGTCTGTGTTTGTAACATCAGTCTGTAGTATCAATCTGTAACATCAGTTTGTAAATGGGGTGCTTTGGGATCTATGTCTGTAAAATCAATTTGTAAAAGCAGTTTGTAAAATCACATTTCCCTCTCCCCAGCCTCAGAGCATTAACTGTACCCCTTCCCCCTGCCAGCACTCTGGCCAGCAACAATTCATGAACTGTTTATCTCTGCTTGAAACAATAACAAGCTACTTATGAATCTTTCACTAAACTATCTATAAACATTTTAGCTTAGGCAAATGTTATCTCCATTAGTAGAGTGGCCAGCTACACCATGAATCCTTCAATACCCTATCTATAGGTTAACTCCTTAGCCAATTATACCCATACTGTGTCTCCATTGGCCTTGGTTCCCAACATCCATCTTGTCAAACATGACATTGATGAGACCGATGGTTGACTTTAGTGACCTGTCAGGTGTAAAACCACACCTCCAGGTAGCCCCACCTTGGACTATTTTCCAGTGAATCATGGGCAATACACCTGCGCAGTTGATATTAAAAGTGTGTGTTCCTTTAAGCACTGACCACTCCTTAACTCCTCCCTGATCCCACTCTTACTCTCCTAGTTAGCATAATTGACATCTGATTTACTACTATGACTCCTTAAAAACTATGCCTATGTGTAAGTTTGCAGGTTCCCTAAGAATCCTTGCCCACTGTGCCACACAGCATAACAATAAACTTTTACAATGTTGGCTTCAAAGTTTGCTTGAGCCTGGTGAATTTTTTCCAGACTGAATTGCAGGGTGTCTGGTCACTGAGAGTGATCAGGGTCCCTGGTAGAACCTATTACCCTTCCCCCAACAGTAATGTCTTTGAGAGTGGGATCTGTGCTGTATGTCTTTGCATATCAAATGCTTTTCACAATGCTTTACACATAGTAGGTTCTTATAAATGTTTGTGGAATCATTAAATTAAAACAGTGTGCCAAATGAGAGAATTTTATAAACAAATCAAATTATACATAATTTTATGTTCCTCATTTAGCAAAGTGATTTTAAAACTGTGAAAGTGTGCTTTCAAAAAGCCAAACAACCCAAATATTGCATGCATTTATAATTTCTCCCTGAACTTCCATTTTCTCTGCTGGTTTCCTCTTCCTTTCCCATCACATGTGTTCTCCTCCCCACCCCCTCATGTGTAATGGTTTGATGAAAAGCTACACCAGTGTTTCAGGGCATACATACAGACATAGTAGTTATCTATAGACCTGAAAAAAGAAATTACAAAATCATGGAGTTAAAAGAGGCTTCAAATACAATAATAATAACTTGAATTTTTATAGTACTTAAGGGGTTGCAAAATTTTATACATGTATTATTGCATTTGGTCCTCATCATAACTCCATTAAGTAGATGTTATAATTAGCCTCATGTTAGAGATGAGGAGTTTGGGTCTCAGAGAGGCTAAGTGATTTGCCTAGGGTTACATAACTATTAAGTAGCAGAGGCAGTATTTGATTCTAGGTTTCTCATGATTCCCAGGATTGTACTTTTCCCATGGTATTATGCAATCTCATTCATCAATCAACAAACATTATGAAAAATCTATTAAGTGCCAGGCACTGTGCAGTGAAAAAGACAAAGAATTAAACAACTTCTATTTTCATGCCTGTACAGGAATCTCTTCTACAATATCTCCAACTAATGGTTTTTCAGACTCTGATGGAGGACTTCCAGTGATGGGTCACCTATCACCTCTCCAGGGAGTCACATTCACTTTTGAATCATTCTAATTTTTTTTCCTTACATAGACCTGAAAATCTCTGGTAAAGCACCTCTGGGATTTTTCTTGATTTTATTCTATTAAATATTTTTGATGTACGAAGTAACTTTGGACTATTGACTTCTTTGAGCAGGAAGGTGGACACTCAGGAGATTTAAGAAAGACATAGTCTAGAAGAAGGCAGATGGAGAGGAAAGAGTGCAGATTACTATGGGACCTGCATAACAGTAGGAGTGGAGAGACAGCATTTCCTCCTTTTCCCCTCCTAGAAAGTTAACCAAACTATAGAGAATCAATAATGCTATACTGAAAGCAGAGCTTATCTGTGGCAGAAGGCTCAAGGTGGGCTGTTGAGCTCTGCAGGCATCTTGAAATAGAGAACTCAGACAGAAGCTGTTGGTTATAATCACCTCTTTAGGGACTAACAGAAATTCTGGAAGGTATACCCTTTACCAACTTTCCTACAGCCACACCTTTCCAGCACCACACACTATAATATATGGTTTACCTTTTTTATGAAGGACTATTCTGTATCCCAATTTTGTGAAAACAAAACGGATTGGCTGGAAATACACAAAATTTAAATCAAGGCAGAATGTCAAACCCCTATCTAATAGAAATTGTTCTAATTGGGGTCTTTGAACTACTTGAATGATATTAATAAATTTTCGTCTTATATGAACTGTATAAAATAGCAGAAAAAGGAACAACACGAACCTGAGGGCTTATAGGTTACTACTAAGATAAGAAGCTAATTTATTATAATGGGATGTGATTGATTAAATCTCTAGCTTCTATTGAAACAAAGGAAAGAACAGAATAGAGACTGGTAAGGCCTGGGTGAGATTCATTTCCATCTCTTTCAGAAAGGAGGATGAATCCAGATATATGATGGTGCATACCTATAGTCTCTGCTGCAGTGGATACTGAAGCTGGTGGATTTATTGAATCTAAGAGTTCTTATTGGTAGTAGGACTAAAGTCATTTGGACATTCTGACTAAGTCTGGCACCAATATAGTGAACTCCAAGGAGTGGATAATCAGTAGGTTGCCTAAGGAAGGTCAGAAAAACAGAGAAGGTTAAAGTTCCCATGCTAATCAGTATTGGAGTTTGTCTAGTTAATGGCTACTATACTTCCAGTGTAGGTAAAATAGGGATATTGAGTCTAAAAACAAAACAAAAACAAAATGAGAAAACAAACAAAACCTTTCAACAAAAAGAGGATGAGATGAAAGTATTAAATATCTTCCATAGCACTGCCCGTTGGTGTTGCACTTATCAATTACTTAGATAACAGTGTAGATAGGAAGGTATATCCAATTTGCATATAGTACAATGTTGGCACATTTTCTAATGTGTTGCATGATGGAGTCAGAATACAAAAATGTTCTTGACAAGTAGAACCCTGAAAGCTATTAAGATGAAATTTGTTATGAATAGGTATATATGAAATAATATAAATGTACATAGTTTTTCATTTATTAAAAAAAAAGCAGTTTACAACTACCAAAGAAGAGGTATCGTTAGACATCTTTATATCTGATAAAGATCTGGGTGTCTTAGTGGGCTGCAAAGTCAGTGTAACTCAATAGTGTGATATGGCAATCAAACCATAAAACATGATAAAAGCAATCTTAGGATGAATTAAAAGATCTGTTGTATCCAGAATGAGGGAGTGATGGTCCCATTATACTCTGCCATAGTTTACACATGGAATATTATGTTCAGTTCTGGCACCACATTTTAGGAAGGACCAGAGAGTATCCAGAGAAAGGCCATCAGGATGCTAAAGGACCTTTGGATCACACCTGTTCTGTTGAAGCATCTGTTGAATGAAGTGAAGACTTAAGAATGACATCACAGTCAACATAAAATATTTGAAGGGTCCTCTTACAGAAAAGGATTAGTTTTACCCTCCTTTACCCCAGATAGTAAAAGTAGGTACAATGGGTGAAAGTTGCAAAGAGGCAAATTTAAGCTTTCTATAAGAAAAAAGAAAAGCTTCTTATCAATTTTGATCACTCAAAAGTGGAATGAATTGCCTTAGGAAATAATGCATTCCCCCTCACTAGACATCTTTATGCAGTGACTAGATGGCCATTTGTTGAGTATGACAGAAAGGATCCCCATTCAGGCACATTTTAGACTAGATGACTTCTGAGGTCTCCTCCTACTCCACAAATTCTATGAAGAGCTATTATCACATTCTCCTCAAGTTTTTTCTGCTCTTGATAATCATTCTGTTTTTTCAACCAATCTTCATATAGAATTCTTTCTAGTCTTATCGTTTTTTTCTGGCTACCCTCCTCTAGACTCAGTTAAGCTAGTTCATGTCCTTCCAAAGCTGGTGCCCAGAATTGAATGTAATACTTCAGAGGTGATCTGAATATGGCAGACTATGGAGAAACTTGCCTCACTTTTGGACACTAACTCATTTCTCTTAATTCAGCCGAAGATTGTTTTGGTTTTCTTGACTGACACAACACGTTGTTGACTTATAGTGAGCTTACTGATCTATTTTGCAAAAACTATTCTCAGAATTTGTCGATGCCATTATATTTATTCACAATCTGATATCTTCCCAACTTTATTTTCTATTTTTTCTATGCTCTTTAAAGGGCACCAGCTGGACTATGTACGTCTTGCTTTACCGGTGGGTTCATGATTCTGTGTCTGTTCACAACTTTCCCTATAGTTAGAATTCTCTACATTCCTTTCTTCACCTACTGAATTACTACCCATACTTTAAAACCCAACTCAATGCTATCTTCTCCACAAAGCTCTCCATGATTTTAATTGTTGAAAATGATCTTTGCACTAAGACCTGTTTAGCACTTTTATACCTGTCTGATGTACTTATGCTGGGAATAGTTTAGGTTATTATCTACATTTGAGTTATCTTTTTCTTGGATTTAATTTTCAAAAACACAGAAACCAGTAAAAGGAAGACTTAGGGGGGATTTGATAACTCTTTCCATAGTATCACAGAGCCTGAGAGTTGGAAAGGACATCATAGATTGAAGGGTACAAACTATTACTAAACTTTGAATTCTCTCTATGTGAGTGCTTTTAGAGTCCTCAGCATACAATAGGTATTTAACGAATATTTGAGTCATATAATTGAATCGAGACTTCAAAAACCAGTCAGAAGAAATGAATTCATTTAAATTTCATGAAGCTTTTGGGGTTTTTAATATGAACTCAGAAGCGTCAAAAACAAATCAAGACAAAGATAGGTCTTGATATATGCTGACATTTGAATAAGAATGGTCTGGAAGTCACCTTCTTTCATCTTTTCATTTTAACTCTAATTTACAAAGACTTGCTCTTTCATCTTATTTACTTTGTTCAGTGTCATTGAATTTATTTTAGTTCATTTTTTAAGAGAGTGGAGGTGGGGAATAATATACGAAGATACATTTAGGTTTATTTAGTTAAAAATTTTTTACCTCTGTACTCAACGTTCTGTCTTCTAGCACTGTTTTTGTTCAGTCATTTTAGTCATGTCCAACTCTTCATGACCCTGTTTGAGATTTTCTTGGCAAAGATAAAAGAGTGGTTTGTGATTTTTAGGTTTTTTTTTTTTTACAGATGAGGACAGTGAGCCAAACAGGGTTAAGTGGCCTTGGGTCACATAGCTAACAAGTGTCTGAAGCTGGATTTGAACTCAAATCTCTTTTAAATTTATTTTTAGTTTTCAACATTTATTTCCACAAGATTTTGAGTTAGAAATTTTCTCCTCATCTTTCCCCTTCCCCTCACCCCAAGATAGTGAGCCGACTGAATACCCCTTCCCCCAACTGTTTTCTCTTATATCTTCCTCCACTCCCCAAACTTCCTTGCAGGCAAGATGGATTTCTATTCCCCATTGCTTGTATATCTTATTTTCTGGTTGCATGTAAGAAACAATTTTTTTTTCACATTTGTTTTTAAAACTTTGATTTCCAGATTCTTTCCCCTCTTCCCTCCTCACCCACCCCCTGGGAAGACAAGCAATTCAATATAGGCTGTACATGTGTAGTTACAAAAACATTTCCATAGTAGCTATGCTGTGAAAGACTATATTTCCCTCCTCCTATCTTGGCCCCTATTTATTCTATTTTCTCCTTTGACCCTGTCTCTTTTCAAAAGTGTTTGCTTCTAACTACCCTCTCCCCCAATCTGCCCTCCCTTTTATCATCCCCCCTCTTCTCCCCTTCCCCCTTACTTTCCTGTAGGGTAAGATGCCCAAATGAGTGTGTATGTTGTTCTCTCCTTATGCCAAATTCAGTGAGAGTAAGGTTGACTCAGTCCCTTTCATCTTCCTGCTCTTTCCCTCCATTTTAACAGTTTTCTCTTGCCTCTTTTATATGAGATAATTTACACTATTCTCTCTGCCTTTCTCCTTCTCCCAACATATTCTTCTCTCACCTCTTAATTTTATTTTATAGATATCCCTTTATATTCAACTGATCCTGTACCCTGTATATATATATATATATACATGTACATATACATACACACACTCACATATATATTTAAACACACATACACCCTCCTATACATACATACACACACACAAACACACACACACACACACACACATATATATATATATATATACATATATATTCCCTTCAACTATCCTCATGCTGAGAAAAGTCTCATGTGCTATAATTATTGTTTTTCCATGTAGGAATGTAAATAGTTCAACTTTAATAAATTCCTTATGATTTCTTTTTCCTGTTTATCTTCTCATGCTTCTCTTGCTTCCTCTATTTGAAAGTCAAATTTTCTGTTTAGCTCTGATTTTTTCATCAAGAATGAATTATGCTGGAATTATGCCCAAAGGATTATAAATAATTTCATACCCTTTGACCCAGCCATACCACTCCTAGGGTTATATCCCAAAGAGATCATAGTAGTGGGAGGAAGAACCGTATGTACAAAAATATTTTTAGCAGCCCTTTTTGTGGTTGCAAAGAATTGGAAACTAAAGGAGTGCCCATCAATTGGGGAATGGCTAAACAAGTTGTGGTATATGAATGTAATGGAATTTTATTGTGCTATAAGAAACGAGGAGGTGACGGATTTCATAATTACCTGGAGAGACTTATACAAACTGATGCTGAGCGAGAAGAGTAGAATCAGAAGAAATTTGTATACAATCACAGACATACCATATCTGTGACAACCAACTATGACAGACTGGACTCTTTTCAGCAATGCAGTGATATAAGTTAATCCCGAATGACTCAAGAAAGTGAGAAATGTGCCATCCAGAGATATAACTAGAAAGAACTGAGCCTGAATCCTGATGGAAGCAAACTAAATGATCTTGTTCTTCTCATTGTTTGGTTGTACTTCTTCCTTACCATCTTTCATCCCATCTAGTACAATATGCCTTTGTAATTGGAATAATGTTTAATATGAATGCATTTGCAGACCCTATACTGTACTATATGATGTCATGAGGGGGGGGGGAGGGAAGTAAAGGAAATTTGAAAATCAAGGAACTAAGGAATTGAATCTTGTCAACTGAAACTAAACTAATAAATTAATTAAAAAAAAAAAAAAAAAAAAGGTAAAAAATTAAAAAAAAAGAATGCTTGAAAGTCCTCTATTTCATAAAATATCTATATTTTCCCCTGAAGTATTATTCTCAGTTTTGCTGGGTAGCCACAGCTGCCAGTGATTCACTCTCCTGAAGTCTGTGCAGGTGGGCCTGGGTCACAAGTCTGGGCTGGCACAGTTCATGCAGGACTGAACTTAGCTCCCAGTTTGGTGTGATAGACCCTTCCTGTCAACCTGCCAGGCTGCCTTCAGTGGGAGATTTGTTTCTCTCTGTCACTTTGTGGATTCTGGAGCTCTAAAATTTGTTCAGAGTAATTTTTTTACAGGTATTGGAGGTGGTTGGAGTGGGAATTCAAGCAAGTTCCTGCTTTTACTCTGCCATCTTGGCTGAACTCAGATTTTCTTGACTCCAGACCCAGCATTCTATTTACTGTGCCACCTAGTGTATGCTTTATCAAAATTAAAAAATAGCAATTAAGAAATGTCAGGGGGCAAATATCTATTGGCAACAAACTAGGAATTTTTTTTTGAATGTCAACAATGCAATAAGCACAAGAGGATTACTAGGAAGATTAAGAAATGCCTCATATAGGTTGTGGAACATGGCATGTAGGAGAAGTAAGGAGAAAGTGCATTGAAGACATGGAGTCACATTTGTGCAAAAACAAAATGGTTAGATGGCGTGGAGACTATGAGGAAGAACAAATAGGCCAATTTGCTAGGAAGGAGAATGTTTGAAGGGGAATCATAAGAAATACTGTCTGGAGTAATGATGCTTTGATTCTTTCAGTAGGGTCAGGTCTACAATTTTGAAGTAGATGAATTTTGTCTTTGGTAAGTAGTGTCATTAATATTGCTTAGATGATTTATAATTGCTTGAATAATCATATCCAATGTATACTGATAATAATTTTAACCTATAAAGAAATCTCTATTAAATTGTCATAGGATTGTAATTAGTCTTCTTATTTTCATCATTTTTATATGACTTGGATTAAGCATTGATGTCAGCCTCGTCAAGTTTACAGATGAGACAATACTGGGAGGGATGAATAACATATTGGTTGAAGGTATCAGAATTGAAAGGATATTTATTAAGCTATCCTAAAACTTTGGTCTAAATATAAAATGAATCTTAATAACTGTAAAGTCTTATACTTTGGCTAAAAAAATCAACTTTGTGAGTACAAAATGGGGGAAATATGGCAACACAGCAGTTTTAGAAAGTATTTGTGAGCTGTGGTGGACTAAAAACTCAATGTGACACAGTAGTCTCATATTGAAATGGCAGCCCAAAAAGCTAATATGTTCTTAGGGTACAATGCCTTTCAGCATAGAGTGAAGGACTAGGGAGGCAATCGTCTAACCATACCCAACTCTGATCTGACCACATCTGGACTAGGCTAGAATGATGAACTAAATTGTTGAAGATGAAATTTAGGAAAAAAGGTTCATCTTCATTAAAGACTACTCAAGGATCTCACTCTGACATAGAGGTGGCCATGGAATTCTTGAAGCCTGGGGACAGGGGGACAAAAATCTAGGGGGGACAAAATATAGACTGTCTACCAAACTGGAAGTATTTTAAGCATGGGTGTAGTTGTAGACTATGTTTTCTGAATACCACTTTATCCAACTCTAAAGAGGCTCATTATCATGTTTTTATTTTTGCAGCACTTGAAGGTTATTTTCAAGGTGATTACAAAGAGCCAGAATTCCTTCCCAAGAAGGAAACTGTCTGAGAATATCCATTCCTTCTTTAAAGTGGGGATATGAAGGACCCTTCTATCCATCATTCCCAGAGGTTCACCTAGCCTCCATATAGGTTGATTTGTTCATTCCTTCATTCATTAATTTTTATTATTTTTGTTTTTGTTTTCAAAAAGCTGGGACAAATTACATTTTATCTAGTGCAGTTTTTGTTTATGATTTCTTGATATAGCTCTGAAAAAACAGGCTTTAACAACCCATTATGATTCAAATGGAGCTACTCTTTGACTCCTTTAAACTCAAATCACTCCAGTTTTCATTGAATGGCCAATAATAATCCCCCAGCCCAAGTCTCTATTGCTCATTGTTTAGATTTTGATGGATTAGAATGAGTGTAAAAAGCAGTTGTTTTCTGTTACAGCCAGAACTTCTAGGGTCTTACTCTCCCAGATTGATAGCAATCTAGGCCATCTTTTGTCTCACTTCTTACCTAGCCCTTAGTCATTAAAAGGGCATTGCCTCAGACAAACAGACTTTGAAATGCCTTAATTTAGAAAGGGCATTGCATCCTGAGTCATTGACAATCATCTTGACTTTTGTCTTGCCATTGGATTTTCATGACTCTGGGGGAGACAATGAGGCTGACCACATTTTTCAGTTCTGTAAGGCATCTTATAATGGAAAATATATTTTGGCCTTTTTTCTTATATAATTATATTCAAACTTTTAAAAAATATCAACAAACATGTTGCTACCCAACATATAATCAAGCCTTTATTTTTTTACATTATTGAAGGCTCATGTAATTCATGTGAGTTATACAGTTATTCAGTGAAAGGACAATTTTTTTATTTAAACAAATACTTTATTAATGCCTGTTTTACATCATTCATTTCCGCCAGATTTTGAGTTACAATTTTTTCCCCCATTTTTCCCCTACCCACCCTCCCAGAATAGCAGTCCCACAAGATATTGCTTCCTCCATCCTGCTCTCTCCCATATCTTCTCCCATACCCCCTTCGACTTTTCCACTAGAGCAAGGTGAATCTCTGTGCCCCAATGCCTGTACATCTTATCTCCCAATTACATGCAAAAGAGTATTAATAATAGTGTTTATATATATTTGAAACATTTAATTTTAAGACCTCGAATTTCAGATCTATTCCCTTCCTCCCTTGTCACCCATTCCCTCTGGGAAGATAAGTAATTCAGTATGTGTTGTACATGTATAGCTATGCAAAATATTACCATAGTAGATATATTGTACAAGGCTGCTTATAATTCCCTCCCACCCATCCCACCTGGTCCATTCCCTACTTGACACTGTCCCTCTTCTATAGTGGGTACTTCCAACCTCCCCTCCCCCAAAGAATGCCCTCCCATCTATCATCCCTCCTCTCATCCCCCTTCCCCCTATTCTGTTGCAGGTTGAGATATCCCATTTAGTATGTATGTCATTCTCTCCCTGAATCAAATTCAATGAGAATGTGTTTATGCCTTTTTGCCTTCCTATTCTTCCCCCCCCCCCCCCGCCATGCAACCACTTCCCCTTACTTCTTCTACATGAGATAGTTTGTCCCCATCTCCTCTTGCCACTTTCCTCTCTAACTTCAAAATTTCACCCCTTAGGTATCATCCCTTCCCAACAAATTCAACCTGTGCCCTCTATCCATGTATAACTGTGAACATATATACACACATTCACATATGTATTCATGTGACCTTATACCCTTCTTCCATTATTTTCATACTGAGAAAAGTTTCATCAGTCAAAGTTATTGTTTTTCCATGTAGGAATGTGAATAGGTTAACTTTGATAAGTTCCTTTTGATTTCTTTTCCCTGATTACTTGCTCAGGTACCTTGTGCTTCTTGTGTCTGGATGTCAAATTTTCTATTCAACTCTGGTTTTTTCCTCAAGAATGCTTGAAAGTCCTCTATTCCACTGAATGACCATATTTTCCCCTGAAACAAAATACTCAGTTTTGCTGGGTAGGTGACCCTTGGGTTCATTCCCAGTTCTTTTGCCCTCTGGAATATCATATTCCATGCCCTTCGATCCCTCAGTGTGGAAGCTGCCAGGTCCTGGGCTATTCTGATTGTGTTTCCACAATATTGAAATTGTTTCTTCCTGGCTGCTTGTAGTATTTTCTCCTTGATCTGGGGATTCTGGAACCTGGCTATAATATTCCTGGGAGTTTTCTTTTTGGGATCTTTTTCAGGAGGTGATCTGTGGATTCTTTCAACCTCTATTTTGCCCTCTGGATCTAAAACATCAGGGTAATTTTCCTTGAGAATTTCTTGAAGGGTGATTTCTAGGTTCTTTCTTTGATCATGGCTTTCAGGTAGTCCAATAATTTTTAAATTGTCTCTCCTGGATCTATTTTCCAGGTCAGTGGTTTTTCCCATGAGATATTTCACATTGCCTTCTAATCTTTCATTTGTTTGGATCTGCTTAACAGCATCTTGATTTCTCATAAAGTCATTAGCTTCCATTTGCTCCAGTCTAACTCTGAAGGAATGAATCTCCTCAGTGAACTTCTGAGAGTCTTTTTCCATCTGGCAAATTCGACTTTTTAAGGCATTCTTCTCCTCATCGCCCTTTTGGGGCTCCTTTGCCATTTGAGTTAGTCTATTTTTTAAGGTGTTGTTTTCCTCAGTCAGGCAGTTGACCCTCATTTCGTACTTTTCCTGCATTCTTCTCATTTCTCTTCCCAATTTTTCCTCCACTTCTCTTATTTGATTTTTTTTTTTATATTTGAAACATTTAATGTTGAGACCTCAAATTTCAGATCCATTTCCTTCCTCCCTTGTCACCCATTCCCTCTGGGGAGATAGGTAATTCGGTATATGTTGTACATGTCTAGCTATGCAAAACATTATCAGACTAGATATATTATACAAGGCTGCTTACAATTCCCTCCCACTCATCCCATCCCCCACCTGGTCCATTCCCCACATGATCCTGTCCCTCTTCTATAGTGGGTACTTCCAACCACCCCTCCTGCAAAGGATGCCCTCCCATTCATCTTCCCTCCTCTCATCCCCCTTCCCCCTATTCTGCCGCAGGTTGAGATGTCCCGTTTAGTATGTATGTCATTCTCTCCCTGAACCAAATTCAATGAGAATGTGGATTTGCCTTTTTGCCTTCCTATTCTTCCCCCCCTTACAACCACTTCCCCTTGCTTCTTCTACATAAGATAGTTTACCCTACTCTGTCTCTCCCCATCTCCTCTTGCCACTTTCCTCTCTCACCTCATAATTCATCCCTTGAGTATTCTCCCTTCCCAACAAATTCAACCTATGCCCTCTATCCATATATAACTGTAACCATCTACAACACATTCACATATGTACTCATATGACCACACACCCTTCTTCCATTATTTTCATAGTGAGAAAGATATCATCAGTCACAGTTATTACTTTTCCATATAGGAATGTAAATAGTTCAACTTTGATAAGTTCCTTTTGATTTCTTTTCCCTGATTACCTTCTCAGGCATCTCTTCCTTCTTGTGTCTGGATGTCAAATTTTGTATTCAATTCTGTTTTTTTCCTCAAGAATGCTTGAAAGTCCTCTATTCCACTGAATGACCATATTTTCCCCTGAAACAAAATACTCAGTTTTGCTGGGTAGGTGACCCTTGGGTTCATTCCCAGTTCTTTTGCCCTCTGGAATATTGTATTCCATGCCCTTCGATCCCTCAGTGTAGAAGCTGCCAGGTCCTGGGCTATTCTGATTGTGTTTCCACAATATTGAAATTGTTTCTTCCTGGCTGCTTGGAGTATTTTCTCCTTGATCTGGGGATTCTGGAACCTGGCTATAATATTCCTGGGAGTTTTCTTTTTGGGATCTTTTTCAGGAGGTGATCTGTGGATTCTTTCAACCTCTATTTTGCCCTCTGGATCTAAAACATCAGGGCAATTTTCCTTGAGAATTTCTTGAAGGGTGATTTCTAGGTTCTTTCTTTGATCATGGCTTTCAGGTAGTCCAATAATTTTTAAATTGTCTCTCCTGGATCTATTTCCAGGTCAGTGGTTTTTCCCATGAGATATTTCACATTGCCTTCTAATCTTTCATTTGTTTGGATCTGCTTAACAGCATCTTGATTTCTCATAAAGTCATTAGCTTCCATTTGCTCCAGTCTAACTCTGAAGGAATGAATCTCCTCAGTGAACTTTTGAGATTCTTTTTCCATCTGGCAAATTTGACTTTATAAGGCATTCTTCTCCTCATTGCCCTTTTGGGCCTCCTTTGCCATTTGAGTTACTCTATTTTTTAAGGTATTGTTTTCCTCAGTCAGGCTGTTGACCCTCATTTCATACTTTTCGTGCATCCTTCTCATTTATCTTTCCAATTTTTCCTCCACTTCTCTTATTTGATTTTTAAAGTCCTTCTTAAGGTCCTCTATGGCCTGCAACTCACTCATGTTATCCCCTGGGGCTTTTGGAGCAGGACTTCTGACCTCACAGTCCTTTTCCCTCTCTATGCCCCCAAAATAGGAGTCTAGGGTTGCATTTTTCTCTTTCCTTTGCCTTGGCATGTTGCCACTTAATTACTTGACTTTTGGGCTTGTTGCCACACTATGGCTTTAAGGCCAGCTAGAGGAATTTTTGTCCCGAATGTGTGTGGGGGCAACTTCCGTTTCTGGCAAGCTGTAAACCCACCCACAACTTCCACCCTAGATCACAATCCAGATCCAGGGAGGTTAAAGCAAGAGCGATTACCCCCCAAGACTGATCGCTGGATCTCCCTACGGTTCTTCAGGCTGGGAGCCGGAGCTGCCTCTGAAAACTACAGGATGGCGTTTCTCCTTGGTGGCTTCTAGTCCCCAGGGGAGGAAGCTGACGCATTCCCCAAATACAGGTCCCAAAGTCCATAGGACACTAGCCTCTTTGTCGTAGGCATGTCTATGTTGATAATTCTGGAGTCGCCACAGCTACTGGTGTTCTGGGGTTCCTCCAGCCGGCTGTTGGCCCTGCTGCCCTGGGGCTAAAACCTCGGCTCACGGGGACCTCAGCTCCGGCTCGGCTCGGCTTCCCGTGCTCTGCGTGCTGCCAGCTCCCGGCTCCCAGACCTCTGCGCTGGTCCTTCCTGCAGGGCTGCTGGACTGTCCTCAGAGGGAGGTTAGCTTCTCTGTGTCATTCTGTGGGTGCTGGGGCTCCAGAAGTTGTTCAGAGTCCCCTTTTACATAGTTTGGGTGGAATCTGGGGGCAGAGTGGCTTGGATGAGCTGTTTCTACTCCACCATCTTGGCTCCGCCCCCCTCTTATTTGATTTTTAAAGTCCTTCTTAAGGTCCTCTGTGGCCTGTAACCTGCTCATATTTTCCTTTGGGGCTTTTGGAGCAGGATTTCTGACCTCACAGTCCTCCTCCTGTTCCCTGCTTAGATCCTCTTTGCCCCCAGAATAGGAGTCTAATGTTTCATTTTTCTGTTTATTTTGTTTCCTTTGCCTTGGCATGATGCCGCTTAGTTACTTGACTTTTGGGCTTGTTGCCACAGTAGATCTCTGCCACCAGAAAGGGGAGCTTTGTCCCAAAAGTGTGTGTGTGGGGGCAACTTCCTTTTCTGGCAAGCTAGAAACCCGCCCCATGACCTCCCCCCCCAGATCACAATCCAGATCCAGGGAGGTTAAAGCAAGAGCGATTACCCCCCAAGACTGATCACTGGATCTCCCTACAGTTCGCAGGCCAGGAGCTGGAGCTGCCTCTGAAAACTGCAAAATGGCGTGTCTCCTCAGTGGCTTCTAGCCCCCAGGGGAGGAAGCCCATGGATTCCCGAAATACTGGTCCCAAAGTCCATAGGGCACTAACCTCTCGCTTTGTCCTAGGCATGTCTGTATTGACCATTCTGGAATCACCACAACCGCTAGCGTTCTGGAGTACCTCTAGCCAGCTGTTGGCCAAGCCCCCCTGGGGCTAAAATCATGGGACCTGGGTTCAGCTCTCCACGGGCTGTGCACTGCGCTGCTGGGTCCCAGAACGCTGTGCCGTCCCTTCCTGCAGGGCTGTCCTCAGCAGGGGGTTAGCTTTTCTGTGTCATTCTTTGGGTGCTGGGGCTCCAGAAGTTGTTCAGAGACCCCTTTTACATAATTTGGAGGTAATCTGGGTGGAGAGAGCCTTGGAGGTGTTGTTTCTACTCTGCCATCTTGGCTCCCGAAAGGGCAAATTTTAAAAAGGGTCTTTGGGTTATATCTCAATTTTATTTTTTCTGGATTTCTCTTCAGCCCTTGACACTTATCAATTGCCCTCTTTTCCTTGACACTATTTTCTCCCTAGGTTTTCACAATATCGTGTTCTCCTGGTTCTCCCATCTGATCACTTCTTGTTACTTTCCTGTTCCAGATCTTCATCCAGAGCACTCCTGCTAACTGTGTAACTGTGTAGTCCAATAAGCATCTGACCTGGAGATTTTTCTTCATTCACTATTTTGATTGGTGATCTCATCAGCTCTTATGGGTTTAATTATCAATTCTATTTAGATGATTCTCAGATTTTTCCAGATTTAACCCCTTCCTGACCTCCACTGTCATTTCTCCAAATACCTAATAGATATTTCAATCTGACTGAATTGTAACATCTTAATCTCCTTTTTTTTTTGCTTTTTGGAGGGCAATTGGGGTTAAGTGACTTGCCCAAGGTCACATGGCTAGTTTTTGTGTTAAGTGTTTGAGGCCGAATTTGAAATTAGGTCCTCCTGACTTCAGGGCTGGTACTCTATTCACTCTGCCACCTAGCTGCCCCAAATATCTTAATCTCAACCTGTCTAAAGTGGTATACAGATTTACCCCTAAACCTTTCCCTCTTCCTAACTGTCCTATTACTGTAGAGGTTACTGCCATTCTCCCAGCTGTATAGGCTTACAACTTACCTACCATCCCCAGGTCCTCTAATCTGTTTTCAAATCCTGTCATTTCTGTCTTTGTAACATCTCTTTCCACTGTAACTGAAACCACTCTGGTGCAAGTTCTCATAATTTCACTCCTGGACTATTGCAATAGTTTTCTGATTGGTATCCCTACCTCCACACTCCAGTTCATTCCTCCACTCAGGTGTTGAATTAATCTCTTTAACGTACAGGTCTGACTGATATCGCTCTCCTGCCCCTGCCACAGCTTTCAATAAACTCCAATGACTCTCCATTATGCCCAGGATAAAATGTAAAATCCTCTTGTTTGGCTTTTAAAGTCCTTCACAACCTGGTCCTTTCTGACCTTTCTGATATTCCTACACCTTACTCTCTTCCATGCACTCTGTGATCCAGTGATCCTGGCTTCTTTGAAGTTCCTCTTACAAAACACTGTTATCTCCCAACTCTGGGCATTTTCACTGGCTGTTTGCTCCCTATGCCTAGAAATCTCTATATCCTTGTCTCTGCCTCTGGTTTCCCTGGGATCCTTCAAGTGTCAGCTAAATTATCACTATTTGTAAGAATCTTTTCTCAATTCTCCTTAATCTCAATGCCTTTTCTCTAAGACCATCTCCAGCTTATCCTGTACATGTCATATATACACATTGTTTGCATGTTATTTCTCCCTTAAGATTGTCAACTCCTTGAAAGCAGGGATTATCTTTTACCTTTATTTGTACCCTTAGTGTTCAACACAGTGCTTGGAACATAGTAGATTCTTAGTAAATGCTTGTTGACTTGTTGATGACATAGTGATTATTATACTCAAAGCATTCTTGTTCAGTTGTTTTTCAGTCATGTCTAACTCTTTGTGACCTCATTTGGAGTTTTCTTGGCAGAGATACTGGAGTGTCTTGCCATTTCCTTCTCTAGTGCATTTAACAAATGATGAGGAGGGGGGAGACAAGATGGCAGAGTAGAAACAGCGCGTCCAAGCAACTCTTCCCCCAGATCACCTCCAAACTATGTAAAAGGGGACTCTGAACAACTTCTGGAGCCCCAGCGCCCACTGAACAACACAGAGAAGCTAACCTCCCGCTGAGGAAAGCCCAGTAGCCCTGCAGGAAGGACCAGCGCAGTGCTGGCAGCACAGTGTGCAGTGCGCGGGGAGCCGAACTGAGCCAGGCCTGAGTCGCAGTTTTAGCCCCAGGGCAGCAGGGCCAGCCCCGGCTGGAGGGACCCCAGAACACCAGCAGCTGTCGTGACTCCAGAATTATCAACATAGACATGCCTAGGACAAAGTGAGAGGTTAGTGCCCTGTGGACTTTGGGACCAGTATTTGGGGAATGCGTGGGCTTCCTCCCCTGGGAGCTAGAAGCCACTGAGGAGACACGCCATTTTGCAGTTTTCAGAGGCAGCTCCAGCTCCTGGCCTGCAAACTGTAGGGAGATCCAGCGATCAGTCTTGGGGGGTAATCACTCTTGCTTTAACCTCCCTGGATCTGGATTGTGATCTGGGGTGGAGGTCGTGGGCGGTTTTCCAGCTTGCCAGAAACGGAAGTTGCCCCCCCCCCACACATTCAGGGCGAAAGTTCCTGTCTGGCGCCAGGCCATATTGTGGCAACAAGCCCCAAAGTCAAGTAATTAAATGGCAACATGCCAAGGCAAAGGAAAAAAATTAAACAGAAAAATGCAAACTTAGACTCCTATTTTGGGGGCAAAAACAATCAAAGCATAGAGCCAGAGGAGGACTATTAGGTCAGAAGTCCTGCTCCAAAAGCCCCAGGGGAAAACATGAGTGGGTTGCAGGCCATAGAGGACCTTAAGAAGGACTTTAAAAATCAAATAAGAGAAGTGGAGGAAAAATTGGAAAGATAAATGAGAAGGATGCAGGAAAAGTATGAAATGAGGGTCAACAGCCTGACTGAGGAAAACAATACCTTAAAAAATAGACTAACTCAAATGGCAAAGGAGGCCCAAAAGGGCAATGAGGAGAAGAATGCCTTAAAAAGTCGAATTTGCCAGATGGAAAAAGAATCTCAAAAGTTCACTGAGGAGATTCATTCCTTCAGAGTTAGACTGGAGCAAATGGAAGCTAATGACTTTATGAGAAATCAAGATGCTGTTAAGCAGATCCAAACAAATGAAATATTAGAAGGCAATGTGAAATATCTCATGGGAAAAACCACTGACCTGGAAAATAGATCCAGGAGAGATAATTTAAAAATTTTTGGACTACCTGAAAGCCATGATCAAAGAAATAACCTAGAAATCACCCTTCAAGAAATTCTCAAGGAAAGCTGCCCTGAAGTTTTAGATCTAGAGGGCAAAATAGAGGTTGAAAGAATCCATAGATCACCTCCTGAAAAAGATCCCAAAAAGAAAACTCCCAGGAATATTATAGCCATATTCCAGAATCCCGAGTTCAAGGAGAAAATACTACAAGCAGCCAGGAAGAAACAATTTCAATATTGTGGAAACACAATCAGAATAGGACAGGACCTGGCAGCTTCCACACTGAGGGATCAAAGGGCATGGAATATGATATTCCAGAGGGCAAAAGAGCTGGGAATGAACCCAAGGGTCACCTACCCAGCAAAACTGAGTATTTTGTTTCAGGGGAAAATATGGTCATTCAGTGGAATAGAGGACTTTCAAGCATTCTTGAGGAAAAAACCAGAGTTGAATAGAAAATTTGACATCCAGACACAAGAAGCACAAGGTACCTGAGCAGGTAATCAGGGAAAAGAAATCAAAAGGAACTTATCAAAGTTGAACTATTTACATTCCTATATGGAAAGGCAATAACTGTGACTGATGATATCTTTCTCACTATGAAAATAATGGAAGAAGGGTGTGTGGTCATATGAATACATATGTGAATGTATATACGTTTACAGTTATACATGGATAGAGGGCACAGGTTGTATTTGTTGGGAAGGGATGATACTTAAGGGGTGAAATTATGAGGTGAGAGAGGAAAGTGGCAAGAGGAGATGGGGAGAGACAGGGTTGGGTAAACTATCTCATGTAGAAGAAGTAAGGGGAAGTGGTTGCAAGGGAGGGGGAGAATAGGAAGGGAAAAAAAAGGCCGATCCACATTCTCATTGAATTTGGTTCAGGGAGAGAATGACATACATACTAAATGGGATATCTCAACCTGCTGTAGAATTGGGGGAAGGGGGATGAGAGGAGGGATGATGGATGGGAGGGCATCCTTGGTGGGGAGGGGATGTTGGAAGTACCCACTATAGAAGAGGGACAGGATCAAGTAGGGAATGGACCAGGTGGGGGGTGGGATGAGTGGGAGGGAATTATAAGCTGCCTTGTACAATATATCTACTATGGTAATGTTTTGCATAGCTAGACATGTACAACATATCCTGAATTACTTATCTTCCCAGAGGGAATGGGTGACAAGAGAGGAAGGAAATAGATCTGAAATTCGAGGTTCTAAGACTAAATATTTCAAATATACATAAATAGTATTATTAATACTCTTTTGCTTGTAATTGGGAGATAAAATGTGCAGGCATTGGGACACAAAGATTCACCTTTCTCTAATGGAAAAGTTGAAGGGGGTATGGGAGAAGATATGGGAGAGAGCAGGATGGAGGAAGCGATATCTTGTGGGACTGCTATTCTGGGAGGGTGTGTAGGGGAAAAACATGGGGGGGAAATAATTGTAACTCAAAATCTGGCGGAAATGAATGATGTAAAACAGAAGTTAATAAAGCATTTGTTAAATAAAAAAAAAGAAAAAAACTAATGAGGAGACTGAGGAATAAGGCAATCTGTTTGGGGTATGGACAAAATTTTCTAGGTGCTTCTTTCTACTCCAAAATTTCTGAAGGGATCACTGTACCACAGACAAATTGCCTCTGGATTTCTATCCCAAATGGTACCTTCAATTTGCTTCAGCACATAACTACTACTACAAGGGCACCTCTATTCGAATTCCAAATTCACTCAATAATAGGATGAGTAGACTAAGAGACTAAAGAAGATATGATCAAGAAAACCTGATCTATGGTGAGGCTTCTAGGAAAATGAATTAAGCCCTGGGGGTTGATTAGACCAGGAGGCAAAACTTATTTTATGGACTTGCTTCAAAAGATCTCAGAGAAGCTGCTGGGATTCATGTCACAAATTCAACACGTATCCTAGATCTTTTCAAAAGTTAAAAAAAAGAGCTATCATACGATTCTCTAGGCAAAATGCCAGAAAACAGATTTTGGGAATATAAACCCCATACTTCTCACATTAACCTTAGAAATAATGCATATACAATTTTCAATAATACAGCAAGTACCAGTACTTAAACATTTAATAAATCAACAAATACAAAAGACTTCAAAAACAATCTCAAAAAGAACTGTTCTGACTTTCATGGAAATGCACTGGAAAAATTGACTCCCATATAATTGAAGTTTAAAGTGAGACAGAGAAAAAAAATTGTCATCTTTTTCTAGTGAATACTTTTTCTAGTATACAAAAATGAGAGTTTTTGTCAGGGAATATTTCTAGTAAGTCTCTGAAAATGTAAAGGAACCAATATTAATCCTGGTTGAATCCTTACGTAATCAGTGAGGATCCTTACTGACCTCAGCTCCCACTCCTATGATGAGTTGTCTCCTGAGCTTGGCTACATCTTATCAGTATTCTAGGATATCTCTGAGGTGTCAGGGGGTTATTCTCTAAAGCCATTGGCTTGAGCACCCACCAGCGTGCTTCTCCTCGTAATTATCAGTGGAGGATCATTTAATTGGCCAGTCTTGATTAGCATTTAGAAAGAGTTGTTTACTAAGGTTCATAGTAAAAGTTAGCACAAAACATTTTCACCTCAAAAAAATCTGTGATATACTCCCACAAATACATAGAGAATCTGGAAGAAAGTAGTCTCAGGCTTAGAGAGGACAAAATGTTCACTCCTAATTCCTCCCTGCTGAAAATCCTTTTCTCCCATTCATAGGGTGCTCAAGAAATTACCTTTAGGCATGATGTCATTTCTTTTTTGGGATCCTTGCAGAGCCATAAATCTATGGGAAGTTTGCCATTGGCTTCAATACAGACACTTCAGTGAACTTATCTGGAGACTAGGACACTAATGGGAGGATGGGAAATCCAACACCTTCCTGACCCTTTGAAGCAAGCAATATCTTCCTTTGGCCAAAGCTAGAGTGGAGGTGGGAAGGAGGGAAAAGAGATCCCGGGGGGAGAACAAAAATGAGGTCTTTCATTTCTGTTTCTCCCTTCCCTCTCACCCCTAGACAATTCATCCTCAAGGTTTTGCTGGATTGCCACTTGCTGAAATCCCATGTCTTCCAGCTAATTGGTTCTTTATTCAGAACTCAGAGGGTGTTAGAAAAATCTCTCAGTCAATTGGAACAGATTTCCTGTCTGACATCATTTCACTGTATCCAATGGCTTTCAGAGATTTTTCACATTTAATCTAATAGCTTTGGTGGATTAATTGATCTTGACTACTCCTATCTAGTTAAGATAAAGGCCAAGTGGTCGAGGCATGTTCTCAGCTGTACATAGGCTAATTCTGTGTGCGATGGTTTTGACCCCAAGCTTACGTGTGAAACATAAACAGTAGAGAAGCACCTGCCTTCAAACATTTGTGAGTCTTTTTGTCAATTCTTAGGATAAGTTGTAACAAATGGGTTGTGTCACAATCCAACTACCATTTTGTTAGCCTTGTTGCTTCAACTGTTTAGTCATCAGTTATGTTTTCCTTATAATGAAGTGCTTTTGTGAATTAATGCAGAGTGATGAAAGCGGAATCATTATTACAATAGTGTAAATTTTAAAAAGGCAGCGGGGTGATACAGCAGATAGAATGCTGGGGTAGAAGTGAGGAAGACTTCAGTTTAAATCCTGTCTCAGACTTTTAATAGTTGTGTGACCTTGGGTAAATCACTTAACCTCTGTTTGCCTCAGGTTCCTCTGCAGTAAAATGAAAGGCTTGGACTTAATGGCTCACTTTGAGCTTAAAAATTCACGCTTATAAGAACAACAAAAACCAAAACAATGCTGTGTAACAATGAACCTAGCTGGGCCCCTGGGAAAGATTAAGAAACTGCACCTCACTTTTTCCTTTGTGGAGGTGTGGGACTTTGGGTATGAAACATTGCTTTTACTGTGGGACTTTGCTTGATGTCATTGCTAGTTTTGCTAAATTCTTTTTTTTTTCTTTTTTTCCTTTTTTTAATGATGGCGTATTTGATAAGGGAGTAGGCACATACAAAGAAATGCAGGTGATGTAAAAACAAAATACATCAGTTTCTTTGTAATTAAGTGCTTAAATGAAGTCATCTCTAATGTCCTTCAAGCCTTACTATTCTATGACTTTGTGGTCTGTCCTCAGATAGGGAGTCTTTATTTCACGGAACAATGTGACATTTTCCTCTCCTTCATTTCCCTCCTCCCCAACACCTCACCTCCTCAGTCAGTCAATAAAAATCGAAGTGCCTATTGGGTACTAAGCCTTGGAAATACAAGGAAAGGTAAAAGATCACCTGTATTTTCCTCTATGGGGTGTCAACTAATAACTGAGCAGGACTCTTTTTGATTCCTTAGGTCACACTTCCTTCATCACAATAGTCTTTATCCTAAGTGGAAACTGGAAGAAGAATCATCTATGTAGATGATTCCAAGGATTCTTGGGCAGCAGTGCCTAGGACAGTGTCATTTAAAAAAAACCTGGGTTTCTCTCACTTTAAGAGACAGAAGCCTAACCTCATCTTTGTCCTTTAGTCATTGGTAATGATTCCTTTTGTGCTACTCTTTCTCTCTGTAGTTTTTCTGAAAGAAGGTGCTCCCCTCTTTCCTCTCACCCCCCCACCTCAGTCCTCTTATATCAGCTCCTAAATGATCTTCCTATTAGTACAGGAAGCTGGCAGGAGCCAATCTGCAGCCTTTAGATAGCCAACTAATTAAGGGGAAAGCAGGTGTGGATGGATCTATTCAGTCTATAAATAAGTGCCAAAAATTAAAGTTATTGGTCTGTGAGTGCTAGCAGGTGGAGACACTGTTTTCTACCTTTTAATGGAGTAGCAAAAAGGGGGAGGGAGTGAGAGGGGGTTGCAAGCAAAGAAATGACTTTTTTTATGACTAAAAGCTCTTCACAAATAGAATGTCTATTTTCCAAATCATTGTCTTGTTTGGGATTAATCCTGAAGACGTATAATTGCATGTGCTAAGGGTGTTATGTTCACTGAGCAGGGTTTGATGAACTGTATGGCCTGAACAGAAATAATTCATATTCTCAAGCTGATACTTAGAGCCATAACTCATGACTGACTGCAAATGGAAGTGCCCGGTGCTCAAAGGAACCTTTTCCTTTCCCCTTTTCATACATACGCTCAAATGCCCAAAGTTTCTTCTCTGCAAAACCTCTCACTTAAGCACGAAAGAAAAAAAAATGATCTATTGTTACGGTTACTTAGTTAATGAAGCAATCTGGAAATGGTATTATATGGGGGAATGAGTTCCTGGGAGCCTCTTACTCCCTATGCTGTTTCTTTCCCCCTGATTTCTTTGCTTCCTTCCTTCCTTTGTGCTTAATAATTTATTCGAGAATTTCTTAACTGGGGGACATTTTTCACTAGGGTGTTATGGAAGGAGACCACAAAAGCATCATATATTTCTCATTCAAAATACATTAATGCACAGCTGAAATGCTAACCCATACAATGGAATAATTACAGTGTATTTTCAAGGAAAATATACACATGGTTTTGTGAGCAACTTCATTAATTTTGATCCAAATGATGTAAAATTATTCTGCATGGTAGCTGAATTAATTTATGTACTGTGAGTAAATTTAAGTTAAATAAGTCTGGCTGTAAATAAATCTGCAGCACGGACCATCCAGTCCACTGGGACTTATCCAGACCTTCCTAGGTAGGTTTGCTAAGGAAGGGACCCTGTCTGAGAGTTCATTATAGCAAAGATTCATTAGTTTTAAGTCAAGGTCTCAGAATACCTTGATCAAAATTCTGAAGAAGTACCTATAATACCCCATTCTATTAGAAAAGGAATTTTTAACATGGGGTTCATGAATGCGTTAATTTTGGTAACTATTTCAGTATAATTGGTTTCTTTTGAAGGTGTTTTATGCTTTTAAAAACGTGATCATGAGAAACAGTACATAGGTTTCCCCGGATTGCCCGAGGAATGAAAGACCCAAGACAAGATTAAGACCCCCTGATCTAGAATAATATTGCAGTGTGTAGGGGATTTCTGCCTATAATAATTCAGAGGTCTAAGTGAGAGGGAAGAAATTCTTTTCCTCTTGGTGTCTTTGAAGTCATAAGGGCATGGGAAAATGTGGCATTTGATTGTCATAATATTTATGAGATCAGTGCAATAGAAAGGTAGCAGGGGCTCAGTGGATGGGTCTCTGACTTAGGAGACAGGAATACCTGGATTCATAGCTGACTTTTGTTTCTTACTTGATGTACAACAATGGGTCTATTACATTACCCCTCTGACTCTCAGATGACTTTAAAAGGCTAAAATTTGCATTGTAGAGGGATAAAACCACAAAAGTCTCCACCTCTGACACTAATAGATATGGCACCCTGGGCCCATCTTAATTCCTCTGAGCCTCTAGCAAACTCAATAAGACAAATTATAGATAGATCATGATATTCTTTGGTCAAAGGATGAAGTGCTAGGAGCTGAATATGATGAGTGCTTAAGGATACTTTTAGGAGATACATTTGTGATGTTGATGTATTTTTAAAGTAACCTGACATTTGTTTCATATAGATAAAGAAGAATCAGCTTTAGAAATAATAGCTAACACATATTGCATTGGATTTCAAGTCAGAGGACCTGGGTTTGACCCCAAACTCTGCTCCTTACTATCTACATGTTATTGAGTCATTTCAGTCATGTCTTACTCTTCGTGACCCTATCTGGGGTTTTCTTGGCAGAGATACTGGAATGTTTGTCATTTCCTTCTCCAGGTCATTTATAGATGAGGAAACTGAGGCAAATAGGGTTAAATGACTTGCCCAGGGTCACAGAGTAAGTGTCTGAGGCTAGATTTGAACTTAGGAAGATGATTCCAGGGTGGACACTCTATCTTTTGTGCCACCTAGCTGCCCCCACTCCCTATATGACTCTGGGCTAATTCACTTAATTCCTCTGGGCCTCAGTTTCCTTATCTAAAAATGAAAGAAGTGGATGGGTTCATTTCTAAGGTCCTTTCCAGCTTTAAATCTTATGATTCTTACATTGTGTTTTACATCAATTATCTCACTTGATCATCCAAACAGTAGGGAAGGAGGTAATATAAATGTGATTACAGGGAAAATGAGATTCAGAGAGGATGAACCTTTCTCAGAGTCCCAAAGTGACAATGAGGGATCTTGAACTTGAATTCAAGTGTTCCCAATTCTCAGGTACAGTGTTATTTCCACAGCACTATATATAAGAAGAGACAGGGGTATTGTGAAGCTCCAGGAAGAAAATGGATGCAAAGTACTTTGTAAACCCTAATGAGCTATATAAATGCCATTCACCATCATCACCATCATCATCATCATCATCATCATCATCATCATCATCATCGTTATTAGTCTCCAGTCTGGTGATGACATCATAACCCAAACTTTTTACTTAGCTCCCACAGAGTGGAAGTAGTGTTTATAGAGCAAATCAGGGGTGTGCTAGTAAATGTTGAATACTTTCTTAAGTCCAGATAATGAACCAAACAATAAAGCAAGCACTGATTTGTATTGATTGCCAATTTCTGGGGTACAACCATTCACACTGAAATTTAACAGTCAGTTTTTATAAGATGGTTAATTTGGCTCTAGCACAGCCCTGAGAAATGTCATTGCGGTTTTCTCAAAGTGTTAAATACAGCTCAGAAAAAGCTAACCTCAAGCTGCTTCCCATGTACATTACTGAGTTTTCACCTGTTTTTCACTTTTTACCTTTAAAGTGGTTGTTCACTTTGGTGGCAGATGAGATAATAAATTATCCTCTCTTCTTGACGGTTTACCTTTCTTTTTAGCTATAAAAATTCTTATGTTACCTTCTGGGCTTAAATAGAATTAATTGAGATCCATTTGGATTATGGGAGTAGAAGGAAAATAGAACATTTCTTGCTTTGGGGAAAGGCTTTCCAGAAGTCTTTAGAAAAATCATAAATTTAGAGGTAGAAGAAGCTCTCCCTCATTTTACAGGTGAGGAAACTGAAGCCCAGAGAGTCTCAGTGACTTTCTCAAAGTTAAACAAGTAATAATCATCTGAGGGGATTTAAACACAGTTCTTCTGCCTTTGGAGATAATATTCTTTCTGTTATACCGTGTACTATGCTGCCTTACTCTAAACAGAGAATAGCCATTATTCTTTTTTAAATTTTTATTTAAACTTTATTTTTTTCTTTATTAATTTGTTTATTTTTAGTTTACAAGATTCAGTTCCACAATTCTAAAGCCATTATTCTTATTTACATATGAAGAAAGTAGGTTGAGAAAAGTCTGGAATGGTGGTCCCTAACGAGTAGATTCTAAGCCTTAATTCTAAACTCAAATCTATTACTAAGATTCTGTGTCACTCCTGCCCCCTTCACCCTGGGAAGTCACTTACCTACTTTGGGTTTCCTCATCTATAATATGAGATTAATCTATAAGTTTTCTAAGGTATCTGCTAGCTCTAATATCCAATAAGCCTAGATCTTTCAGCCATTTGCTTCTGACATGAGCGATCACCCTTTCTGGAGAAGCCAAAATTCCCATCAGGGAGGGTGGCAAAGGTGGCAGGATCATCTCTTCTCTCCTTCTCCTCAGGTATTTTACTTCCAGCATCTTCCACCTGCTCACTGGCTTCATTCTTACCTCTTTTCCTCCCCTTTGCTTTCTTCTACCTTCGAAGAATATCAGGATCTCAGAGTTAGAAGAAACTTCAAATGCCATCTTTTTCTAACTTTATTTTATAGAGAATAAAACTGACATTTATATAGTTTCCCTTTACAGTACCTTAGTTAATCCTAACAATAAATCTGTGAGGTAGGTAGCACAGGTATTATTAGTCCCATTTTCAGATTGGGAAACTGAGGTACAGAGAGGTTGTGACACACCAAGATAATAGAATTAATGCCAGATCAAGGATTTGTATAGACCAGCATAATGCATTGGAAAGGGCCTTGGAAATGTTTGTTTTATTCCATAAATTAAAATAAATAAAATAAAATTTTAAAAAAGGAAAAAAAGAAAGGAAAATTATGGAATTGACAGAAATAACTAAGTACTATAATTTCCACATAAAAGGGAATAAAATAAAAACAATAGCATATAAAAGCATAAATCTTAATTATGTGCAATTTAAAAGTACATATTAATTATGTAATTAAAAACACCCCCCAAAACCACTGGGGTTGGAATGAAAAGACCTGGCTTCCAGTGTCAGTTTTGCTCCTTGAGTTGTGTGACCAGGGAAATGACATTTAATGTTACTGATCTCCAGTTTTCCCATGTAACAGGAAAACAATAGTAGTTGTACTAGTGAATTCATGGGAGGCTGTTGTGAGGAAAAGACTTTGTAAGTTGTAAAGTTCTATGTGAAATGTGAGATACCATTAGAGTCCAAGTCTCCAGACTCTGCCTTGTATACTCTTCCAGTATTCTGCCTTGCCATGCTTGGATTCAGGTAGCACAGTGCCTTTTCTCTGGTAATTTCAAAGGAAAAATGTATTATTTTCTTATAATTTGTTTTCCTTAAACTTCTCCATTTTTACCTTACCCATTTATACCCAGGACCACATTTTTATTATCAAATATTTTATTTTATTTTATTTGAAAATATCACATATTTTATTATTAAATCATTAATCCAATAAAACCTTTGGGAAAATGGGATTTCTATTTTGCACAGCAACAAAGTGCCACATTTCAAACCCAGCCTCAAACATTAAGGGCTTGGAGGTAGAGGAAAGCTCATGGGATTTAAGGAACTTAGAAGTCATTGAGCTTAACTCCATTTTACATGTGAAGAAACTGAGGCCAAGAGATGTAAAATGACTGCCCTGAGTCACACAGTTAATAAGAGGGGTTCAAATCCCAATCTTTACTCTAAATCCATCATTCTCCCCACTACACCGTTCTAAAAGTGACTGCTTAAGAAAGGTGTTTTACTTGTTACTTGATTTGTATAGACAAAATAGAAGTGGAAACCCTTTCCCTCCTACCTACCCCTCCCTCCAAAATATAATAGATGGGAGACACTAAAAGACTGGGAAGAATTAACTATTTCCAGTACAAGGAATCATAAGAACTGAGCTTTGTTTTTTTTAAAAAAAAGTTTCTGAATTTTAACGAATAGATACCTGTATCCTTGGAACCTTCTGCTTATGTGAAATAGTATGTCTGCCTACATGTGTCTGATTTTGAGTAATTAAATAAAATAAAAACATCTCTGTTTGACATTTAAAGAGCTTTATAATCAGTCCCCAACCTACTTTTATAGCCTTATTCTATATTATTTTCCTTTCTGTACTCTCTGGTGCAATCAAATTGGACTTCCTGATATTCTCTCATGACATTCTATTTCTCTCCAGGAGAAATGCCAAGAGCACAACAGAGGTCTGTAGAAAATATTCACTGATCTACAAAGCTGTCGATACTGTCAATTGGGAGGGCTTGTGGAAAATTTTGGCAAAATTTGGTTGTCCCGAGAAGTTCATCAGTACTATATGCTTCTGGATAATGGATGTTGCTCTCATGCTCTTCCAGTGACAAATGGAGTGAAACAAGACTGTGTACTTGCTCCCGTGCTTTTTAGTATGATGTTTTCAGCTGTGTTGTCAGATACTTTCAACAAGGATGAAAATGGCATCAAGGTCAGATCTGGGACTGAGAGTAAATTATTTAACTTGAAAAGACTACAAGCCAAAACTAAAGTTAGAGGGAGAGTTAGTATGTGACTTTTTGTTTGCAAATGATTGTGCACCCAGTGCAGCCTCTGAAAATGAGATGCACTGAAGTATGGATTGATTCTCTGCCATTTGTGCTAATTTTGGCCTAATAATTACCAGCAAGAAAACAGAGGTTCTCCACTAGCCCACACCACACCATCCATATGGGGAGTTACAGGAAATTGAGACATTTTGAATGCTGTGGATAAGTTCACTTACCTTGGGAGTATACTTTATGGGGCACTTCACATAGATGATAGGTATCAGCATACATTGCCAGAACTAACTTAGTGTTTGGGAAGCTCTGAAGGAAAGTGTGGGAGAAAAGAGATATTAGTCTATCTGTCAAACTGAAGGTCTACAGATTCATTGTGCTGACCTCATTACTGTATACCTGTGAAACCTGGAGAGTATATCAGCACCATGCTAGAAGCTGAATTGCTTCTATCTGAAGTATCTTAGGATGATTCTGAAGATCACCTGGCAAGATAAGGTACCAGGCACTGAGGTCCTTTCTTGAGCTGAATTGACAAGCATTCAAACTCTTTTGCAGAAAGTACAATGTTGATGGGCTGGCCATGTTGTTGGAATGACAAAAGTATATTTGTTGAAAAGACTGTTTTATAGAGAACTAACGTAAGCTTAAAGGATCTTCATTGACTCCTATTTTCTCTCCCCCTCCCATTCCCATTACCCAAGAAAGTCCTGGCAGAGAGGTAGCTTGGCCTCTTTAAAGCTATATCATTGAAGTATGAGTTTTGTAGTTCCTACAGTTTAACTGGAAAGGTTTCAAGTCTGGACCATCCCCAGAAACTTGGTCACTAGTTAATGAATTATTTTGACCATAGAAAATCATGAAAAACTGTCTATAACATAAGGCATAGAAGGCTTTCACATTTTAACTTGTATCAGGAGAGGGAATACCATACTGATGAAATCACACTTCTTGGAAGTATGTCCAAAATTCCTGCATGCCCTATGACCATGACATTATTCCTGTTCAAGTCCCTGTGCTGGGAGCATCAATTTTCATCAGATTTATATATATATTTTTTTTCGAGAATAGATGATTCACTTTATTGTGAATCAGCCCTCAACTTGACCATCATCATTGCCACAGCATGTTTCAACAAAAAGAGGTACCATACTTGACACACAACCATAGCTTTAAATCTCTATGGTAGGAAGAAGCTAACACATGAATAAGTTGCTATTGAAAAAGCTGGCAGTGACCTAGTTGTGTCTCCTCTCTACTTTGATAAAGGCTCAATTTCTTTTTTTTTTTTGGGGGGGGTGGAGGGAGAAGGAATAGGCTTTCCCATCAAACTGGCTGGATACACAATTCCCAAAGTAGGGTGGGACTCCATAACCAAACAACATCCCAAGGTCAGGCTTGCCAAAACACTCCCAGTGGAGTGTTTTATCCCAGTAGGAGTCTTTTTCTTGAAGGGGAGGGGAGGCATCCACCCTTATTCTGAAGGTCCATCCAGGGTAGAGAAACCCACTGGGGGTTTAGGGGCTGTTGGTCCCCGCAGCTTTCACTCTAGCAGCTTTGGCCTTCTCTTCCAAATCATCTAGGAACCTCTCCTGCGCCACTGAGTAGAATGTATAGCCATAAATAGCCAACACCAAGGCCCCGATGCTCAGGCCCGTCACGATGTTCCGGCCCCGCCGCTGCGGAAGCGTTTTCTGCCAATGGGAGAGCTCCACCTGCCGCATAAAGCGTAGCTGGGCTCAGTTTCTCTCGCGCCGGATCAATGCCCTGCGCTACCGGGGCCTTCCCGGCCTCGGAGCCCGGGGCTGGTCCGGCATCAGCCATCTCACACCTCGACCTACTCCAGAGGGTCCAAGATTTATATTTTTCAAATGGAATACTTTTCTACCCTTCTGCTCCACCTTGAATATTTGTTATCTTCTCATTCCGACTGATTACATGCCAATCAAAGACATTCCCAATCCAATTCAATCCATTCCAATCAAGAAACACTTTGTAGCAATAGGACTGGAAATTAAAATACCTCAAAGGACCAAGCTGTATCAACTGATAGTTGCATTTTTATAGTGCATTTTTTATCCATAAAGCAAAGAGAATAGAGATAGTAGGTTGAAAAATTTTATTTCAAAGTAAAATTACAATATTAGGCTTTAATTATTTATACTTAAAGCTTATCTGCACAGATAAGAGAAAGAAAATGTTTATTATCAAGCATATTTCCTTATACTCATTTATCTGGAAATCCCATTTTGCATACTTTTTGTCACACATTTGATGCAAACATTTTTTTTTTCCAGCTGAAGCATATATCTGTGGTCCCGTTCCAGCACTTTATTTTGTCATACATGTGACTCATTTTAGCTGGAGGAGCATCCATGTCTTCAACCATGATTGCTATAACTTCTGATTTGCTGCTTGGACAGTATCCATTAAACCCCTCACTGACCTTTTGGATGTATTTCTGACTGCTAATATTTGAATGAATATCTTTTAAGTATATTGTCCAGCTATTGATGAGGACCATATTTAGAACATTATAAAAAAAAAAAACATGCACAGGGCACTGTAGTGGCAACCACACTGGCATACCCAGGATGACTGCTAGCACTAGGAAAGATAGCCGTTTAAGGGGTCAACAATCTTTTTTAATTAGATTCAATAGTTCAGGGGAAAAGTCAACACAGTGAACTTTGGAGAAAATACAAACAAGCAAAGAAATAAAGACCAAGAGACAGGGCTTGACTGCCTGAGTCAACTATATACTTTACATACATTGCTGGACTGAGAGAGCCTTTACATCTGAGCAGTTGGGGAGCTCTGAACATACAGGCCACTCAGAATCTTGACCAGGGAATCACAAGATCCTTCTCATAAGTGAGCCCCCAAAGCAAAATATCAGCTCAAAGTATCTGTATCATCTGTATCTGTATCTCTATCTCTATATACACTTCTCAGAGCCAGAAGGCATCACAACCCTCCTGACTCAGTGCCTAATTAGAAATTAGCAAAAGGTGTGAAAGCCTTTGTAGAAGCAAGCCTCCCCTAAGCAAGCTTCCCTTAATGGGCTCCATGTGAGCCTATTAATGAGCTGGGAAGATCTTATATTCCATTAACATTACAGGTACTTCTACCAGAGTAACACCTTGTCATTTGGTCAAGAGTATTTGCTCCTACCTTATTCTTGTTGTGAAAGTGAACTTAGCTTCTGTTTCAGGTTGTTCTCTGCTGGAATATAAGTACACGTCTGGATAGAGAGTACTTGCAAAAGTTGCAGGCCTGGATCTCTTATGCTGGCACAAAGTCAGAATCATTGCTGGATTTTCTTTTGGCCTGTGAGTTTTCATTACTTCTGGAAGTTCTCTATGATTCTGATGAACAGCTCTAACTATTCTTCATTTTTTTTTTTGCTTTTTGGAGGGGGAAGACAGGGCAATTGGGGTTAACTGACTTGCCCAAGGTCACACAGCTAGTTTTAAGTGTCTGAGTCTATAATGGCAAGCACAGAAGTGATTCACACCTTGTTTAAGCCATTGAATTAACACCTTGTTTCAGTCTGTTGAGAAACAGAACATGTGAACTCCACAACTTGGGAACTCCTGGTGTAATGGAACTGCAAATTTAAAGATCTTCCCTGCCCCTAGCTTAAGTGCACCTGGAGCCTGTGGTGGGAGGCTTGTTTTTCAGGGAAGCCCAACCTTGATACTTTTGTGATTGGGCAGTGGGTCAAGGAGGTTGTTACAATCTTTGAGCTAGGAGAAGGCTATATAAACTCTGATGAGAGGCTTTGCTTTGGGGTTCACTTTGAGAAGTGTTGTGTGATTTGACCAGATGAGACTCTGGGAAGCCGTTGTTGAGAGCCCCCCGGCTTTGAAAACCCAGATGTTGATGCTTCCCTCTCTGGTAACTGTGATTTGGTATTGATGCATGTAATGTTGGGACAGTTTGGAAGCCTGTCTGTTTGATCTGTAAGTTCTGTAACTCTGAAGTTTGGGGTGCTGACCTTTTTCCCCTGAACTAGGTAATGTGTGTTTGTTTGATTAAAGTAAGCTTGTTAACCCATTTTGAGTTGCTTTCCTTTTGAAAAGCAGATCTAAGAACCTGTGTTGGCAGCTACCCTGGGGATATTGGAGTGCTTGCCGCTACACCTGGGGAGGAGCTAATGACTATATAAGGAGAACCCCGGGACTAGAGACAGCAGGAGCTGAAAAGAGCACTCTTGTGGTGGCAGAGGCAAGGGGAATACTTGTGGTATCTTGGCACTCTGTCTGCTCTGTGTTGATGTTTGTTTGTGATACTTTGTACAGAAGCCCTGGGACCTTACTGGAAGCCCTGAAAGAGGATTTTCTGGTTGTATGTTTATAGACATCCTGGAGGGGGGTTTTGGAGATCCTGGAACTTGACTGATAATTTGTGCTAACCTCTTGGACCTTGTTTGTGGGTCTGTGTTGATTTCTGTGTTGATGATTTGTGTTGAGTTCTCAGACCTTGTTGGTGGGTCTGAGTTGATTTCATAGGCAGATAGTGAATTGATGATGGTTCCAGAAACGTGCATGATTATCATTGTGGCTCTGTCAAACTTTGTCTTCCTGGGAAGGACTGGACACTGTGAGTTTCACTGTAGAATGGGAACTGGATGAAGAACTGGACAAGGAACTGGGAACTGCCTGCCTTTGAACCCAGGTGACACTTGGAGCTGGGACCAAGAAAGAGGAACCATGGAAACTGAGAGCCAGCCTTGAGTCAAGCTGAAAGAAGACTTTACTTGGATACTGTGTTCTGACTGAGCAGATTATAATACACTGTGACTTAGGGGTGGAGAACTCTGATTTTTGTACTTTGTGACTGAATTAAGGATTTTGTGATTAACTAAATGAATGTACTTTGTTGAAAACTATGTGACCACTTTGGTGAAAACTATGTGGCCATTTTAGTGATAAGTTGTTGACATGGTGAATGCTGTATTTTTATTTTATGTGATAAGTTGTAACATTGTGAATGCTGTACCTTGATTTTCTGTGAATGTTTTGTTCTGATTTGTTATTGAGTAGAGAGTTCACTATACTGTGTAATCAGAACCTAGAAAGCTGTTCACAGCAGCAGTCCTCTGGAAAACTCCTTGTGCTTGGTTTTACAAGGACTTATAAAGGAAGATGCTATCTGTATCCAGAGAAACAGCTGACAAATGGAAGTATATATATAGAATGATTTTACACACACACATATACACACACAAACAAAAATATATACACACATGTGTCTGATGGTAGCCATCTGTAGGGTGGAAGGAGAAGGGGAAAAAGGAAAAAAGTACATAACTTTATTATATATTTTAAAAGAACTGAAAGTTGTACATGATAGATTTGTAGTTTCATGTGCAATCATCTTTTTAAGCAATTATAACATGTTATAGAAATGCTTGTTCCATAAATTAAAAATAAAGTAAATAAAAATAAAATAAAACTTGGGAGATATATATTCCATTTGGCCCAATCCTGTCTGACAGAATCTCCTCCTAACTCCTTAAGGAGAGAGACCTTCAATGGAATAGGTCTCACAGTGTCATAAGAACCTAGGAGGAAGGTTAGTTACTGGATAGTAGTATACTTTAGTTCTTCCAGGGTTATAGCCTATTTTGAAACTCACCTGAAAAGGGCATACTTATGAATGACTCAGTAAATGGGGGCCATACAAATACCAAGGTAGAGAATATGGGTTCTCTGAACCTGAAGAGATCAATAAGCTTATGGATGTCCTTTTTAGACTCTTAGGATTTAGTCATCAGGACTGGATAGTAAACTTCATAGTTCTCATAGTTGAAAGAAGAGAAAGGTATATCCCAAAGAGATCATAGAAGAGGGAGGAAGACCCATATATACAAAATTATTTATAGCAGCTCTTTATGGTGGTTGCAAAGAATCAGAAATTAAGGGGGTGCCCATCAATGGAGAAGGGCTAAACAAGTTGTGGTATATGCATGTAATGGAATATTATTGTGCTATAAGAAACGAGGAGGAGACGATTTTCATATTTACCTGGAGAGACTTATACAAACTCATGCTGAATGAGAAGAGTAGAACCAGGAGAAATTTGTATACAATCACAGACATATCATATGTGTGATGACCAACTATGACAGACTGGATTCTTCTCAGCAATGCAGTGATATAAGTCAATCCCGAAAGTCTCATGAAGGAGAGAGATGCGACATCCAGAGAAATAACTAGAAAGAACTGAGCTTGAATCCTGATGGAAGCAAACTAATTGATCTTTTTCTTTTCATTGTTTGGTTTTATTTCTTCTTTACCATTTTTCATCCCATCTAGTACAATACGCCTTTGTAACTTGACTAATGTCTAATGGTGAAAGTATTTGCAGATCCTATACTGGATTATATGCTGTCGTGGGGGGTGGGGGGGAGGGAGGGAAAGGACATTTGAAACTCAAGGAACTATGGAATTGAATCTTTTTAACTGAAACTAAGCTAATAAATTAAAAAAAAAAGAAAGCGGAGAAAGGTGATGAGGAAAAAAGGGAGCCTTCGGTGATTAGATTTCTAGTGTGCTGCTCTGTGGCTGTAACTTTTCTGTGTATACATGGAGAACCTTCTCAATGGGGTAAGGAGAGGGCCCCCACTGACAATGTATGATGAGACTAGGTAGTGGACACTCTAGAGTGATGGAGGAAAAGTTAGGAAGACCTGAGTTCGAATTTTGCCTCAGGCACCAACTAACTGTGTGATCCTGAGTACGTCAGTTTACCTCTTTGGTCTCAGTTTCCTCATCTGTAAAAAGGAGATAGTAATTGCATATACTTCCCAATATTACGAGGATCAAATGAGATACTATTTGCAAATTGTTTTGCAAATCTTAAAACACTCTGCTAGTTCTTTTCTTCTTCCTCCTCCTCCTCTTCCTCTTCATCTCTTCCTCCTCATCTCTTCCTCCTCCTTCTTTTTCTTCTTCACCTTCTTTACCTTTTTTTCCTTCTTCTCCCCCTTCTTCCTTCTGACAGTTGCTTAAGGAGTTTAATAATGTGAGTAAAGTAATTGTGAATGTAAGTATCTCAGTGTAAGGAAAAGAAAAATACATTTTATTGGCACATTTAGCAATCAAAGAGAAGTCTAAATGTTCTGTTTGGTCTTCAGGATTGTGCCTTGAAGACAGAGTTAGCTCATGTACTCAATTGTAATAATACTATTAGCTAACTTTTACAAAGAGCTTTCAGGTTTGCAAAGTACTTTAGTTATATCTCATTTCATCTTAATGACAACCCCATGCCTTTAGTAACAAGGTGAAAACAGCTATGCTGAGCCAATGGGGGGGGGGGGGCGTGACTAATAGGCTGCAGGTGGGAAATATGGTCTCTGACCAGGTCTCACTGGAGAAGCTGCTGGATCCTGCTGAGATTAGGAGCCTAAGGGAAGGGATTAGAGCTCAGGAGTGAAGATGAGAATTGCAGGTAGAGAACCTCAGGCTTTTTGCTTGACTTTCACATCTCACCTTGACTTCTTCCTGCATGGGGTGTGTGTGTGTGTCAGAACGTGAGTAGGCTTTAACCACCAAGAAACTTTGGACACTATAGGAGAAGTCTAAACAACAATCTAATAAGTAATTAGAATAAATTAGTGAGGATGTGGTCTAATGGGGACAATTATATGAACTCAAGGCCTTTCATTACCCTGGTTGCCTTGCTCTGGATCTTTTCCAGCTTATATATGCCTGTCTTATTTGGTGGTGCCTCAAACTGTCATATGAAGTTTACTTAGTCCTATGACTCCTAGCCCCAAAAGCTGCCTTCTAGTTTCCTGTTATCAGAGGAATTTTCTCAACAGTCAGTAAAAGGTGATCTGAACTTACTCTTGTTATTCTAAGGCAGAGTAATCTTAACCCAGGATCCATGAATTTGCTTTTTTATATAAAAATTTTATGTCCTTATTTCAGTACCATTGGTTTTCTACCAATACTTTTGGTAATTATGTCTTTTTTGCATTTAAAATTATGTTGAGAAGGGGTTCTTGGACATTGCTGGTCTGCTAAAGAGATCTATGATAAATAAAATGTTAAGAACTGTTGCTCTAGTGGATTTATATTTTGTATACACTGTCATATTTTTTGAAATACATGTAAAATTGAAGAAATATTTATTTCTATTGTTCTTTTTCCTAAAACAAGGAAGCTGCATCTTGCCAGAGTTAAGCCATCTTAAGCATAGACAGTCTGACTTTCAAGTCATTCCAAATCTTTGAATGTACAATTGGCTCTGAATCTGGCAAAAAGAAATCAAACCTCCACTGTTTATGGCCCAATAAAATGAGTTGGAGGATGAGTAAGGAAACTGAAGAAACTGAAGAAATGTAAATTCCATTTGATCCCTTCCTTTCAGCAAGATTTCCAGCTCTCCATCATTCCCTTCTTTGACTCCACAACTGTGCTTTGTGTTTTCTGGTTCCCAATTATTCCTTTTATCATAGAAACTTGTCGAGTTTGGGGCAGTGGTTTGGCAACTTGAAAATAAGAGCTCTGGAGGTCACCCTGAACTAGGCGTGGTGTTCACATTGAACTGAGAGACTTTCATGGTCAACGTCTGATGCTTTCTCTGGCGTTTGCTGGTTTCTCAAGCTGGGGTTCAGAAATACTGAAGCCAAGGATAAGGAACTAAAATTTAATTAGCCAGTCAGGCAGTATCTAAGCACAATTAGCTTAGGAGAAGGGATGAGTGGATTTCTACTTCAAAGAAAAAAGTCACTAAATACAATTGCACACAATATTCCTTTTACCTCAAAAGATCTTTTTACAGAATTTAGCAAAAAAACAGAGAAAACAACCCAAAAAACCCCCCAAAAGGCAATATGGGCCTAAGCATACACACAGTGTATCTAAGTTCACGGAATAAATCAATTCATGAACCCACTGGGGAGTAGCACTGATAAAATTAGGTTTTATTCACAACCTAATAAAGTCTTAGAGCTCAGGTCATATATAACATCAAAATAGTTCCAAATTATATTATTTGTAAATTTTTAGATACTGCACATGGCTTGTGGTCATACCATGGAAATTCTATGAACAAGTTTTCTTGGGGTAGGATCCATTTTGCATAACATACTAACAATTTATTTACCTAGCATTCAAATGCCTCATCTATCTGAATCCCACCTGAGATCCTGGAAGTAAGAGAAAAGACTTCTGAGCAGCCAGAATAAGTGTTGCAAAGCCCAAACACTGGAATGCATGTTTACCTTTTTACTCTTACTTTACACATAATTTTAACAATTTAAAAAATATATAAACATATGTAATGTATATATTTATATATAAATATATTTAACACACTCAAATTCAGTAAATGTTTACCATGTATCTATCTACTGGACATAGGACACTATGCTAGATGTGGGAGGAGATGGACTATTCATATATAGTACTGTCCCTTCTTCCATGGAGCTTACAGGTAGGTAGGGGGCATAAAATACTTATGTGGGATATAAACTAATACATAAGCTCATTTAAGAGTTACAAATAAATTTGTATATGAAATCTGAAAAGGGAATAGTCATTAGAGAATCAAGGAAGGCATCATGGAGGCAGTAATGTTTGATTTGGGGTTTAAAGGCTATGTATTTCAATGGGTAAAAGGAGAGGGTGACAGTATTCTGGGCACAGCATAGTAGATCACCAAAGGCAGAGGCAGAAAAGCATGAGACACACAAAGGAAACATGGATTATGGAAGCATTTCAGTGACAGGATAAGGAGAATGAACTTTATTCAGTATTCAACAGGGAGCCATGTGAGGATTAAGAGTAGAGTAGCTCCAGATCAATGCATAATGAGGGTTAATCTTGTAGCAGTGTGAAAAAAATGGATTTGAGGAGGGAAAGAGTAGAGGCAGGTGATAAGGTTGGAGGTTATTGAAATAGTCTAGATGGGGGCAATTAGAGTCTTTGGTAGTGTAGTGACAGAAAGGAACAGATGTAAGAAATATGGAGAAAGAAAAGGTGGGGCTTGACAAATGATTGACTATGGAAGGTATGACAGAGAAAAGGGTCAGAGAAAACATCAATGTTTTGAAAATGGAGATTGAACAAATAGTCATGCCAGGGATAAAAAAATAATGAAGCTATGGAGGAACAATAACATGGTCAAATGAGTATTGACCGTTTCTTTAGAAAAGATAGTCAACTCTTTTTTGAGAAGAGATGGCCAACTCTCTTTTGACCATGATGAATTTAGGTTCAGGTTGGATGTGGAGCTCAGGTGAGAGTTCAGGGCTAATTGTGACTTACATGGTGGACTGGAGTGGGGTAAGGCTAAAGGCAGGGGAAAAAATAGGGGGCTACTGTAATAATTCAGGCTAAGGTAAGGATGGCAGATTCATATGAGCAGGAATGAAATGGAGGGATCAGGAGGGAGGGATATTACTTAGTATGGCAGACATGGAGACTGGTAGGATGTGAGGGAAGAAGGGAGAGCAAAGAATGAAGGATATATCCAATTGGTTTGAGCTTTGGTGACTGAATAATGAAGCCATGAACAGAAATATGGAAATGGATAGGAGGAGAAGGTGACTTTAGGGGAAGGACATAATACCTTAAAATTGGAAGAAAGCTAGCTTACAAGTCATCTGATTCAACCTGCAACCTGCTGTAGGAAGTTGCTCTACCATGTTCTTGAGAGATGGATTTCTGGTTTCTGTGTGACGATTCTGAAAAATCCCTCCCAGTACAGGGAGCTCATCACTTCACAAGGGAGACTATTTTGTTGTTGCATAGTTCTTTCCTTTGTTTAGCTGAAATCTACCTTTCCTAATTGTACCCTCCCCCCATTATTCTTAGTTCTGCCCTCTGGAACTTTTACAAAATAAGCCCAGTTTCTTTTTTTCTTCTGTGACAATCCTTTCAATACTTGAACACACCCTCCCTTCTCTTCCTCAGACTAGACATCCTCTCTGTTTTTCAAGAGTTGATGTAACATTTTCAGCAGTGCTGTAGAGTAAGCAAGCACTCTCCAACATAGGGTAAGAGTGGTATCACAGAAAGTACTCTGTGTCTGGAGTGAGAGGAAGTGGGGAAGCCACACTCTTCTATTTATTGTCATTGTGACCTGGGGAAAATCCCTTAACCTCTCTAGGCCTCAGCTTTTTCCTCCATTTAATAAGGGAATTCAAATGAATGATTTTGAGAGTTTTTTTCCCTGTTCCGATGTAAAGTAGCAAGCATCCATGAGCAATCTTGACAGCCAGTAAAACTCCCACAGGCAGGGCATTTTGACACGAGAGGTGAAAATCACTTGAAGGGTCTATAAAAGGAGATTTTCCCAAACAGAAAACTGGTCCAATCAGTTAGTGTGCACCTGAGAGTGGGGAGCAAGACTTTGCTTATGCTTACAGGTATCTAGGAGTTCTGGGATCTCTCTCTTGTGTAAATTTGTGTTGCTCTCTGGGGGCTCAATCAGCTTGGTCAAAGACTCAGAATATGTATCTTGCTTTTGTAACCCCTGGGGAGTGTAAGTTTTAGGAGCTACATTACTCAAGTTTGCCTGGGGCTGTGGCAGCAGGGGAATGGAGACCTGGGCAATGTTATTGTGTGTGTGTGTGTGTGTGTGTGTGTGTGTGTGTGTGTGTGTGTATACTAATGATAAAAATAGAGTTGTCCTTTTCTTCTGGCAGCTTGTTGTGTAGTTAAAGCATTTCTATCAAAGTGTTCTCCTCCATCCCTAGAACTTCCTCCCTCCTCATTTTTACTTCTTGGCTTTCTTGGCTTCTTTCAAGTCTCAGCTAAAGTCTAAACTTTTGCAAGAAACCTTTCTCACTACTAATTAATTTTAGTGCCTTCCCTCTGAGATTACCTCTACTTTATCCTTATGTATCTTGTTGGTACGTAGTTGTTTACATGTTGTCTCCCCAGCTGACTGTGAGCCCCTTGAGAGGAAGGTCTGTTTTCTGCCTTTCTTTGAATTCTCAGCATTTAGCACAGAACCTGGAATGTAGTAGGTGCTTAATAAATGCTTGTTGACTTGACTCCTATTTCTATAGCAGTAGTGACTACAGTGAAGAGACTGAGGCATTTACAGACCATTTGCTACTCTGGTTGCCCTTTGTCAGAAGCATTCCAGGTAGTTTGATTTTCTTTTGAAATGTGATATCCAGAGCTGATCGATATACTGAGTTGTATCTAAACAGTGGAACTAGTTATTTTCTCTGATACTTCTATTATTGTGACCTAATGTTGCACCAGTGTTTTTGGTCCCCAGTTGATGTCTACCTAAACAGTTAGAGAAAGCTAGGACAGACAGTGAAGCTTGACTGGATGTTGGGACAGTGGCAACACTTCTTTTTAGCTTGCATTACTTAGCATCAAGGGTAGTGGGTAACTAATGTAGTTTAGGGCTATTGAGAAGGGTAGCTGAGCTCCAGAGAGGTCAGACAATGCTTTGTCAAACTAGAAGGAAAGGAATTCATTATTGAGAACCTCTCATTTAGATTAAAAAAGTGAGTCAGCTTATTCTAATGTATGGACTTGGTCAGGTAAGTTCCCTCATCAATTTGATGAGATAAGAGGGGTAAAAGCCCTTGTTTGAGACTTTGAGTGTTTATTCCTTCCAATAGTATGAAATTGCCTCTCTGGCATTTTCTGGAGAATAGGCTTGTGGAGTTAATAGCTCTCGTCTCTCGCTAGAGGGTCTGGGATCTTGAATGTTCCCTCTCCCTGAGAACTCTTTTGCCTAAGGAGGCACTTTTTACTCCCAGGAATAGCCCAGATCTTGTTTCCAATGACTCAGAGCCCTAATATGCCCCATCTCTCCCAGTAGACCATGGCTGAGGACTACTGTCCATAGCCCCTGAGCTGTCCAGGAGCTGAGGTACCTCTCCCCACAGGTGGAATGATTAGTGAATTTATCCTCAGGTTGGATGAGTTCTAAAGAGATCCTTGAAGTGCTCTCTCCCCATAAGTGAAAATCAGTTGATTAGACCATACTTTTTTTTCCCCTGGGTCATCTGTGAGTTACAAGTCCTTCTTCTTAAGACATTCTTCATCTAGAAGAGTAGCATCTCTCCAAAAGAGTCTGCCTTGCCTTCTTATTCCAGTTTGACCTACCAAGCAGCAAGAGTATACTTCCTCTGAGCTGTCTACTGCATATTTGCAATTTTCTTCCATAAATACAGTTTGTGTTTTTCAGTAACGACCACCTTCGAAGTCAAGAACTCCAGCTTGTATACGGAATACAGAGTCTCACTGTCGCTAAAGTCTTTTCTTACAAATGCAACTGGTTCCCGGTGACTGTAATTCATTCAGTGCCAAACTGTTCCCCAATCCTCTAGGCTGGCATTTATGTATAGGACATATAGCTTTCTTGATTCTGCATAGGCCATCACTAGTGCTTGTGTGTAGTGGTTGGCCAGGTTTTGAAAACATATGATTGATTAAAGCATCAGTAAGTGGCAAGACATGCAGGTAGAGAGGCAAGGGTAGTGACTTTGCCCCTCTTCATTCCATTCCAGAATTCATCTTTGTCCTCTTTAGAAAGAACATCTCTTTCCCCTCTGAACTAGCAACAGAAGTACTCTCTCCAGGTATTATGAGCCTGATTAAACGACTCCATAATGTAGTCATGGGATTGTTAAATAAATTTGTATGAGTAGAGTGAGCGAGGGTTCACTGGCTGGTCAAGGAAGGAACTTGACAATCCTAGGTGGGATTCCTTTCTCTGCTTTTTTCCAGGAGAAGAGTTGCCATAAAGCATATACCCTTATCCAACCTGAAGGAATCTGGCCACAGTAGTAGGGTGTCATGTTTTCCATTTCAAAATCACTGTGTACCTTAAATCAGGTTCTATTGAGGATGGGAGTACACAGTTTCACTCCTCTTGGGGTGTATATAGGCATACATATCTTAGAGAAATTGTGGGTTTGGTTTCAAACCACCACAATAAAATGAATATGATAATAAAGCAAGTCATGTGTATTTTGGGTTTCCCATCACATATAAAAATTGTGTTTACCCAATACTGTAGTCTATTAAGTCCATGATAGTATTACATCTAAAAACCCCCAATGTACATAGCTTAATTAGGGAAGCTAGGTAGTACAATGGATAGAGCAGTGGACTAGGAATAAGGAAGACTCATCTTCCTGAGTTCAAATCTGGCCCCAGACACTTACTAGCTGTGTGACCCTGGGCAAGTCACTTAACTCTCCTTGCCTCAGTTCCTCATCTGTAAAATGAACTGGTGAAGGAAATGGCAAACCACTCTAGTATCCTTGCTAAGAAAAACCCCAGATGGGGTCATGGAGAATTGGACACGACTGAACATACAACATACCTTAATTAAAAATACTTTATTGCTGAAAATTACTAAGCATCATCTGAGCCTTTAGGCGAATGGTAATCTTTTTGCTGCTGGAGGGTCTTGCCTCAGTGTTGATGACCGCTGGCTGATCAGGGTGGTGGTTACTGAAGGCTGGAGTAACTGTGGTAATTTCCTAAAATAAGACAAAAATGAAGTCTGCTGCATCAATTGACTTTTCATTTTACAAAATATATCTCTGTAGTATGTGATGCTGTTTGATAGCATTTTACCTACAGTAGAACTTTCAAATTTGGAATCAATTCTTTCCAATCTAGCTGCTATTTTATCAACTAAGTTTGTGTCATATTCTTCAATATTTTCATGTCCCAGGGAATAAGAAAGCCTGGGGAGATTGAGAGAGACAGAGGAACAACCAGTCTGTGGAGCAGTCAGAACACGCACAACATTTATTAAGTTTGCTATTTTATATGGATACAATTCATGGTCTTGTAAAATAATTACAGCAGTAATATCAAAGATCACAGCTCACCACAATAGATGTAACAATAATGGAAAAAGCTTGAAATACTGTGATTAATTACCAAAATGTGACACAGAGACATGATGTGAGCACATGCTGTTGGAAAAATGGAGGCAATAGAGTTTCTTGATTCAGGGTTGCCACAAATCTTTAATTTATTGAAAAAAAAAAGCAGTATCTGTGAGGTGTAATAAAGTGAAGCACAATAAATGAGGTATGCCTATATGTCTATTAGCCCATCCACATGCAATAATTCAACCTGCAGAGAGAGAGCTTTTACCTTCTCTGGACCTTTTCCTTGGGGAAAAGGAGGCAGCCCAAACTCCTAGGTTCCTATCTAGGAGATCACTATATGTAGCAGCAAGCACAGTAGCACACTGAGGATGGCTGCTAGCACACATTGTTTGATCTACTTCTCTAAAGGAAAGTAACTCAAAAGGGGTTAACAATCTTACTTTAATCAAAAATATGTCATTTACTTAGTTCAGGGGAAAAAGTCAGCACCCCGAACTTCAGAGAAAATACAAACAGAAGTTATAAGCAGACAAAAAAATACAAACAGAAAAACAGACCAACAGACAGGACATACAGCTGTCTGACCATTACATCCATACCTAGTTAGTTACCAGAAAGAGAAGCATCTGGGTTTTTGAAGCCAGAAGGCTCAATGGCTACCCAGAGTCACATCTGTCCAAATCATACAATTCTTCCCACGAGTGAGCCCAAAAGCAAAACGTCACATCAGGGTATATATAGCCTTCTCCAGAGTCAGAGAACATCACAACCCTTGTGACCACTGCCCAATCACAAATTAACAAGGTGTAGGTATTCCCGAAAAACAGGCCTCCCACCACAGGCTCCATGTGACCACATTCAGCCTGTTAGGGGCAGAGTATATGTTCAAATCAGGGAAGGTCCTCAAATTCACTTAAGAATATCAGGGAGCAGGGAAGATCTTCAAATTCCCATTACCATTATACTGTATGACAAGTGTCTTTTGTGGATATCACACTCACAAGGTATTATTTCATCATCTATCAAAACCCTGCCAGAGGTAGAGGGATAAAGGAGAGAGTTTCAGTTTGATTTTTTTGGGGGGGTTTATTAGTAATCTTTATTAATTAACTTTCTTCATGTTTTTGTGCTACACGTTGAGGGAATCTAATGAAATTAGAATCTGATGCATGTGTAGATCTCCTTTGTTTGCTACTATGGCATCTCCATGCAAAGGATGTTGGGACTCTACTTCTGAGAGAATTATGATGGTATATGAGGGAAATTCCTTGGAAAGACTGGATCCTGTGTGAACATTTTTTAACTGGTTGTGGTTGGGAGGAACGTCTGTAGCTAGAACCATCAGTATCTTCAAAATGACCCAACTAAACTCTGGGACATCAAGCTAAATTCTTCACTCATGTTCAGTAAAGTCATGTGTTAAGGGAAAGGTCCTTGGGGCCTTTTTACCTTTCTGAGGCTACATGATTTCTGAGAAATGAGAACTCCTTGGCCTTTATTTGCCCTTTGATCTTAGACTGGAGTGGAATGTCCAAATTTGGGAGTTTCAAAGGCCAGGGGAGCTTACTACAGGAAACTTAGATTCTGACTCCAGGATAAGTTTTGTAGCCAATGCAGCATTGGTGCCCCAAAGAGCAAGGATCAACCTTTGGAAGTAACCTTTGGTACCCTAACTCAATGGAAAGACTCATTGTGGAGTAATTCAACCTTTGAACATGAAGTTGGTGGGATCAATGCTATGTTAGGAACCGAGCTAAGTTTTGAGACTAATCCCTATCAGATACTGAGATGACATGGGAAGGAGGGGTTATGCTCATGACACATTTAGGGAAATGTTTTTGCTATTTGTCCGTGCTATCTATATCTCTGAATTAAATATCCTTTTGTAAAAGGATACTCTATTTGGTATTAAATGATTAAACAGAACTGGGATGCTAGTCACTACGCTTCTAACATGGAGTGGGAGGAAACACAGCTGATTTAGGCTTGAATCAATAGCAGAGAAAAGGGACACAAACTCCTCAGGGTACCCCAAAACCCTTAGGGGCAATGTGGTCTTGGACACTAGGCCACCTCTTTATCCACTGTGCTGTATTGCCCATCTACCAGCCTCTGCTATTTGAAAAATAAAATTTCTTTCAGATAGGCATCTAAGATTAGCTGTATAGTTTGGACTTATGAGAAAATCCTTTACCAGTTTGAATAAATGCCATTGGGAAGAATCTGTGAGAGTTCCTAGACTTTATTTTGTGCCTTGAAATACACAAAATTCATGAATGTTCAAAGTCTAAAGTAAATGTTTTAGATGATAAGACCCTCCATATGAGGTCCAGGATGAGACAGAGAACACTGGAAGTCCATAGAATTTTCTTATTTTACTGTGTCCATTGATCACAGCTCTCACCTCTGTCTTGCTCGATTACCATTGCTCTCCTTGGAAGGATGGACTGAGCTGAGTTTAATAGGATGAAATTTAATGGGGATTAGTGTCAGCTGGTCCTCTCGTGTCTTTTCTTGGTATGAAGGTAAACCTGGGTCTTTAAAGAATATACCAGTAGAGGTTAAACTTTGGCTGGTTTTACCAAGATAGAAGGGAAGGAAAGATGGGCCCAGAGTCTACTGTCTAAGGACTTGCCTAGGTTAAATCCACAGAGGTTTATGGTTGGTTTAACTACAGGGAGATGAATTTTCAGGCTATGGTAACTCTGGATTAGAAGTGAAATTTTTGGACTCTATATTGTATATTTCCAAGGAGATGGTTCTTATATAATGGCACCAGTTCCAAGGACGATGTATGCATCTCTATTACTTTACGTGATTTCTCAGAACCTCTTCATTCTTACTTCATTTTGAATAGTTGTGATATTGTACAATATTTTTAAGGTTTTAAACTCATCTTTGTCTTACAAAGATCTACGAGTCTAACGTAGGGATTCTTAACCTTTTTGTGTATGTGTCATGGATCCCTTAGACCCCATGGTGAAGCCTATGGTTCCCTTCTTATAATCATGCTTATAAATGCATAAAATAAAATATATAAGATTACAAAGGAAGCCAATTATATTTAAGTACTATTCTTGAAAAATATATATACACACATACATATGTATATGTATATCTGTACATGTGTGTATATATACATATACATATATAAGTAGAAGGTCATGGGCTCCAGATTAAGAACCTCTGGTTTATTATATAAGGCATATTATCAGCTGACCAGAAGATTGAAGTTTCAAATCTTTTTGTGGTCATCAAGAATATAAATAAGAATTATTGCAGTTGGAGCAAATTCTGTTAATGGGAAGCAGGAAGAGTGTATGGAGGACAGTCCTACTGTGAGTAGAGTCATGCCAGACAAAGGCTTGAACTATTCTCTACAAAGTCTTGCCAGAAATTCTGTGGGAGTTGAGTCATCTGTCTGTAATGTCTTGGTTAGTGAAGTAACTTTGGGAAGAGGAGTTCTATGACAGCAATAGCCTACGGGTACATATCCTATCAAGAGATTTGCCTGATAAGCTACCTGATGGTGCCTTGGAACAAAATCCCAGTGTCATTGTGCTAGTAATGGTTTCTTGGTTTACACTAGTGTGTTTCTTATGACAACCCTATATAACCTATCAGGCAAGCTCCAGTATCCCCATTTTAAAGATGAGAAAACTTCTCGGAAAGGTTAAGTGTTCCCATAATCACACAACAAAGAAGCATTGGAACCAGAGATGGGAGATGGGTCATTGGACTCCAGTGTCTAATGCTCTTCTACAAATATAGAGCTGACTGATTGGCTCAGAGTTCATGTAAATATCAATTATTTCTGTCTTGGTCAAAAACTCTGAGGGTCTTCCGTTCCCAGATTGATTTTTTTTTTTGATTAGGTAAAGAGGGCATTATCTGCCTCATTTTCTTACCTTGTCTTAATCACTGAATGGACATTGACTCAGTCAAACTGAGGCCTATTAAAGACCTTATCTTAAAAAGGTCAAGATCTCTGGCTGCATCCAGGGTGTGGGAGTTGAAGATCTTCCCTGCCCATTAATAGGCCTCATGTGAAGACTAATAAGAGAAGCTTGATTAGGGGAGGAGTGTTTTTCAGCAAGGCCCACACCTTTTGTTACTTTGTAATTAGGCAGTGGGTGACAAGGGTTGTGATGTTTTCTGACCTGGAAGAAGTATTTATATGCTTTGAGGTTAGCATTTTGCTTTGGGGCTTACTCATGTGAATCTCATGATGAGATCTCTGTGTTAGGAAGATTATTTTGGCAGCCGTGGGAAGGAAAGGTTGTTGAGGGGAGACAGAATGGGGACAGGCAGAACAGTAAAGAGGCAATGGCAGGAGATTATGGGATGATGGCCATGTCAATGAAGAAGCCATTCAACATTGTTTGAAGTGAGTGGGCCTTGGCTGGAGTTTAGAAATCTCTATTAGAAAAAGAGATTTTCGTTGTTCTGGCATTGACTGTAATGGGATATGACTTGTGACATCAGTGTAATATTTGGGAGGAGGAGCAAATGGATTCTGGCAGAATTTAGCTCATGAAATGATAAGGCTGATAGTTTTCTGAGCATTCACCACAAAGGACTATGAAGGGACATTTAGAAGGGGAAAGAAGGATTGAGCGGGTTCCAGAACTTGAGCCTCACCATTGACCATATGCCAGAGCTGAGATTAACTAAAGCATACACATTTATTAGAGAAATAGAAGACTCCTGAAATCCATATAAAGATAGAAAATGAAGAGCAAAACAAAATGATGTAGATAGAAAAGCACAATAGAAATCAGTAGCCCCAAAACTTTGATATGCAGAGTTAAAGAGATACAACAGATAACAGACTTAGAAATTCTGCTTACTGATTATATGTCTCAAAGCAGGGAATCTGAGATAATATCTCCCATGGGAAGAAATATTATGTAAGTCCCCAAACTGCAGCAGTGACAATTCACGGCCTATTTAACCTTCAGAAATGGTTGTGTTCAGGTTTTATTTACTTTTGTACTCTTTTTTTTTTTTTGCTTTTTGGAGGGTAATTGGGGTCAAGTGACTTGCCCAAGGTCACACGGCTAGGTTTTTTTTTTTTGTTTGTGTTTGTTAAATGTCTGAAGCTGGATCCGAACTCAGGTCCTTCTGACTCCAGGGCAGGTGCTCTACTCACTGTGCCACCTAGCCACCGCTACTTTTCAGCATCACCCACTGAGAAGTTTGAAGTGTCGGGCCCAAAGTAGAAATTTAATAAATACCTGCTGAATTGGATTGAACCCAAATTCATGGCCCCAGGACTAGTTGGTAGGCCAAGAATGGCATCCTAATTGTCTAAGAATGGGGGAATAGCTCCTCTAATTTTAAAACGTGTCCAGAACAAGGAGTAGCCTCAGTGTCTAACATGGCTGGCCATGGTATTTAGCGGCTCTTGTAGAGCGGGGGACACAAACCAACATCCTCTAGGAGTCATAGCCTTTTCACATGGCAATTTGTTAACTCTGCTCCCTTTTACCTTCCCAACCAACTACTGCTTAAGGTTAGTTAGGCTTATGTGAAGTAAGGACAGAGCTGTAATTAGTACTATCTGGGCCTGGGGTAGCACAAACTATACCTAAGATGAATGACACCAGTCCTTTGTAAGTTTTGAAAGAAAATAAGAATTGTGAAGGCTAACAACAATAACAGCAACAACCACAATCATAACCATGACAACTATGACAATACCCACAACCAATAATATAGTTGACATTTAAATAGTGCTTGAAGATTTACGAAACCCTTGATGTACATTACCTTAGCTGATTTTCACAATGACCCAGTGATTTGGGTACTATAGTTATCCCCTCCGTTTTATGGGTGAGAAACCTGAATCTCAGAAAGATTAGTGATTTACTCATGGTCAAATAGATACTATGTATTACTATGAATTGGAGGTAGGATTTTAACTCAGTTTCCCCTTTAATCCAATCTTTTTAAAAATTTAAACTTTTTTTAATTTATGGAAGAAAACAAGCATTTCCATAACATAGTATAAGAAAAAAGATAAATGCACATGAAACTACAAATCAATTATGTACAATTTGCTATTATTTTAAAATATGTAATAAAATTGTCATGTAAATTTGTTTTTTCCCCCTTTCTCCTCCTTACTCTGGCCTAGAGATAGCTAATATTAGACACAAATAATAATATCTATATCTATATGTTTCTGTGTGTGTATGTATGCAAAGTTATTCTATATATACTTTTATTTATCAGTTCTTTTTCTGGATGCAGATAGCATCTTTCTTCATATGTCTTTGTTTTTAATTTGCATATTTATAGTTAGTTAAGATGACTTAGTCACTCAAAGTCATTCTTAAAACAATATTGCCATTACTGTATACAACATCCTCTTTTCTATGCAGAGATAAAGAGGGAGATCATTGCAGGCATGTCAGCCCACATGTGGAAATGCATGGTGGCTAGAGATGGACTGTTCAATTGGATTGTAACGTAAGGTGTGTGAAGAAGAATAGTGGAAAATTAGACTAGAAAGGTTGGTAAAAGAGAGGTTGTATAGGTCCTACAAGGGAATTTGTATTTTATCCTAGATATAGTTGTATCTACTGAATGATTTTCAGCAGAGGGTACTTCTTTGATCTGTACTCTCTGTCCCAGATATACAAACTGATGGACAAGCTCTATAGATTATCCATCCCAAATGAATGTCTTATCTCTTCTACTTGCTTGTAAACTCTCAGAGAACAAGGACTACATCTTCTTCATATGTTTATCCTCCACACTAACATAGTGACTTTATTAATTGTTTGTTGAATGGATGATAAATGACTAACCAATTCAATTAGCAGTATTCAGACCATGCATCGTGAAAGGTACTTTGCATGCATAAAATTCCATACCAAAAATTGGATGGTACCTAGTGGAGAAAGAGACAAGAGGAAGCAGAGTGCTATGGAACTCAACTGGGAGTCAGGAAACCAAGGTTCCATTCTTGGTTATCACCTATTTACTCTGTGATATTGGGGAAGACTCTAGCCCTGAGTCTCGGTTTTCTTAAGTATAAAATAAAGGGGAAATTAATCTCTATGGTCCCTTCTAACTCTAAAATTCAGTGGTTCTTTCCTGAAATTATAGAACTCCTACTTGCTAACAGACAGAATTCTCACTATGTTTGTTATGCTTAGAATTGACAGCAAAATATCGGAATAGCAATGCCAGAAATAGATGTTTTTTAAAGTATTTATGCAAGCTAGTGAAGACTATAGGTAATACATTGCATTACTCTCATTTATTCCTTTGTTCACTCATTTTTCAAATTCATTCAATATTTTTCTTATTATTTTATCTTTATAATTCATGGATGATTGTAAGCTCCCTATTTTGGAGAACACTTCTAAAGAATTAATGGGAATTTGACATAGAGCAGAACCATGACATTATTGCTACTGAAATTAGAATGTAATCAGTTGAAAATGAAAAAAAAATTAGCTATGATTGACTAAAAAGACTTGATAAACTTTACAACAGATAATTTGTTCTATTTCTCTAATGATGATATCAAATCTTATAATTGATTTTTAAAAAATATGCCAGCAATATGTGATGCACTAAGGACTTCCTGGGCACTTAGCTAAAAGACTTACTAATTATAAATACTCTCTGCTAGACTGTAAACTCTGGGAAGGGGCCATGTCTTTGCAATCTTTGTATCCCTTGGTGCCTAAAACAGTTCCTGGCACATACACAGATATGGAAAGGATCTAATATTTGCACATAGTGAGTGCTTAATAAGTGGGTGTGGAATGCATACTTTAAGCTTTTGATCTGATGCACTGTATCAGTCCTTTTCTGAGACTTGCTAAATATAGATATTCTTCTCACATTAAAAAATGGAATAGATGAAGGTAATTTTTATTTCTGGTGCTCTTGTTCTGCTCTAGACTACTTATCGGTCTTGTTAGGATGTCTTGCCTGATTGCTACCATAGTCACTGGCTATAGGCACCCAATCAGTATTTAAAGTTTCCATTTTCCAGGTAATAAAAGGAAAATGAGGCACAGACTAAGAAAAACATATATTTTCCTGTTTTATTCAGGATTTCTAGGGTGGTTGTTGAGAAAGAAGTTGTCATGATTTTTAGGATTCAGAGCAGAGCAGGGTCAGGGCATTTGTATAATTCAGGAAAGGTTTGAATAATGAAATCCTTGTGAGTTGTTAACTTTCTTTTAGAGGCTTTGAGACTTTATTGTGGTACATGCAACTGTATTTGGCCAAAGATAAATGCTTATATGCCACACTGAGTGTTTTTTTTCCTTCAAAAACATGTGCATTTGTAAAATATATCGTTACAAATCATCTTCTATGTTTCCCCCCACTTATCTGTGTTATGAGCTATGTTCAAGGTGGCTACTTACATACCTTACCTCCCCCTAGTCCCACCCATTTCTCTTCAGAGTCAGCCAAGGAAGGACTGCCAAGAATCCAGAGATGGTGGAAACCGAAATCTCACTAGCCCTGGAAACTGGTCCATTCGGCTCAAGCATATTGTTGCTGTTTTATTAAAAGGGTTGATTTGGGGAATGTTGTGTTTTCCATGCAGTGTCATGCCTAGCAGCCTTGGTTTCCAGCCTTTATTTATATGCCTAATTGTTGCTATGGAAATTCAATATTTAAAGAGGTAATTATTGCTGATCTTGTTGCATGTGTCCATTTCTGATGTCCAGCTGTTAGCTCTTTAGCTCCAGTCTAGCAGATTAATTACTACTATTGATTACTTTGAGCTTCTCTCTTCACACCTGCAGTCTGGGTAATTAGCCGGTGGCCTCCTCTGAAAATTAGGAGCAGTTTCCTTCTGGCACCTTGCCATTTCCCAGCCATGTGCAATGCACTGATGAACAAAAGCAAAATCTATTTTAAATAGAGATATCTGGGTAATGAACTCTTTGTGTTTTTGAACTATCCGTGGATAATTCAAATTACCCTCTGTTAGCAAATATTGTACCTCATTTGATGACTATCTGCAAAAGAAAAAAATTCCAAAACACTGGTTTTTATTCCCACTTCCACCTTGGAGCAAATTTTCTCCTGTGTGTGTGTTTGTGTGTATTTTAACTTTCTAAATCTGTAGCTGAGGGTATCTTGCCTGCTAAATGCAGCCTTTGCAACTGAGAGGATGGAGGGGGTTTTGCAGGTACAAAGTTGCAGGCACCCATGCATGTCTGCTTGTCTTTTTTGCTTTCAATCCATTTTTCCATCGTAAAAATTCCAATACCCACCATTTTTGGCAGTCACTGATGTGAAGCAGAGAAGACAAGGTTCCTAAAGGCACAGCTCTAAAAGTTTTTTCCCTCTTTAAAACTTAAGCAGAGAACTAAAATATCAGAGAGATTATTGGAGCCATATACTCAAATGTCCTAACTTCATTTTGGATGCTGATAACTTTTCTTCCTGTGATTCTGGAAAGCAGAACTTATCACCTTCCCTAGCAGAGGATGCAGTAACTTCATGCTTCTGATCACTGATGTGTGACCTGGTATACACTATCATCTCTATTTTGTATTCTTGGCCCTTCACTCAGCAAATCCAAGCTTGTGGCAGAAGTGGGAATGGAGTCCCCAAGTAATCACATGTACTGATCACCAGCAAGGCAAGCTGTTCCTTTCCATTCGGGCAGGGTTACTCTAATGGGCCCTTCAGCTATTTAGCTTGTGTTGAGTTATCATATAAAAGGGTTATTGCTTATTGTAGGGGGAAAAAAGTACTTTCCCCCCTGCCTGTGGCATGCATCTGCCAGCTTTCAATGAAGGTTTGAAATGGAACAGAGAGAGTCCCAAAGCCCAGAACATCCCAGAGAAGAACTAATCTGGAAACACCCTGTTCGTCAAAAAGTATTTGTATTATCATCTCCACAAATTTCAAAATCTATTTTATCATGTTGGGTCCCGCTAGTACGTGATTGCTCTACAAAGGTATTCTTGGTAGAAGCAGAGAAATGGAATTTCATGAGTTTGAAGCAAGTCAAGTGGGAGATGGCAGGAAGTTAAAATGAAAGGGGAATGAGTAAACGGAGCAGGGGCATCCACTCATCAATCCAGTGAAGCTTTGGGGGTCACTGATTGGAAGGCTGAGCACTGGCCCTCAGACCAGAAGGTCCCCAGCTGGAATCTCATCATCTCCACTGTTGCTAGATTAAAATCTAAATGGTATACTGCCATTTGGAGGCCTTCTGTGCAGGGTCTCACAGAGTCACCAGTTATTAGGAATGCCTCCTATTATCACAACCCTAAAAGCTATTTGAACAGGAGCCTAATGTGACTGTGATTTCCAAGGACCATTTGCTGTTATTGCAGCTCTGTCTGGTTGTGAGTGGTAGCAGTTAAGCAGAGTTGCCTACGTATAGGCCTGAGAGGAGGGACAGAGGCAAGGAAGCACCAGAGAAACATTCATTGGGTCACAAATGTAAATTTGCCCAAAATGAACAGTCGATATGTAGATATAGATAGATATACACATATAATTGTACACACACACACACACACACACACACACGCACACATATATATGTATATATACATATATAAAATACTTTCGTTTGGGTAAGGTCATCTGAAATTATGACAAATAATCACACCCCTTCCCTTAAAATGAACAGTGGCAGAATAGTGTCATTTAGTATTGTATATAGTTTTAAAGGTTTAATGCTTTGCAATGGAAGTCAATGGTTAGGTACAGTGTTCTGGCCTTTTGGGCTATTTAACATCTTCTGTATAGTACATATTCTACCCTCTTTGCCAATATATTCATGATCAAATAAGATGACGTATGTAAAATGCTTTGCAAACTTTAAACCATTGCATAAATGTTCATTGTCATCAGCTGGATGAAGATATATAGATAAAGAAAATTGTGATTTTATTGGTATAGGGAACTCCAAGGTGAGGCAATGCCCTTTTCTAATGCAGGCTAGTGCTTTCTTTACAATTCATAGCTTTAGAAAGTTCCAGTTCACTATAGATTTAGAGATGTTGTGACCTTCGCAGGGTCACAGAGCTATTAGATGTCAGAGGTAAGATTGCACTGAATCCAGGTCTTCACACTTTTGAAGGGGGGGTCTCTATGCTATGATGTCTATGGAAAAATATTTTCATACATAAAGAAATCTATGCATATATATTCAATTGACATTTCTGTAGGTACTTAAATTCAAAGTTTTATATGTGTGAGGAAGTTCTTATGCTATACATATAAATTCAAGACAACCTTCCTGACGTCTTTGTTCTTTTTAACACTCATTTTAATCCCATATGCTTTTTAACATTTTCAAGACTTTTCATCTTCCTCCATACAAAACAAAAGAGAACAAAACGAGCATTACTTTTAGTTTTCCTTTTTTCTTTTGTCACCCGGGTACCTATGCTCAAAACCGCAGATTCATCCATGATTCTTCCTTTTTTCTTACTGTCCATATCTAACCAATCTCCAAATCCTTTGATTCTACTGCCACAATATCTTTGATATTTTGGTCCTCCTAATGCAATCACCCAAGTTCAGGTTTTCCAAATTAGTCATAGGGGTCTTAAGTTCCAGATTCAGCTCAGAATAAGCACACCCATACTACAATAGTGCTAATTATATCTTCACTGAGAATCATCAAAGGATGTAGGAATCAAGGCTATACGATGGAAAAATAAACCCAATTATAGCTGCAGTTGGATGGCCTTCCTTTTTCTATCTCTGAAACTAGAAACTCACTGTAGGTCCCAAGTACATATTCAGGGATCAATAATGCCCCTTTCTTCTATTCTCCCTGCCCTCCATCCTTTAGATTTCTTTTATCTTTAAATTCTGGTCACTACTCTAGCCTGGTGGTCACTCGGGCAGTTGTTTAAAATTGGTCTAATATGGCTTGGGCTGTATATCTCTGGAATTGCACCCTTCCTTATTTGACAATTTTGTTTTTCTGGACTTCTCTCCTTCATCCTGGTACTCCAAGTTGTCCCCCCCATACATCTCCAATTCTCCTGCCCTTGAGCCTATTTTTCTTGCCATCAGATGAATTTTTGTTATTCTAATTTTCTTGGGATTTTTGTCTTTTGAGATGTAAGTATAGTCATCAGGTTTTAGTGGAGATTACTAAAGACCTGGTCAAAATCCATGCACCTAACTACCTCCTACTTGAGAAATTATGATTGCCCCCTAACTCATCTCTCCCCTTTCTAATATTCCTTTATATGAATCTACTGGATAACATCACTTAATCAAGAACCTTCGGTAGCACCCATTGCCTATAGAAAAAACTGCTTTTTGAAAAATTCAACCCTTTTTTATGCACCTAAACTACCCTCATGGTATTTTTTCCTTTATAAACTCTATGATCCAATTAAACCCTACTAATTAATATTTTCTGATTTCATCTGACTTGTACTACCAACTAGTATTTGTAGAATGGATTCTCCACCCTGAATCTGTCTACTGAACATTCCTACTTAATGTTAAAAATGTTAAAAATATTTTTCATAGACATCAGTCTTTCCTGATTCTCTTAGCTAGAAGCAGTTTTTCCTTTATGTATCTTTTATGATACTTTATATGATTTCACATAAGCACCGAATCATTTTCTAGATTTTAATGTAGTTATCTATGTAGACATCACATTGTCTCTTATAAGGTTGCTGTTAACTTTGCAGAGCTCTGCCTCACTTAAATCCAATTCACTTGAAGGTGAAGACATCACCCTCCTGATGTCATTGATCCTCTTCTGATCAAACCCTGAATTGCTTTACCCCAAGTCTTCATCTCATGGATGAAACAAGAAAATCATGGACTTCCAAACAGGGCCATGCTTAATAAGTAGCATAAGGGAAAAGCAAAGCTAAAATGTTCACCCAGGATGGAGGTGACACAAACGGAACTTTGTGAAACCAAGTTTGAAAAGGGTTTATTATTATATCTGATTTTAATGGAGTTATTCCTCATAATCCAGATAGGAAAAGGGCCTCAATATTTTGAAAATTTTATTGCAAATAAAATAAATAAAATACTTGCATAAAATAAATAAAATGTAAAATATTATGACTATACTGTTTCAGATCAAGCAAAGCAGACCAGAGATTGATGAGCCATGTACTACAATTTCATAAGATAATCTTTCAAATCTCCCCATCATGTGGACTTTGAAGATAAAACCTATTTTTAGAGGAGTGATGTCATGGAGATAAAATCTTGGGTTCTCAGAACTGGAAAAAAGCTAAGAGGATGTCTTCTCCAACCCAAACCTGAGCAAGAGTCCCCTCTATAACACATCTAACAAGTAGACCACCTAGTCTTTGCTTGAAGATTATTAATAAGGCACATGAGGCTGTCTACTCCACTTTTGGGTATCTGTCATTATTAAAAAAGATTTTCCTTTAAGTAACCCTATATCTACCTCTTTGCAGCTTCTCACCACCTGGGTTCAAAAAGACTATGTCTTCATGAAGAGTTTTTTTCCCCTTTCACATAAGAACCAAAGAGGTTCTTCAAATACTTGGAGAATCTCCAATCAAAAAATATCAGCCTATTCCATTTTGCGACAGCTCTAATTATTGGGAAGGGCAGGTAGGTGGTGCAGTGGATAGAGCACCAGACCTGGAGTGAGAAAGACTTGAGTTTAGATCCGGTCTCAGATACTTACTAACTGTGTGACCCTGGGCAAGTTATTTAACTCTGCCTCAGTTTCCTCATCTGTAAAATGAGCTGGAGAAGGAAATGGCAAACCACTCTAGTATCTTTGCCAAGAAAGCCCGAAATGGGGTCACAAAAAGTCAGACATGACTAAAACAACTGAAGAGTAATTATTGGGATGTCATTTTCCATGTAACACATTGGAGTGAATGACTTTTCCCCCTTACTCCCTCATTAAGCAAGAATTCCTCCTTTTTAATCTCTAACTATTGTTACTAGTGCTTTCCTTCTGAGCAATACTAATTAAGTATAATTCATTTTCCAAGTGATAGTCTTTCAACTATTTGTAAACAACTAGCTTATTAAATTTAATTCAATGGGAGCACCCAGCTCTTATACTTAATCATTGGTTACTACAGATATAAAATTGAAACTGGCATCATAGGATTTAGAGAGAGAAGAGAATAGATCAGTTATTCTTATCCCTCATTTTCACAAGTGAGAAAACTGGGGCCAGGGCAAGTTTAAGCTATTTGACTATGCCTTTAAACCCACATCAGTCTGGCTCTCATTCTTTGGCCAACAATAGATTACAGTTCAAGCCTCACTTACTCATTGTTTGGGTTTTGATGGCTCAAAAAGTAAATAGTAATTGTATCTGTTCTGGCCAGAAACTCTGAGGGTCTTCCCCTCCCAGATTGATTCTTTTATGAAGGTAAACAAGAGCAATTTTTGCCTCACTTCTTGCCTAGCCTTAATCACTGAATGGGTGTTGCCTCAGCAAAGACTAGGTGGTCTACTTGTTAGATGTGGTATAGAGGGGACTCTTACTCAGGTTTGGATTGGGGGAAGACATCCTCTTATCTTTCTTCCAGTTCTGAGAACCCAAGATTTTATCTCCATGACATCACTCCTCTAAAATAGGTTGTATCTTCAAAGTCCACGTGATGGGGAGATTTGAAAGATTATCTTATGAAATTGTAGTACATGGCTCATCAGTCTCTGGTCTGTGTTGCTTGATCTGAATCAGTGCAGTTATAATATTTTACATTTTATTTATTTTTATGCAAATATTTTAATTTATTTTGCTTGCCATAGAAATTTCAAAATATTGAGGTCCCTTTCCTATTTGGATTATGAGAAATAACTCCATTAAAATCAGATATAATAATAAACCCTTTTCAAACTTGGTTTCACAAAGTTCCGTTTGTGTCACCTCCATCCTGGGTGAATATTTTAGTTTTGTTTTTCCCTTTCCTTTCTTTTTATGCTACTTATTAAGCATGGCCCTGTTTAGAAGCCCATGATTTTCTTGTTTCATCCATGAGATGAAGACTTGGGGTAAAGCAATCCAGGGTTTGATCAGAAGGGGATCTTTGTACAGTTGTGTGTCCTCGCATCCATCAAGCAGAACAATCAGTGTCATAAGTATTTCTGCAGGGAAGCATTCCTGCTGAACTGGAGCATATCCATGGATTAATACTGATCTTTTACTGGAAAAGTGGAGCAAAAAATGCTTTGCTACAGCTTCCTCCTGTGCACAGTTTTACTTGCTTCACTTTGATACCTGAGAATGCTATTTCCCAATGAGAGGATCAATCTAAAGACATATTATCATCATCAATTATTATTACTGTACAGTGCAATATCTCTTTTATTCAGGAACATGATGATGTCTGGCACAAACTTTTGAAAGAGTGTTGATTCCAGGGTAGTGCCTACTCAGTCTTAGTGTATGTAAAAATGCCCCCAAAGGCATGGAATCATCCCTGTATCCTCAATCATAGAATATGACTGTATGAAGGGGGTTTGCTTTATGGTTTGTAATAGAAGTCAGCCACTCTGGGAGAGAATTTCTTCCCTAAACTAGGGGAAGTTGGATTTTTCTGATTTTGTCTTTTTCCTTTTATGTGTCTTTCCATGTGTCCCAACAGCAGTATCAACTCTCACCCTAATGAGCTGAAACTACATTAGCAAAATCTTAGGCAGATAAATTGACTCAGACCTTGGTTTGATGATCCTACTTAAGACATTCAATTAATTCTATTTTGCTACAAGCTAATTTATGACTTTGTATTTATTCAAAAATGTTGAACATACAAATCAGTAGGAGACAAGGTAATGAATTATTCTACCTTCCTTCATGCTCTTGCCTCTATGCTGAACTACAGTAAGGGAGGAAGAGGAAATGAGAAAGAAAGGCTTTTTGATGTATGAAATGTGGATATTTTCTCCTCATATCATGCAGTCTTTAACTGGAGTAAACACGTCATCAGGCCCTCTAGGAGATGCTAATTAGTGCAGTAAATGTTAGTTTATTAATTGCCGTTACAATTTTCTTTGTTTCACTAGTGAATAGGTTTTTTTGAGCCTAGATGTGATGTGGTACGTCTGTGGGATTTGTTTCTCTTTGTGGCAAATAAAGACAAGCAGCCTGATAAGGCTGTGATGTATTAACAACGAGCCCTGTGATTCCTTTTTTTTTCCTAGAGGGAAGCTTAGAAATGGCTGCCGAATAATATGGGGGGGGGGGAAGCTGGGAGTTTTATAGAAATTGACTTCTCCATCTCCACACTGGGTGTATTTTTAATGAGCTCTTCAGATCTACAGGTAGCAAAAGTTTTCTTTGCTGAGGTACAGGGCAACTTGTCAAGACAACCTGCAGAGAAGTACGTTCAAAGATGAGCCAGAGAACAGAATCGCATTAGGTGATGCTGTGTTATATAATTGACTTCTTCCTATCTTGGGAAAGGTGATAGAAGTCAGAGTTGAAGGGCAGGAAATAAACTCCAACCCTTTTGTGATTCTTTTTTCCTGTTTCTATATCTTACTAAAACAAAAACATGTTGTTTTTGTTAATCTTTCTCCTATTGTCCCTGCCTCACTCCCATTTTCCACCTTTCTTCCACCTAGCCGCCTTTATGAGTACTTGAATTTTTAATACTATGATTTTCAAAACTATATTGACCGGGGTGGCTAGGTGGCGCAATGAGGAGAGCGTCAGCCCTGGAGTCAGAAGGACCTGAGTTCGGATCCAGCCTCAGACACTTAAGGCACACACAAACAAAAACCTAGCCGTGTGACCTTGGGCAAGTTACTTAACCCCAATTGCCAAAAAACAAAACCAAACCAAAAAACAAACAAACAAAAAACCCCCAAACAACAACAACAACAAAAACTATATTGACCACACATATTACTTTTTCTACAGAAGGCAGAGTATGGAGTATTGTAAGTGACCCCAGATCTTCAGACAGCTCTGTTCATATGGCTTTTGTTTTTCATCTCTTCTTCAGAAGGCAAGATAAAATTGTATTTCTCTCCACAGAATGACAGTAAATGGTATTGAATGAGACAGGTTAATCTTGGCTACACTTTAGGGGGAAAAGCTTATTGCAGACTGCCTTGCTGCTGTCATTTTTACATACAGAAGGACCCAATTCCACCCTTCCAAACAGCTGTGGTTCAGGTGGTCAATAAATGTGGCCAAAACATATCTTTCAAAGACTCATATCTCCCTATTTCCCTGCAAACATCGATTAGGAAATGGATCCTCAGAAATTATATTCATCTATCAATCTAAAGTTAAACCAGCCTTTTACAGCTATCAGTTATTGTCTGTCTAAAAGGAAAAAAATATTCTACAGGTCCAGGGTAGCAGATATTGGACTATACTAGGCCCTATTAAATCAAACACCTGCTATTTCTACCCATGGGTGCTTGGAAAGTGAGCCTGCATGGAACCACTCACAAAATCAGTTAACAAAGGAGGACACAGGTACCCTGACATGCTTATTGAGGAGCAGAGGTAAGTGTCCTTGGCTCATGGAGAAATTGATTTTTCTGTCAGGAAGGTTTCAAAGACTCTTTTTGTGTGTGTGTTGTCTGTCACTAACAGAGATGCCTCCCATTGTCCTCCCTGCTCTGTTCTCCTGCTGTGATTCAGCACTGGCATTTCTGGAGAGTATTTTCCCTCAGAAGCTGTGAGGAGATAAACCAGTGCTTTTCCGAGGTGTCACGTCAGGATGAAAAGGGGGAAAAAGGATGGCAAGGAGGAAGCACAAAATAAAGAGAGATGGTTCATCACATTGGAGATGCCTCCTGAGAGAACAAGTCCCTGTTAGGTCTGTTGACTTTCCACTTTGTAGAAAGAGGAGGAAAATTGTAGGGGTTTCTCCTAGCTCATGGGATGGGATAGGGTGCATGGTCTTATAACTTGGCAATCCATTTACCATGCATGCCCAGAAAGAGCCTGTTCATTGAAGAGAACCCCAAAAAGGGAATAATAATAGAGGGGTAACATCCTGTACTGTACCATGACAGCGTTTCATGGAGGCATGGACAAGTGGTTCTCTTCTCCAGGACAGACTTGTTCTCGGTGTCAGTCTTCCTTTGGAGAGGTGATTTTGTTTTTGTCTTTTTCTCTCTAGCCCCTAGCTTAGTCCCTGGAGCATAGGAGGCACTTCATAAATATGGTTGCATTCAATGTGCTCAGATGTTCTTGTGAGACCTTGTCAAGTCACTTACTTTTTCTGGGCCTCAGTTCTTCATCTGTAAAATGAAAGGATTAGTGTTTTTCCTCTGTTAATTATTTCCTATTTATCCAGAGGGCAGCTAGGTGGCACAGTGGATAGAGTGTTGGGCATGGAGTCAGGAAGATTTATCTTACTGAGTTACAATCTGGCCTCAGACACTTACTAGCTGTGTGACCTTGGGCAAGTCATTTAACCCTGTTTACCTCAGTTTCTTCATCTGTAAAATGAGTTGGAGAAAGAAATGGCAAACCACTTTAGTATCTTTGCCAAGAAAATCTCAAATAGTGTCACAAAGAATTGGATATGACTGAAAAATGACTCAACTACATTTATCCTGTATATAGCTTACATGTTATCTCTCCTATTGGAATGTAAGCTCCTTGAGAGCAGGGGCTGTCTTTTGTCTCTTTTTTGTATTCCTAGTACTTAGCACACTGCTTAACACATAGTAGATGCTTAATACATGTTTATTTATTGATTGAGTGACTCCAAGGTTCTTTCTAAAAGTATGGCACATCATCTGTGGACCTAAGAACAATTCTCTCCGGGAATCAATGAAGACTTAATTTTTCTTTTTAGTCTTCCTCAATCCCGTTGAAACGAATACTACAATTTAGATAATTTTAAAGGAATTAGCAAAAACAGGAAAAATGCTAACTTAAGACCCAGGGAATTAATATCTATTGACATGACCTTGCAAACATTTTCATGGAAAGGGGGAATCTGGACTTCTGATTTTAACAGTGTGGGGAGATCCTAGGGTAGAAACACCTTCCATGGATTTGGATCAGCCTCTTGTCTCTAATTTAGTCACTGATAGATTAAATGACTTGCTCAGAATCATGTAGCTAGTATGCATCAAAAGTAGGACTTGAATCCCAGTCGAAGGCTGGTCAGACTCTAACCATTATGCTATGCTGTCTCTCAGTAAATTTTCTTAGAATCATATAACTATCAGGCACATCTAGGTGGTACAGTGGATAGAGTACCAGCCCTGGAGTCAGTAGGCACTGAGTTCAAATCTGTTCTGAGACACTTGATCGTTACTATCTGTGTGACCCTGGGCAAGTCATTTAATCCCCATTGCCTTGCTTAAAAAGATAAAAAAGAAACATATGTCTATCTACCTGTCAGCATCTTCCAGCATCCTTGTTCTGGATATGGGTCAGGCATGCATTATTTCTGTATTGCTCTTCAAGGGTATGGAGCCAAGTTTAACTCTGAGGTGGGTCAGATGCCACCAAAGAAAAAGTATTCATTAAGTCTGTTCCTTTTCTTTTTCTTTCTGAGATCATTCATTCCCTGACCTTTTGGATTTGCATGAAGAAGACTGAATTATTCCACTTTATAGATCATTTTCACATTAAGCCACTACTTTCAGCACAGAACCTTTCCTGATTTCCCCCCAGCTGTTAATCTTCTTCTTCCTCCCCAACTACCTTGTACTTTTCACTTTGTATTTATTCTGTGTACACATCTATATGTATTTGTTGTCTTTCTCATTAGGATATAAGCTCCTTGTGACTATGGATTGTTTTATTTCTTATGGTTGCATCGCCAGCACTTAGCACTGTGAATGGTATATAGTAGGCATTTAATAAATAGCTAATACATTTAACTAACTCACAGAACTTTTATGTGAAAACTACAAATATGGGCAACATATTTTAGGAAGGATTTTGATAAGCTGCAGAATATTGAGAAAATTGCTATCATGAAGGTGAAGAGGCTTGGTTCTGCAGTATTTGGACTGGTTGAAAGAGTTAGGAGAGGTTTACTTTGGAGAAGAGAAGAATACACAGAACAAATGACATGACTGTTGCCCTCAGGTATTTGAAGGGCATTTACCAGGAGACTTGTTCTGCTTGGGACCTGAGAGCAAAATGAAGGGGGAAGAATGGAAGTTGTAGAAAGGTAGATTTAAGTTCGAAATAAGGAAAACGTTTTCTAATGATTAGAATCATTCAGAGCTAAAACAGGATGCCTTGGGAGGCAGTGGAGGTCTTCAAACAAAGGCCATTTTGCTTTTGCAGGTATTATGAAGAGGACGGTCACTCATTGGGCATGCTATCAGGGAGATTCCTGATGTCAAATTGTTTGGACTTAATGGCTTCTGGGATCCCTTAATATGTAAATTTATAATTCTAAATAGAGCTGTAAGGGACTGCAGAGGTCATCTACCTCAACATCTCACTTTATAGGTGAGCAAACTGAGATTAAGTGACTTGTCTAAGGGGATTAAGTGATTTATCTGAGATTGCAAAGGTTGTATCTCACCCCTTCAAAAGCAGGATTTGAACCCCCGGCCTTTGACCCTAGAGTCATTCCATTGTTCCCTGTTAGTGATGTTGGTTACTACTATCCAGCATTGTTGGGGAGTGGGGTACTCTGGTTAATCAAATATTAGGGCTATAGAGAGTTACCAGTAACTGTTACAGCACTATAAGATTAGGAAATTATGACACTCGTTTTTATCATTTTTAATCCTCTATATTTGGAATGAGAGGCATCATGGTATAGCGTAAACTGTCTGTGAAGTTAGGAAGATCTGGATTCATCCCTCTCTTGACACGTATGGTTGTGTGATCCTGGGTCAGTCATTTAATCTGTCAGTGATCTAGGCCAGTGGCATCAGATTCAGATAGAAATGGAGGCCAGTAAACAGTGCATAGGCATCCTTGTGGGCAGCGTATTGAGTTAGAAAACCATATATTAACATCATCTATGTTCTTTTGCATTTTTAGTTATATTGATCAATATTTTCCAATTGTTTTTGAATCTAGTTGACTGTACTAGGAAACGTTGACCTCAGCACCTTAGTGTTTGACAGTTCTGCTTTAGGCAACCCTATAATTTGCTAAGAAGTTGCTAACCTGCTTCAGTAGAGTGTGTTTTCCCTCTCAAGAGTTCCCTAGGGACTTACAGATCCAGGACACAGCCTTATTCACTTGGTATACATTGGTGCTGCTTATTTTGCCTTTTCAAATGAACCTCTGTACTGTTTGAATTTATACTCAGAAGTTAAAAATAAGTCCACCAACAGACAGCAAATTGTGTAGTATTTCAGTCTTTTAAATGAATGATTTAAACTTCAAATAATTCTCCCACCCCAGAGCACTTTAGCAATGAAAGTGATGGATGTGGTTAAAGGCGCATTTTAAAAACCTGGTTTAATATCTAGTAGGTCCCCAAGTGAGTCATATGAAGAATGTGTATCTCCACATTCAACAATATGTTTAAACAGAGAAATATGATAAGCTCTGCTATCCAGCATCGTTGGGGAGTGGGGTACTCTGGTTAATCAAATATTAGGGCTATAGAGAGTTACCATATGTACCATACACAGATTAGCAATTTGCATATAATTAGGATACATTGAAATACTCCATACTCACCTTGTACCAAACAAAATTTAATTTATCTTTGATGATTCAAAAGTCACTTTAAGATCTTAAAGTTATCCAGGGTCATAATTAGGCACTTTTTATGATTATAGTGTAGGCTTGTGGAAATAGTGGTAAATAGTGTATTCTGGTTGATAGAAATCTGTTTTTTGTTCTATTTAGTAACAGTTTATTCCAATGCTACCCTCTGATGCTTCATGGCTGTAAGGAAGTCTGACCAGCCCTACCCATTAGATACCACTTCAAGTATAGGTCCAGTGATAGACTTTCTCTTTCTCTCTCTCTCTCTCTCTCTCTTTCTCTCTCTCTCTCTCTCTCTCTCTCTCCCTCCCTCCCTCCCTCCCTCCCTCTTTGGAGGGGGGAAGGCAGGGCAATTAGAGTTAAGTGACTTGCCCAAGGTCACAAAGCTAGTGACTGACTTCTTGTCTCTTGTCCAAGGACAAGACAGGAATGGAGGAGGAGTAATTAAAGTGTGTAGAGAATTCTTTAACGCTACCAAAATAATTTTAAATCTTTTGCAGAACAGTTAAATCAATTCAAAGTTTAACTGGGCAAATGAATTACAATTATCCCTTCCACATTGCAGCATTCCCCATTGTAGTTTCATTGTGAGTCCATGTAAGAAATTAAATGGGAATTTTGTGGAAACCACAGATGATACACGAAGGCCAACAGCTGATACAGAAAAACTTTAGAAACTCAGAAATGCTTAAAATATGTATATATATATATATAGTATTGTATAATATCAATATATTTTATCTTTTAATACCACAATAAGTGAAACTTCTCTGGCATGAAGGGAGGTTTACATTGATTTTCCAGATCATGGGGGCACTGTGTCCCTAGCCCCTCGATGTGGAAGGGATGACTGTAGTCTTTCTGCATTCCCCTAGTCACTCTATTTATTTATTTATTTTTTTAAAGCAATTGGGGTTAAGTAACTTGCTCAAGGTTACACGGCTAGTCATTATTTATGTCTGGGTGCTCATTTTCTGAGGCCGGTTTCGATCCCAGGTCATCCCAACTCTGAGGCCGGTGCTCTTACTCACTGCACCACCTAGCCGCCCCCGCCCCTAGTTACTCTAACAATGAGGTTTCCTGTCTTTTCTAGCTTGATGAAACTCTTTCATTTTATAAATGAAGAGATTGAGGCCCACAGAGATTAAGTGACTTGATAGAGGTAACCAAATAATAAATAGTAGAGCCAGGATTTAAACTGTGACATTCTCTGACTCCAAGGGTGTCACGTGTGGTATGAGCCACATTCTATTACACTTTAAGAAATAGGAGCATGAGATCATATATAGAGAGCTGGAAGAACTCATTCTAAATGCATATTTAGCCAAGATCACTCAACTCCCTTTGCTGGTGAAGTTTTCTCTTTGCTTCCTCTGCCACTTTTCCTCCCAATTTATCGACTAGGGTTAAAGCCTCCCACTGTTAAGTGGGTGAAGAATATGAGGTTGGTAGAGAATTTGCTTTTCCCTAGCCCTACCCCAGATCTGCCCAGTCCATGTGATTCACACTGCTAGCAAAGGTCAAGGGCTGAGTTTGCTCTTCAACATAGTCCTGTGCCTCAATGCCCTTCATTTCCCTCATTGGCAATTCCTTGATGAGCAGGTTTAGCACTCCATTGCTCTACTGCAAATACCTTAGGTAATCAGATCACTTCTTCCTTGTCAAATGGTTCTTTTAAACACTGTTAGGTGTTCCTTCTGCTACCAGGATTGTCATCTGCTTTCCCTTGTCTCCAGTTCTTCTTGGGGAAGTGTTACAACTCTTTTTGAATGAGATATCCAGGGCTAGCTGGGCCATCTCCAGTTGTTCTGAATTGTATCTTGTCACTGGACTCAGATGACTCTGGAGGAGAAGGTAAAGCTAGTGACTTTGCACAGCCCTTCCTCACTGAAATCCAAGTCACTTGCAAGTCATGGCATCACCTTCTTGATGTTATGGTCCTCTTTGAGGAGGAAGGGCAAACAGCAGCAGCAGCAGCAGCAACAACAACAACAATAATCCAGGGCTAACACATAACTAGGCTATTTCATACCTTTCTAGCCCTTTCAGGTTTGCCCAGGATTAGAGTGCCTCCAAGACATTCAACCAATGTCCACTCTTTTCGCTAAAGTATCACAGTCTTATATGCCACATAAAAGGGACTGAGAGAGCAGACACAAGGACTACTAACTTGGTCATTTTTCTCAACTAAGCATTTTCAGTTTTTGCTCCTAGTCCAATTAGTTAGGGCAGGTTCTTTTCCCAAGCTTGGGTGTTTGGGCAGGGCTCCCTATGGGAATCAGAACATTTGGCTAAGATCGGAGATAGTCCATCTAGTTAAATTTCTTCACTTTAGAGATGAAGAATCTAAGGTTCATGGAAGGTAATCCATTTGCCCAAGGGCACAAAGGTAGTGAGCATTGTAGATGGGATTCCAAATCCAGGCCCTCAGATAGCAGAACCAATTCTTTTCCCATTGTATCACTCACTATCTTTTGAAGGGTTGGGAAAAATACACTTTTTCCATTTACCATTCTATCTTCCATTAACTTCTCCCTGTCCCAAGCCCCCAGCCCAAGACCACACTATGCTAATTACTTTGAGGCTCAGAGAAATCTTTATAAGCACTATGGGACAAGAACAAAGCTGACTTTTGCTGGCAGAACACCGAATTAACCACATGGACTTATTGTCTATGATCCACAAAGTTAATGGTAAATGTATCTTGCTCCCAGGTAGATATGCCATGAATATCTGGAAATCTTTGCTTTCAAGTATGGAAAATGATCCAAATACTTTTATTTCCATGGTGTTTTGGGATGGGTTCTAAATCAATAATAATAGCAACAATTTCACAGGGATATGGTGAGTGAGGATCATGTGAAATAATGTAGTTGAACTTTTTCAAACATTAAAGCACCATATAAATGTGAGCTACTATTAAATGAAATGAAAATTAAACAGAAAGCATTTTTACCTCCTTTTTCCTCACCTCCACTCCTTTCTTCCTTTCCTTCCATTTCTTTCCTCTTCCTTCCTTCCCTCCTTTCCCTCCTTTCTTCCCTCCTTCTTTTCCTCCTTTCTTCCCTCCTTTTTCTCCTTTCTTCCTGTCTTCTTCATTTCTTCCCTCCTTTCTTTTTCCTCCTTCCTTTCATTCTTCCCTTTTCTTCCCTACTTCTTTCCCTCTTTTCCTCCTTCTTTTTTCTCCTTTCTTCCCTCCTTCCTTCCCACCCACCCTGTTTCTTTCTTTTCTTCCTTCCTTTCCCCCTCCTTCTTTCTTTTCCTCCTTTCTTCCCTTTTTACTCCTTCATTTCTTCCTTTCCCTCCTTTTCTCTCCTTTTTCCTGCCTTCCTTTCCTCCTTCCCTCTTTTCTTCCTTTCTTCTTTCCTTCCTTCCCTCTTTAATTTTCCCCTCCTTTCTTTCCTCCTTCTCTTTCCCCTTCCTCCCTCCCTCCCTCCTTCCTTCCTTCTCTTCTCTTCTCTTCCTTCTTTCCTTCCTTCCTTCCTTCCTTCCTTCCTTCCTTCCTTCCTTCCTTCCTTCCTTCTCATTAACTCTCTCCTCTCTTCTAACCTCTTTCTTACACAAGAGAAAACCTTGGGTGAAAGACTGGCCCCTTAACTCTCTCTACTGCCTATTTCCCTAGGCATGAATATTTAGGAGCCACTTAAGGATGGTTTCTAGACAGTGACAGAAATGGAAACTATTTACCCCAGGAACTCTAAATGTATTATTGTTGATTCATTTACATACTCTTAAATGAATAACATGTTGGTGGGGCCAGGAGATCCTGGAATTGCTTTCCTCCATCATTTCCACCACTGTTTTCAAATTTCTCCAAATTATTAGACCCTTCTCTTGTCTTCATCTTTTCTCCTATTATATAAGGGATGCATATGGGAAATTAAGTTTTTTAGGGTAACAAATAGGCTTAAGTTATTTCTTTGTTTTGTGACTTGTTAGGTGCCTCAAAATAAAATATAAAGGGACTGAAAATAGGTGGATGTTATCGGTAGCTAAATTAATGTCATAAAAACAACTTGAATATAACTGTGCTTCCATGCACATTTAATTAGTATGTAATGAAATTGCAAATATTTCAAAAATAAGACAGAAGTGGTACAATTGAAATGACAAAACAGAAGAAAAGACAATAAGTCAGTTGATTTAAGAATAGAAGTTCTTTAGAAGCAGGAGAACATTGTACACAGTAACAGCAATATTGTTTGATGAAGAACTGTGAATGTCTTAGCCTTCTCAGAAATACAATGATCCAAGACAATCTCAGAGGAGTAATGATGAAGCATACCATCCTCCTCTAGAGAAAGAACCGGTATTGATTGAATACAGACTGAAACATGCTGTTTTTCCATTTCTATTTTTCTTTTAAACAAGTCTTCTCATATGAAAAGACTAATATGGAAATGTTATGTATAATTGCACATAGATAATCTATATCTTATTGCTTACCATCTCAGGGAGGGGAAGGGAGGGGAGGAAGGGAGAGAATTTGAAACTCAAACCTTTAAATAAAAATGTTAAAAAATTTTTAAAAGAATAGAAGTTCTGAAAATCCTGCTGGAGACATTTAGAAACTGGCTGCTAATAATTCTGGAAATATGGTTTTATGTATGGGATGGTGTTAATGAAATGTTGACCTTAAAGTATAATCTATATTTCCTGAATAATAAAGATGTTAAAAAGTTTAATATCCATATTCAAATGTACTTTAGCTATATTTGCTTACAGAAATGTGATTATACACACATACACACATTTTTTGAGGAGGGGGTGGGAGCTAGCTTAGAAATTTGTTAGAAATATGGAGATAGAAAAATTGCATGTCCTCAGAGACCTAATCCATCTTTGCAGAATCCATCTGAATAAATGAGCCCCTTATTTAACTGGGAGCGCACAGTATATTCCATCTGCAGACTGAATGATTGCTCCATTTCAAGCCTCCTGACTCCCATGGAACCATCTGGTATGTGCTAGTTTGTGTGAATAGGTGAGGATTCCTAGAGCCAAAGTCTTCTACTAGTAAGAAAGTTTTCCTCCTTACAATCACAGAGCACATCATAATCAGAACAAAACTCCAAACAATTCCCCACAAACGGCTTTCACTTAATTCTTTTTTCTATTATTTAAATGTAGGTTTCTATTCTTAGAGGAAAATGTCCAGGAATGAATGACTGCATTTATAATAGAGGAAAATCAGATTATCATTTGTAAAAGGTTGTATTTTATACTATTCACAATTCCATCTTCCACCTTTGTTTTGGTTGGGTCAAGGGAACTTGTAGGAAGAGTTATTTCCCACTTCATGATCTACATGAAATGGAGATGTTAATGATATGAAAGTGAAGATACAGTAAGTGAGATGATGAGACCCAAGAAAGAAGAGAAAGGAGAGAATTGAATAGAAAACATAGAGAAGAAAGGAGAGATCTCACCACGTGGGAGATTAAGTGAGAATATGGGACTCTGACCAGGTTATGTGCATTTTTCTTTTGTCAGGATTCCTGTTCTTTGATGCCACTGGGGAGAAGGGTAGATTTCAAAATTTTCCTTTGATTTTAGTTTCTACCAGACCTGTGATGTGCAATATTTTCTTTCATACTCAGCAGCTGTTTTTAGTCCATTTCCTTAAGTGTGGTATAGTAAAGAATGGATTACTGAGTGCTTGTGCTCAGAATTGGAAGACCTGATTTAGGATTATTGGACCAAGGACACAGAGTAGGAAGGGATCTAAGAAGCTGTCTAACCCATTTAATATGTAAGGAAACTGAGATTCAGAGTAATCAAGTGACTTGCCCATGATCACATAGCTAGTAAGGGCAGAGCCAGCATTTGAACCGAGGTCATCTCATTCCACGAAGGTCCTTGGCACAATGGGTAGAGCACAGGGCCAAGAGTTAGGAAGACTCATCTTCCTGAGTTCAAATCTGGCCTCAGACACTTACTAGCTGTGTGACCATGGATAAGTCAACTTAACCTTGTTTGCTTCAGTTTCCTCATCTATATAATGAAATGGAGAAGAAAATGGCAAACTACTCCTCTATCTTTGCCAAGAAAATCTCAAATGATGTCACAAAGAGTTGGACATGACTGAACAGCAATCACGACAACAAAATAGCAAACACCTCATCCCATTCTTACTCCTTTAGCACTCTTACTTGCAGCATATGGGAAGAGCTTATTTCATCAGAGCTCTTCTTTGGAAAGAATAGTTCCTTCCATAATTGCCAGCTTTTCTAACAACGGAACCCTTTCTTTATTAAGAATTCATTTAGTCTGCATAGGATGGTTGTAATCTTGGACAAACCCTAGCTAACTGAAGCCTCTGGACAGTTCATATCGTTAGTCAAGAAGGATTTCAGAAGTATTCATTATTATTGTTATAAGAATATCCTAGAATTTCCACCCTTCCCATAAAAAATCTTTTTTTTAAAGAAATGTGCTCCTTTACAGAGCTGATATTATTTTGTAAGACACTATTCTCATTTGCTCTACAATGTAAAATGCTGGCTGCAAGGAGCTGCTGCCTTTGTCTGTCTGGGATTCTTCCTTGGAGTGCTTATGGTGCCTGATTAAATTAGCAATCAGAGATGCAGTCATGGCTATTTTCTGACTTTGAGAGCCTTGATTGTGAATTATATTTACAGATTGCAATATCTTTCTAAATGGGGCTCTTTGTGTTTGAGAACCTCCCCAGTTCTGCACCCTGTGATCAAATCAAGTGTGGCTGTACTATATTGCTGGCTTTCTGGTGCCAAGTTTTTGGTCGGCTGAGCTGGGCAGTCTTTTGGTTTGAGTGATGAATTTAGCCAGGGAGAGATTTTGTGGTTGACAGTCATTTTCTTGATGGACTCTTTCTCCTAACTCTTCACTTGTTACATTTGAATGATCAGTTTTAATGTCTTAAGCCTAAAACTTCCAAAAGATGTGTGTATTCCATCTAAAAAATATTTGAATCTGACTTATCAATAAATATTGAATTCCTACTTTAACCACCAGGGGGTGATGACTTCTACTCTCTGAGGAGCACCACCCTCCTCATTCTGGAGATTTGTATATATGTCCTGTAGAAATAACATTAGTATGCTCTAGTTTTCAGACAGTCCTAAATCTTCTAGTATCTAGTTTCACATTTTAATATGGAATGGTACCATTTGTTACTTAAAGGCATATGAATTTGCAGCCCTACCCAACTGGAAGTAGGTCTGAGCCTCTGCTCATTGGCTAAACTTTTCTTCTTTGGAATGTTTTGTAATGAGGTGAATCATTACATGATCTTGGATAATGCTATGCTAGGTTAGTACTAATCTAGGTCTGTACCCCGTTAGTTTGGATTTGATATGGGAACAAAATGAGATACTTGCAAGTTGTTCATCAATTAATAAAAGATTCATTTATCCATAGTATAGAAATGATTTTCAACAAGGACACTTCAGAAGTGAGCTTGATTAGACTTACCCTCACTTTCTTCACTCCTCCATCTTTGTTTGGAAATATGTCTGGTGAGCAGGGCTAGGTGTGTGTGATAACTCCCTGGGATATCTGCCAAATCTAAAGACCCTCTACCTTATGTGGGTAGGCCTTTTTATGCCCTTGTTGTTCAGTTATGTCCAACTCTTCATGACCTCATAGATCATAGCACACAGGGCCCTTCTATTCTCCACTATCTTTTGAAGTCAGTCCAAGTTCATGTTCATTGCTTCCACAACATTATCTATCAATCTCTTTTGCTGTCTCCTTTTCTTTTGCCTTTAGTCTTTTCCACCATCAGGGTCTTTTCCCAGGCATTTAAGCTTCAACTTCAGTATTTGACTTTCCAGTGAGTAGCCTGAATTAATTTCTTTAAGTACTGATTCATTTGACCTCCTTGCATGTCCAAGGGACTCTCAGAAATCTTCTCTAGTACCACAATTTAAAATTGTTGATTCTGTGGGGCTCAGCTTTCATTATAGTCCAACTCTGACAGCCATATATTGCTACTGGAAAAACCACAGCTTGGATGATATGGACCTTTGTCTGACAGGCAATGTCTCTGCTTTTATGCTGTTTTTATGCCCTTAGGGGACCAGAGGTTACCAGGAAACCCTGTCAATGAAGGCACAGCTTAAGTTTTGCTCCTTAAACCAGTCAAGTTTCTAAGAAAATTCTGTTGACTTTTAGGGGAAATTAGCATAATCTGAATGAAGGAAAGGGTCTAGATGTCCCACCACACCTTGGAAGCAGACACACATGTTGAAATGCTAAATACAATGCCTTTAATCTTAGCATAGACTCAATGTGAGTAAGTGAACAGTAGTTAATAACAAAGAGACGTACCAGATATTAAATGAGTTAAAGCCCACAGCTATCTTGGACCAAATGATCTGGAGTTGTAGGCATTGCATGGTTTTATCTTTCCTTTGAGTAGTTAAATAGATTTAGCAAATTTTCATAAATTAGTCATGAGGTACAGATACAGAAACTCTGGAATCAGGGTCTTCTCTCATTTATGTCATGGAAAAGTAAAATAAGGGAGTTGATGTGAACTTGGACTTAGGAAGGTCCCTGGTATGTGGTTACTCATTTAAGCCTTTGACCTTTTCTGGCTGCCCCTAAGGCTTTACAAAGCAGAATGTGCAGAATCAGTAGTCAGCCTCAACAAAGAGCCATTCCACCATCATTTGTCTTTGTGTGCACTTCACTCTGATCTTCATCACTTTTTCCTCTGGCCCAATGTCCCATTGCTCCTATATCAGGTGCAAGATTTTGTACTCTGCCCTTTGTAGCTATAAAGAAGTCGAAGATTTGGTTCCTCTGTCCAGGTAGTTTATAACCTAACTAGAGATAAAAAATAATAGATAAAAAGTAATTAACAATATAAGGCAATGTATAATGAACATAAAATAAGCAACGATTTTAACAAATGGCATTTAGGTTAAGTTTTGATTTGTGATTTGAAAGTATGGATGGTATCAAACATGGAAATCATTGTTTATAAAAGCAGCATCCTGGAATTGTAAAAGGCTTAGACATTGCAAATAATGCTCACATTTTGATAAGAGGTGATTTGAGCATACTGAAAATATACTTTGGAAGCATTTTCTATTTCTTTTTATTCTTCTTGTTTTTATTGATAAAATACATCTCCCCCACTCATTTACCCAGAAAACCATCCCTTATAAGAAGTAATAGAAAAAAGAAGAGGAAAAAAGGTCAGTAAACACATCAGCTATGTCTGACAGCATATATGTTCTATATCCATAGTCCCCAACTTCTGCAAAGAGGGTAGGGAGTTAAATTTTCTCAACTCTTCATTTCTTCCTTCCTTTCTCTCTCCCTTCCTTCCTTGCTACCTCGCCTTCCTTCCTTCCTTCCTTCCTTCTTTCCTTCCTTCCTTCCTTCCTTCCTTCTTTCCTTCCTTCCTTCTTTCTTTTTTCTTTCCATCTTCTTTCCTTCCTCTTCTTCTTCTTCTTCTTCTTCTTCTTCTTCTTCTTCTCCTTCTTCTCCTTCTTCTTCTCCTCCTCCTTCTTCTCCTCCTTCTTCTCCTCCTTCTTCTCCTCCTCCTCCTCCTCCTCCTCCTCCTCCTCCTCCTTCTTCTTCTTCTTCTTCTTCTTCTTCTTCTTCTTCTTCTTCTTCTTCTTCTTCTTCTTCTTCTTCTTCTTCTTCTCCTCCTCCTCCTCCTCCTCCTTTCTTCCTCCTCCTCCTCCTCCTCCTTCTTCTTCTTCTTCTCTCTCTCTTTCTCTCTCTCTCTCTCTCTCTCTCTCTCTCTCTCTCTCTCTCTCTCTCTCCATCTTCCTGTCCCTCTACTTCTTCCTCTCCCTCTCCCCCTCTTTCCCTCTCCATTATGGTAGTCATTGTATCTGCTGTTTTCTTGGTTTCTGCATACTTTACTCTTTATCAGTTCTTATAAGTTTTTCCATACTTTTCCAAATTCTTTATATTCATTCTTTCTAACTGAGCAATAATCTTTCATTGCATTCGTGTATCACAATTTGTTTATCCATTCCCAAATAAGTAGGCATCTACTTTGTTTCTAGTTGTTTTCTACCACAAGAGCTGCTATAAATATTTTGTTGTAGGTGGGACTTAGTATTTCAGTCCTAATTCTAAAAGAAATATAATTGGAGCATCATTCTATATACCAATTGAGATTTTATGAAATCAGACTGTTATTGGATTTAAGGTACTTTTGACTTTTTGTATAAATCTGAGAAGAATTTAATGTCTTAATAAATAAGGATGTCTTAATAAATAAATAATTACCATTGCTGATGTTACCACATTTTTGTTCTATTCTTCTCATCAGTAATTTGGCCTATCTGAAAATCAAATAAGAAAGAATTTGGCTGATTTTCCATCCATGTAACATATATTTTCCATTCTAAAAAATATATTGAGGAAACACCAGCTTGCTGACACTCTCCTAGTGGAGCTTGGCCAAGGCAGTTGTTGATCTCTTACAGCTCTTTGAAGAGTTAGCCCAGCTCTGAATAGACCTGCCCTTCTGTTATTTAACCAGCAATCTGCTCTCCCAATGACTGAAACAAAAGTAGAGAAGCTGAATTCCACATTCCTGATCAAAGAGGAAACTCTTTTCCAAGTGAGCCTTGTCCTATCCTTTCTACTACCGAGAAGGCAGCAAAGGACTAGAATTTTAATACTGAACCTACTTCATAGAATGTAAATTATAAGCCCTTTTATTCTCTTCCTGTAGCTTCTCATAATGGAAACACTATGAAAAACCATTATTCTTATTACTACTAGTGCTTAAAATTAATACCACCCTTGGAAAGTATAAAAATATTTACCCTAAGGCAACAGAGTAACAATTACCATTACTCCCAACATAGCTACTTTTCCTCGATGTTTTCATCAAACCATGGGTGTTGTTATCTCAACAGCAACAGTGTTGTGGTGACTTTTGTGCTACCAACAAAGCAAGACTAAAATTTTAATTGTGAAATTTAAAAGGAAAGTAATTGCTTGGTGTTGGCTAATTCTATCTTTGTATGATGATAGCAGCTGCGTTTGCCTGCCTTGTGGTTTTTTTTTTTTTAACAGATGGCATTATTTCTTATGGAGTGTTACAGTAATGACCGCTGTGACACTGAGGGAAGAGACTGTGACAGTATGTTAAGTGAGATATCATTGACAGCTCTGCTTAGCAGTGATTCATCACTATGCACTATGTCATTCTTAGTCCTACCCCACAAAAGAACTAATGTAGGCTTCAGCTGTGTTGGGAGGCACTACTTCCAAGTCTAGGGATGTATTGGTACTTCTCTGCCTTGGCCTGGTCAGATCACACTTGGGGTGCTGTATTTGGTCTTGGGAACCATACTTTGTGAAGTCATCAATGAGCTGAAGTGTGGTCAAATAAGGGAGACTAAAGGACTGCAAGGCCATGCCTCCTGAGGATTGGTCGAAGGAAATGAAGATGTGTGTTCTGGAGGAGAAAAGATGTGTGTGTGTGTGTGTGTGTGTGTGTGTGTGTGTGTGTGTGTGTGTGTGGCACATGATAGATGCCTTCCAGAATGTAAAATATAGATTTCATTTATTCTCCTTGAGACCAGAGGGCAAAACTAGGACCTAATAATGTGTGGAAATTACCATGAGAAAAATTTAGGTTTGTTAACCTTCCCAACAATTAAAACTATCCAAAAGTAAAATGGGATGTATTGGCTTCCTTCTTACTGGAGGTATTGAAGGAAAGCCATTTGTCATATAAGCTGTAAAGAGGATTCTTGATCATGCATGGGTCAGATTAAATGATCTCTAAGGACCCTTCAATTTGAGATGCCCTTTTCTAGGTCCCATCAAATAATGATTTACTTCTTTATCCTGGGGAGCCAGTACTTAAAGATGAACAGAAAGTATTTTAATTTTTTAAAAGGAAGTTAAATGGTATAGTTAGTAGAGTGCTGGACTTGGAGGCAGGAAGATATGAGTTTAAATGTGACCTCAGACACTGAAAAGCTATATGACTTTGGGCTTAACTTCTTTTATTCTGTTTTCTCATTAGTAGAATAGGGATAATAATAACACAACTAACAGTGTTATTGGAAGTTCAAATGAGATAATATGCCAAGTTCTTGATAAACTGTAAAGTACTAATAAATAGCTATTATGGCTATTATTATTTTTAGAATCACATTTCTGTCCATTGAAAGACTTTCTCCATTTGCCTATTCCCTCCCTTATTTCCTTCGATCATGAAAAAATACTAGATGAAAGCTGGAATGTTACCTAAAGTTACATTTCTAAATTAAGCATCGTTATGTTTTGCCTGTTTGCCAGATGGGAGGAAGCAAAGTATATTGAAAGGTACATGGATGAAGAATCAGGAGATCTAAGTTCTAGTCCTGGCTTCATCACTCTCTAGCTCTGTGAGCTTTTATACGTCACTTAACATCTTGGCCTTCTAATGGCAAGCAAAGAAGTACTTAGCACCTTGTTTCAGCTATTTAATTATTTAGGACCTTGTTTCAGTTCAAGTTTCTTTTGAAACTTGCCCATGATTATATCAAGTCTTTGTTAAGAAACAGAACTTGTGAAACCCACAGAGGGAGGGACTTGCCAAAGACAGGAACAGGAAGGATATAAGAGGTGGGCTTAACAGGTAGGAGCTAATGACCAGATAAAAAGATGAGCACAAGCTGGGAGAGGGCAGAACTGAGAAAGGAACACTTGGGGTGGCAGAGTTGAGAAGGAGAAAACTTGTGGTATCCTGGCATTCTGTTTGTCTGTTCTGTCTGTGTTGATTTGTGTTTGTAATACTTTGTACAGAAGCCCTGGGACCTTACTGGAAGCCCTGAAAGAGGATTTTCTTGTTGTCTGTTTACAGAAGTCTTGGAGGAGGGTTTCAGAGGTCCTGGGCCTATACTGATGATTTGTGTTGAGGTCTTAGACTTTGTGGGTCTGTGTTGATTTCACAGGCAGATAGTGAAATGATGATGGTGCTGACAATGTGCATGAATGTTGTTTTGGTTCTGTTAAGCTTTGTCTTCCCAGAAACAGAAACTGTGAAGGACTTGAGGTAGATTGGACACTGTGAACTTCAGTATGGAACTGCATGAGGAACTGGATGAGGAGCTGGACAAAGAGCTGAGAACTGCCTACCTTTGAATCCTGATGACAGTTGTGTAGATTTAGGCAAGAGCTGGACCCATGGAAGAGGAACCACGGAATTTGGGAGCCAGCCTTGAGCCAAGAGGAAAGACCTCTCCTTAGGTACTTAGTGCTGACTGAGAAGATCATGATCTACTGTGGCCTAGGGGTGGGAGAACTTTGTACTCTGTACCTTGTACCTATTAAGGATGATTTGAAACTAATCTCCAGTCAAGAAGAAAGAAGACTTTTGGACTGAGAGATTAAGACAATGTGACCTAGGGGTAGAGAACTTTGACCTTTGTACTTTGTGTCCCTTAAGGAGGCTTACTCCTTAAGGATGATTGAGTTAAGGACTTACTGAATGAGATCTTTTGTTTAAAACTATGTGGCCATTTTGGTGAAAACTATGTGGCCACTTTAGTGATAAGTTGTTATGTTATATCATTGTTAATGCTGTACTTTGGTTTCTGTGAATGTTTTGCTTTAATTTACTGCTGAATAAAGAGAGAGTCCATTATACTATGTGATCAGAACCTTAAAGCTGTTCACAGCAGCAATCCTCTGGAAAGCTCCTCAGGCTTGGCTTTATAGGACTTTAGTTTCTTCATCTGTAAAATGGATTGAATTAACTAAATAATATCTAAGTTTCTTTCTAATTCCAAAATTCTGTGATTTTAAGGTTCTACGAATCATACTATAGAAGACAATAAAATGACTCATGATCATAAAGGTATTAATTTCCATTGTTCAATTTCTTTTTTTCTTTTTTTTCCTTTTTGGAGGGCAATTGGGGTTAAGTAACTGGTCCAAGGTCACACGGCTAGGTTTTTGTATGTGTGTGTTAAGTGTCTGAGGCCGGATCTGAACTCAGGTCCTTCTGACTCCAGGGCTGGTGCTCTACTCACTGTGCCACTTAGCCACCCCTATTGTTCAATTAAAAAAAATTTTTTTAAACTTTATTTTTAACTTAGGGAATTAAACAACCATTTCCATAACATAATACAATAAAAAAGATGATCATACATGAAACTATAAATCTACTATACACAATTTGTTATTCCTTTCAAATATACAACAAAATTCACATGTAATTTTTTCTTTTTTAAAAAATGTTTGTCAAATTTCTGATAAATGTTTTGTATCCTATTGGCATTGACCGCTGGGACATTATTTCATTAGGCGTTAGAGGCTTAGGTTCTATCGTGAGATCTATCATTAGCTAACTATTGTGACTAACTATCATTACTTTAAGCAAGTGACAAATCCTCTCTATCAGTTTCTCAGCTGCAAAATGCCTTATAGGTGAAATAAATGGTGTTGTGTCTGTGTTTTGAAAATTATAAAAGTACTATACAAATGTATCAAAATACTATACAAATGCAAGGTGATTATTAATAGATGATTTACTGGGGGCGGAGCCAAGATGGCGGAGTAGAAACAGCTCATCCAAGCCACTCTGCCCCCAGATTCCCCCCAAACGATGTAAAAGGGGACTCTGAACAACTTCTGGAGCCCCAGCACACACAGAACGACACAGAGAAGCTAAACGCCCGCTGAGGACAGTCCAGCAGCCCTGCAGGAAGGACCAGCACAGTGGTCTGGGACCTGGCAGCGTGCAGTGCGCAGAGCGCAGGAGCCGAGCCGAGCCGAGCTGAGCCCAGGTCCGCATGAGCCGAGGTTTTAGCCCCAGGGCGGCAGGGCCAGCAGCCAGCTGGAGGAACCCCAGAACAGCAGGAGCTGTGGCGACTCCAGAATTATCAACATAGACTTGCCTAGGACAAAGTAAGAGGTTAGTGTCCTATGGACTTTGGGACTGGTATTAGGGAATGCGTCGGCTCCCTCCCCTGGGGGCTAGAAGCCTCTGAGGACAAACTCCATTTTGTAGTTTTCAGAGGCAGCTCCTGCTCCCAGCCTGCAAATTTGTAGGGAGATCCAGCGATCAGTCTTGGGGGGTAATCACTCTTGCTTTAACCTCCCTGGATCTGGATTGTGATCTAGGGTGGAAGTTGTGGGTGGGTTTACAGCTTGCCAGAAACGGAAGTTGCCCCCCACACGTTCGGGACGAAAATTCCTCTATCTGGCCTTAAAGCCATAGTGTGGCAACAAGCCCAAAAGTCAAGTAATTAAGTGGCAACATGCCAAGGCAAAGGAAACAGAAAAATGCAACCCTAGACTCCTATTTTGGGGGCATAGAGCGGGAAAAGGACTGTGAGGTCAGAAGTCCTGCTCCAAAAGCCCCAGGGGAAAACATGAGCGGGTTGCAGGCCATAGAGGACCTTAAGAAGGACTTTAAAAATCAAATAAGAGAAGTGGAGGAAAAATTGGAAAGAGAAATGAGAAGGATGCAGGAAAAGTATGAAATGAGGGTCAACAGCCTGACTGAGGAAAACAACACCTTAAAAAATAGACTAACTCAAATGGCAAAGGAGGCCCAAAAGGGCAATGAGGAGAAGAATGCCTTAAAAAGTCGAATTTGCCAGATGGAAAAAGAATCTCAAAAGTTCACTGAGGAGATTCATTCCTTCAGAGTTAGACTGGAGCAAATGGAAGCTAATGACTTTATGAGAAATCAAGATGCTGTTAAGCAGATCCAAACAAATGAAAGATTAGAAGGCAATGTGAAATATCTCATGGGAAAAACCACTGACCTGGAAAATAGATCCAGGAGAGACAATTTAAAAATTATTGGACTACCTGAAAGCCATGATCAAGGAAAGAATCTAGAAATCACCCTTCAAGAAATTCTCAAGGAAAACTGCCCTGATGTTTTAGATCCAGAGGGCAAAATAGAGGTTGAAAGAATCCAGAGATCTCCTCCTGAAAAAGATCCCAAAAAGAAAACTCCCAGGAATATTATAGCCAGGTTCCAGAATCTCCAGATCAAGGAGAAAATACTACAAGCAGCCAGGAAGAAACACTTTCAATATTGTGGAAACACAATCAGAATAGCCCAGGACCTGGCAGCTTCTACACTGAGGGATCGAAGGGCATGGAATATGATATTCCAGAGGGCAAAAGAACTGGGAATGAACCCAAGGGTCACCTACCCAGCAAAACTGAGTATTTTGTTTCAGGGGAAAATATGGTCATTCAGTGGAATAGAGGACTTTCAAGCATTCTTGAGGAAAAAACCAGAATTGAATAGAAAATTTGACATCCAGACACAAGAAGGAAGAGATGCCTGAGAAGGTAATCAGGGAAAAGAAATCAAAAGGAACTTATCAAAGTTGAACTATTTACATTCCTATATGGAAAAGCAATAACTGTGACTGATGATATCTTTCTCACTATGAAAATAATGGAAGAAGGGGGTGTGGTCATATGAATACATATGTGAATGTGTGTGTATATGGTTACAGTTATATATGGATAGAGGGCATAGGTTGAATTTGTTGGGAAGGGAGAATACTCAAGGGATGAAATTATGAGGTGAGACAGGAAAGTGGCAAGAGGAGATGGGGAGAGACAGGGTAGTGTAAACTATCCCATGCAGAAGAAGCAAGGGAAGTGGTTGCAAAAGAGGGGGAGAATAAGAAAGGCTAAAAAGGCAAAACTACATTCACATTGAATTTGGTTCAGGGAGAAAATGACATACAAACTAAATGGGATATCTCAACCTGCAGCAGGATAGGGGGAAGGGGGATGGGAGGAGGGATGATGGATGGGAGGGCATCCTTGGGGTGATGGGAGGTTGGAAGTACCCACTATAAAAGAGGGACAGGATCATGTAGGGAATGGACCAGGTGGGGGGTGGGATGAGTGGGAGGGAATTATAAGCAGCCTTGTACAATATATCTACTATGATAATGTTTTGCATAGCTAGACATGTACAACATATACTGAATTACTTATCTCCCAAGAGGGAATGGGTGACAAGGGAGGAAGGAAATGGATCTGAAATTTGAGGTCGTAACATTAAATGTTTCAAATATATATAAATACTATTATTAATACTCTTTTGCTTGTAATAGGGAGATAAGATGTGCAGGCATTGGGATGCAAAGACTCACCTTCCTCTAATGGAAAAGCCGATGGGGGTATGAGAGAAGGTATGGGAGAGAGCAGATTGGAGGAAGCGATATCTTGTGGGATTACTATTCTGGGAGGGGATATATTACTATCCAGAATATTACTATTCTGGATAGGGGAATAATGGGGGGAAAATGATTGTAACTCAAAATCTGGTGGAAATGAATGATGTAAAACAGAAGTTAATAAAGCATTTGTTTAAAAAAAATAAAATAGATGATTTACTTACTGATAGGATTGGGATGCTCTGAAATTAAGCAGAAAGAATTTATTAAATGCTTATTATGTATGCCAGGCACTATGTCAACTGCTATAGATATAAAAGGGAAACAAAAATAGTCCTTGACCTCAAAGAGCTTACATTCTTAGTGAGAAGACAACATATACATATATAGGTATATTCAAGATATATGCAAAGTTCATACAAGGTGACCATCATAGTAAAGGCACAAGCAATTTGGGAAAGACCTCCTGGAGCAGGTAGCCTTGAGATAAGTCTAGCAAGAATCCAGTGAGAGTAAGGGACAAAAGTGTGAAGGGTGAACATGCAAAGGTATGGAGATGGGAGATGGAAAGAGGAGTGTGATAACGTGTAACAAGATTGAAAAGATAGGAAGAGGGGAGGTTATGAAAAACTTTTGGTGTCAACCAGGAGGTTGTATTTGATCCCAGAGGCAATAAGGAACCGCTAGAGTTTACTAAGTGTGGGAATGGGGCGACAAGCTCACACCTGGGCAGTAATGTGGAAGATAGGTTGGAGTGGGGAGACAGATCAATCAGGGAGAACAATTAAGAGACCATTTCAATAGTTCAGGTGGGAGGTGATGAGGGTCTGGACAAGGTGGTGGTGGCTGTGTGAGTAGAGAGAGGAGAGCGTAATGGAGAGAGGTTGTGGAAATAGAAATGACAAGATTTGGTAACTGGCGGTGTAGTGATTGAGAATAAGGATGTGATGGCAAACCTGAGTGAGCAGAATCGTAATATGGTCCGAGGCAGTAATATGGAAGTTAAGAAGCAGAATGAGGATGGTGATTTTGACATGTTGAATTTAATATGCTTATGGAATATCTAGTTGTAAATGCTCTCATTCCATAGCACTTAGAACAGTGCCTGGCACATGCTAGAAGCATAATAAATGTTTTTTTTTTTTTAATAAATGAAGTTTGAATAAGTGAATCTGAGAAAGCTTAAGTAATAGAGATATTATTGAAAAAAATTTTGCAAGTATCATGTGCTATATAATAAAAATAATAAATAAAATAAATACAATTCATACAAAAGGCTTTAAGATCTATAAAGTGACTCACAAATATTATTTCATTTGGTTTTTACATCAGCCCTGTGAAGCAGGTGGTATGATATGGAATTTTACCCTTTCAGCCTCAGTTTCTTCATCTGTAAAATGAGAATATACACAAACTCTTCTCGTGACTGTATATATGTTTGTATATGTGTATGTATATTCTCATACATACAGGCATGCATATATACACATATATACATATGCATACATTACATATATATGTATATATGAATATATGGAAAATGTGAACAAGCTTTCCCAAATCCCTTCCTTTCCCTACTCTTTCCTCCCCTTCCCTCTTAAACACACACACACACACACACACACACACACACACACACACGTACCACCCAACAGCCCCACATAATGTTGACATATATCTATATACTTATATATGTATGCATATGTTCCTTATAGATACTATACGTATGTTCATCAGTTGCTATGGTGCAAAAATCATTTGAGGCCAACTTTCTGGTGATGAGGTGCTCTGAATTGAGCATGGTCTGGTCTTCTAGCAATGGACAGGCAGTCCTTTACTGGACTTGTACTCATGTTTTCGAGTCTGTCTGGAACTGTGAAGAGTTTGTGAACTTCTGGAAAAACTTTCTTGAACAATGAGAAGTCAAAGTAGAACCTGAGAAGAATAGACTATAGAATTTAGAAATTCAGCTTTGGTTTCTACTATACATCCCACCCTCTTCTTTGTGTATCATCAGTAAAGTAAAAATGACTTGGAATCCAAGTGACTGATTGGTTAAGTAGAGGAAATCACTGGAATCAGAGAAGACCTGGCTTCAAGTTCTGATTCACCATTTACTAGCCATGTAAGTTGGGTATCCACTTTAACCTCTCTGAGGTCTAGCTCCCTTATGGAATACAAAACAAAACAAAACAAAACAAAACCAGAGATACACTCCATACCTCATGTGGTTGGTTGTTGAACTGAATTAAATTAAAAGTGCTTTGTAAACCTTGAAGAGATTTAGAAATGTTAGTTATGATTAAATGTGATTGTGTGTAAAGCCAGGTGGTGCAATGGATAGCGTACCAGGCCTGGAGTTAGGAAGACTCATCTTCCTGAGTTCAAATCTGGCCTCAGACACTTAGTAACTGCGTGTCCCTGGGCAAGTCACTTAACTCTATTTCCCTTAGTTTTCTCATCTATAAAATGAGCTGGACAAGGAAATTACAAACCAGTCCAGTATCTTTGCCAAAAAACTTCCCCAAATGGGGTCCTGAAGAGTTGAACATGACTAATTGATGACAATAGCAGTAAACCTTAAAGCCCCACTCATGGCATGTGAGCCATGTTATCACTGCTGTTTGCATTGCATTTTATCATTTTTATTTTATCATCTTCAAAATCCACTGAGTAGTGGCTTTGGACACAGAATCTCCAGCACCTGCTCTTTGGATGCAGGAGCAGCAATGCCATCGAGAGAGGCTGACTCTCTGAGGAGTGATACTTAAAGCACACCAGCAATCTGTACCGTGTCCCATGTACCTTGTACCATGTACATGGACCATTTATTATTGATTCTTATACTTAGGCTTCTGGTCCCCAAATCAGGGAAAAAAACCCAACTCCAAAACCATATCTACCCTCCCCCCTTCGATTCCAATATCAGCATGTAAGTCAAATGCTTATTGAAAGAAAATCTTAACGCCATTGCTTTTTCTACTAGCTAGTTTGCTTTTGCTTTTCTGGAGCTGGTGCCTTATTATGTTGTTTTTGAAAAATTTTGTTTATGTTTTTCACAAGACAGAAGCGAACTGTGGAGAAATTATAGTGGCTTTATATTTAGTCCAGTATTAAGTTCCTTTTTGAATTCTTTCCTTTTGGAGGGAAGGGCTACCAGCCTGCTGCTCAATGACTAATAAACTTGATTCATCCTCACTCCCCACAGGGCTATCCTCCTTCTTACCACTGTTTGACATTTTACAGTTTAATTAAGATCACCCTCCAAGCAGCACACCACTAAGAGAATGACAGATTTTTTTCCTCTGCAACAAGATGCCAACAATAGGGTAATTCACTGTGACTGTTATTGTGAGGGCCACTTGTCTGTGTACTCCTCAGCCACCTAAGGGGGCTGTGCTTAGGATAAATGTGTGTGTGCGTGTGTGTGTGTCTGCATGCACACTCGAGCACACACACACACACATACACACACGGGGAAAACAATAGCTTTAGCTCCTTCACAGAAGAGACTTGTTTATGTCTCAGCTAGCTGGACTTGGGGGAAGGACCCCCAGACACCTGGTTCTCCATATTACCTTTATAATCTTTTAATGACCCAAACACTTAACAGCATAGAAACAGATGTGATGCAAATCTGATTCTGTCGCTTATATCCTAACCCTATCTATCTCAATTTTGAGGACTTTGTAATATAGGGCTCTTTGTAAGGGAAGGCTGGGAATATAATAACTAAGTGGGAGGTTGATATTAATGTGAGCCTATGCTGCGGCTTGAAATTAACTCTCAGATTATGACTCCCTCTCCCTCCTGTCCCAAATAACCTCATATTTCTATTGAATTTGACTTTGAATTTGGAAAGGCAAAGCCTCCTAATTATACCTTTCATAGCCATGGTAGGGATATCTGGCAGAGGGCTGTTGGGGGTTGCCCCTTTCCTCTGGGTCTAGGTCTTCCTGAAATGGTTATCATGTCAGAGAGTCTTGGGCCCATTGTATAAGTGCTACCTGCCCCTCTAGGACTTAAGGAGGTGATGGGGACTCTGGGGAAGATAGGATGAAATTAAGGATGTGCTAGTCAAAGTTTTTCTTTTAAACAGCATTTTATTTTTTCCAGTTATATTAAAGACAATTTTTAACATTCATTTTTAAGTAACAATTTGAGTTCCAAATTTTCTCCATCCTTCCCCTCTGCTATGCCTAAGACAGTAAGCAATTTAATATAGGTGATATATGTATAATCATGTAAAATATTTTCATTTTAGTCATGTTGCAAAAGAAGAAATAGAACAAAATAAAAAAAAACATGAAAAAAGTGTGTGCTTTGATCTGCCTTCAGACTCCATCAGCTCTTTCTCTGCATGTGGATTATGCTTGTAAATATTTAACAGCTTGATCTCTAAGGGAAAAAAATGTACCCATGATTTACTTTTTAGTTTAATTTGCATTATTAGAGTTTTCATCATCACTTTTAAAAATCTAGACAATTAACAAAACAATAAATCAAACTCTGATTTGTAGCATTTGCTGATTCCCAAGGTATTAATGCTCACTCTGAAAATTAAACAATCAGCTCTTGGGAGCCAGGTGAGTAGACCACTGGCTGAAATCCTAATGAAGTCTGTGGCTTGAGTAGATTATACCTGGAATGTGGAGCTTGCCAGGCAACAGGGAATGAGAGAGAAGGAAGATATATCTGTGCCTGGATATTCAATATGATGTTTACTGCAAGATTAGAGTCTCAAGCATAGTGGGAACTTGTATTCAGACCCCCTTTCTCCTCTTCTGTTTAGGTACAACCCTTCAAAATTAAAAATCTTTGATTGCTTATTGAAATTCTCAAGACAGAAATTCCAAAGCTCCCTCTCTTCTCTCTCTTCTCTCCCCCCTTCCCACCCCTTTTCTCTCCTCTCCTCTCTTCTTTCCTCTTCCTATTTTACCTCTTTAAAAAAGACTTTCCTTGCTACTGGATTGCATTTCAATCTCTCTCAATACTATCTCCATGCTCTCTGTTGTTACCATAGTCTCCCTCCTAAAACTGTCTTGTGTTTTCTTATCTGTGCACAAATCATATCCCCCCACCAAAACAGAGGAGTGAAGCATGGGGCCGCCCCACTCCTCAGTATATCGGAAGTAGATTTAAAGGGAGTTGGGAAATATTTAACAGTATAATTTTGTTTATTAAAATAAATTAATTAATCAAATTAATCAAATGAAAACATAGATAACATTACATTTTAAAACTAAATCAATTTTTGGCCAGTGGGGATTCTTAGGAGAGCATCTGTGGCCGCTGCTTCTGTTTGAGTTAGACTCCACAGAACTAAAATTTAAGGACAGGGCCTTGTGTCCTCAGTACCTAGGACAGTGCATAATATAGTAGGGGCTTAATAAGTGCTTGTTGAATTGAACTGAATAGAAATTAGGACACTGGAGTCTGACACTGTCCTTTTCCCCAGCTGAAGCCTGTCAATCTCTTATCCCGATAAACTCTTATTTGTGGGTATTTGTTTAAAATCTTTGGGCCCTTTCTTCCTCCTGCTATTATTGTTGATGTAGCTATATCCATCAGAAGTGAACTAGCCTGGGAGGTTGGACTGTTGTCTACCCATATGGCACCTGTGGGTTGAACAAAGTAGTAAGTTATTTATAGCCCAAGTGGTTCTGCTAAAATTACATGCAATATTACTGTGTATAAGGAAGTTTTCAGCAGAGCTGAAGAGTTATATAAAAATGAGGAAAAATGCCTTACATCTACTTTTTGTCTCTTTTCCACACCCAATATTTACATGTCTCTCCTTTTAGAATTTGAGTTTCTTGAGGCAGGAAGTAGTGTTTTTATCTGTCTTTGTATCCTAAGTGCATAGTGTAATGCCTAGCAAGCAGTGAGTGCTTAATAAATGCTTGTTGATAGACACTAGCTTTTCCTTGCATTATTTTTCCCTGGCACCCGGTACTTCTTGGTTTGGGTAGGAAACAAATCCTTTCATTAGAATAAGAGATTTAGAGCTGTCTGGGACCTTAGAGGTCATTCATTCTAATCCAGGGATTCTTAACCTGGGATTAACTGTCTCCTTATGAGTCCATGGATAGATTTCAGGGAGTCCTTGAACTTGGATGGGAAATAAATAAATAAATAAATGACTGAATGAATAAATAAATAAGTGGATAAATAAATAAATAGATGTCAATACGTGTATATGTATATATGTGTATATATTTCACTAGAATTGAGTTACTTTGTAATCCTGTGCTTTCTATTTTATGCATTTAAACATTTTATTCTGAGGAAGGGTCCACAGATTTCACCAGACTGCCAAAAGCGTCTAGCGCACACACACATACACAGTACACAGTGCTAAGAACCCTCAGTCCACCTTTATTTGACAGATGAGGAATAATAATAATAATAATAATGATAGCTAATATTTACAGAGTACCATGTGCCTGGTACTGTGCTAAACAATTTACAATTGTTATTTGTTCCTCACAACAATTTTGGGATGTAGGAGCTTTTGTTTTCCTCATTTTACAGATGGGTAAACTGAGGCCAACAGAGGTTAAGTGACTTGCCCAAGGTCACACAGCTACTAAGCGTCTGAGACCAGGATTTGAACTCAGGTCTTCTTAACTCCAGGCCAGAGCTCTATCCAATGTAGCGCCTAGCTGCCCCAATAAACTGGGACCTAGAGAGGTAACACAGATAGTATCAGAATTTGGGATTGGAACCCAGGCTCTCCGACTCCTGAGTCAAAGTTATTGCTAGCATATTTTGCCTTAGGATCTGGTTGTGGCTTCCAGGATGATTACTGGTCCCTAAATAAAAATTTAAATTACAATAGCACCTTAAGAGGGTCATACTATGACACTCAAGTCAGAAAACCAGGTGGTTTCCTCTGAGAGATTTTAGAAAAATGTAAGGGGAATTACCCATGAGACAATGTGTTCCTGTAGCACCCTAGGGAGATTAAAAATGCAAAGCACACAGGTCTTCTGCATGGAATTCTACCATTCTGAGTCAGAGATAGATATGAGACACTGATAATATTAAAGCTGCCACAAATATTTAATTTTCTTATTCTGTCCTCTGCCAAACATTGCACCTGCAAATGGTATTTGACTGAAGCTGGACTAAAAGGTTGAATATTGGAACACAGGTTTATTAACATTTTAAATTTTTTCCTCCACCCCGCCCCCCATCGCTGCTCAATACCTTTGTTCTTTTTCTTATTGTCAAATTCTTTTTAGCCAGAAGTTATGGCACTTCTGCTTTTCTCTTTTCTCTTTTTTTTTAAGCAGTTGGGGTTAAGTAACTTGCTCAAGGTTACACGGCTAGTCATTATTTATGTGTGGGTGCTCATTTTCTGAGGCCAGATTCGATCTCGGGTCATCCCAACTCTGAGGCCGGTGCTCTTACTCACTGCGCCGCCTAGCCACCCCTTGCTTTTCTCTTTTCTGTCTTTTCACTTTCTGTTCCCCAGTTTTGCCATCTATGTTTTACTTTTTGTTTGTATCTTTTGTGTGTGTCCCTTCCATTCTGCCATCATTCATTTTGGTTTCCCCATTTTTTTTCTCGTGGATTTCCTTAACCAAACCAACTCTGTCTTCATTTCTGGAATGGGTGAGTCCATCTACTCCCCTACAACTTCCTTCACTGTTGCCATTACTTTATAAACCAAAATAAACCTCCCTAGCCTTGACTTCTCATAGTGATGTCTCTCCCTCTTAAAATGTACTTTCCTCAGGGCAGAGACTGTCTTTGCTATTGTATTTGTAATCCCAGCGCTAAAAATGTGATTGTTGTTCATTCATTCTTGAACTCTTTACCAGAGCATAATCAGAGTATCTCAGAGGTAGAACTAGAAGAGCACTTAGAGGCCATTTTGTTCAATCCCCCAATTCTAAAAAAGGGGGCAACTGAGTTTCAAAGAGAGTAAGTGACCCCACTTACTCTCACATGTATAGCAAGAGTCAGAGGGGTTTGATAGGATTTGAGATAGGATTTGAACTCAGGTCCTTTGACCCTAGGACCAGAGTTCTTTCCTCTGTACTTTATGACGAGCCTGAGTTATGGAATTTTGGATTTGGATGGGGCCCAAGTGGCCATGTAGTCCAACCCAAACCCGACAAAATTCCCTTTAAAAATATCTGACAAGTAGTCATGCAGTTTTTGTTAGAAGACCTCAAACTGAGCAAGAAACCACTACTTATCAAGTTAGCCCATTTCATTTTTGGATATCTCTAACTGCTTATCTCAAGCCTAATTTTTCCTCTTTGTTAAACATTGTTCCTAGTTTTGCCCTCTGGGGCCAAGCACAAGTTGGGAGGCAATTGAGGTTAAGTGACTTGCCCAGGGACACACAGCTACTAAATGTCTGAGGATGGATTTGAACTCAGGTACCCCCGACTTCAGGACTGGTGCACTGTCCAATGTGCCACCTAATTGCCCCTCTTGTTTCATTTCTTACAGGAATTCTTGTTTACTGTGAAGCTAAGTTTTATTTTCTTTGAGGCTTAGCTTGTAGATTCATTGGAGTTTTTCTTCTTTTGGGTTCATGTCTTAGACCCCGTAATAACTATTTATAGGATTCTTTTTTTTTTTGCTTGTTTTGTTTACTCATTTTTAGTCTCATTTTCTGAATTAGCACTTTCAGCTCTTCTGGGAACTTATGGAGGTATCTAATACAGGCTAGCCAGTACATCAACTTTGAGGGAAAATTTTAAACTCAGAAACAAACATTACTGTTGTTGAGTTGATTAGTTGTGTCCAACTCTTCATGAACCCAGGGGTCATAGCACCCCAGGCCCTTCTATCCTCCACCATCTCTCAAAATCTGTCCAAATTCATGTTCATTGTTTCCATGATACTATCTATCCATCTCATCCTCTTCTGCCCCCTTTTCCTTTAGTCTTCAGTCTTTCCCAACTTCAGGGTCTTTTCCAGTGAGTTCCATCTTCTCATTGTATGGCCAAAGTATTTAAGCTTCAGCCAGTATTTTACCTTCCCGTGAGTAGCCTGAATTAATTTCTTTAAATATTGACTGATTTGACCTTGCTGTCCAAGCAAGACTTAAAAGTCTTCTCTAGCATCTCTAGCATCACAATTTGAAAGTAGTGATTTTGTGGAGCTCAGCTTTCCTTATAGTCCAAATCTCACAGCTATATATCTCTATTTCAAAAAGCATAACTTTGACTACATGGACCTTTGTTGGACAGGGGATATCATTGCTTTTTAGTACGCTATCCAGATTTGCCATAGCTTTCCTTCCAAGGAACAAATATACAGATTTATTCAAGTGACTTCTATAGATGGACTACATTCTAATGCTAACTCTAAAGATAGTACATTCTACTAGTCTTCCCATAAATTGGATGGAATTAGAGTCCTGTTTTGACACATAGACACTAAAACTTCTAGGAAGAGAAGAGAGAGCAAGCCAGGGGCAGGCAGACCCACAGATAATCCAGGAAGAGACTGGAGGGAGAGTACCAAGTAGCCCTCCTGTCTGCCATTTAGCCCCCCACAAAATTCTTGCCTGCCTATAGGAAAAAAAAAGTTCAGAGAGCTATCAAAGAATTATGTCATTCATCCTTGCTCACAAACTTCCAGTTCAGTCAGACTATATGGCTTACCTGCTGCTCTCCCCTTTTAAATGTTGAAGGCTACCCCATCCCTTTTGGAATCTAAACTCTCTGCTAGATCTGAGCATCAACAGAGAGCTCTCTTTCTTTTTCAAGGGGCCAATTTGGTTTGAATCAAGGGAGTCTGGACTATTAACAACAGAAAACAGGCTGTGCTTTCTGGTGACTCATGTTTCTGGTTCTGGCTGGACTTGGGAAAGAGCGAATTAGTATTTCCCTCCCCTCCATTTCCAGACAGAAGTTAACAAGTTGTTAGATTATAATTTTTGTTGGTTTTCTGTTGTTTCAGTTGTGGCTGACTCTTCATGACCCATTTGGGGTTTTCTTGGCAGAGACACTGGAGTGGTTTGCCATTCCATTCTCCAGCACATTTTACATAAGAGGAAACTGAGGCAGACAGCGTTAAGTGACTTGCCCAGGGTAGCTAAGCAAGAAGATTTCCTGATACCCCCTTCTTGACATTCATTACCTCCTAACTCAGTCTTTATAATAATTCCTTTCTTGGGCTATTACTTTATAGTAGTTTCTATTATTCTCAGTCACAAGGCCTATAAGGCTATTTGAAGTCTTATCCACAGTTTCTGAGCAACTAAATTAAAAAAAAAAAAAGTCTTTCCCTTTCTTGGTTCCAAAGATTTCTCACTGGGTTTGAGGTCTACCAGCACTGACCTTTGGCAATTGCAGCAATCTGGACAAATTTCCAATTACATATTCTGAAAGTTCTTTCTTGTCCATCACCTAGTTTTTTTCTTTCCTGATGGACCTTCTTGAAGCTAAATTTCCAGCTATACATTATGCTTAGTTCTTTTATTTATTATTTGTATTATATAATATTCATTATATTATTATTTACTAAATATTATATTTTATTATTGACTTTTCCATCTAGTATTGTAGACTGGCATCTGTGTCCTGTTTTCTTTCATGATACTCCTCTGTAACCAGGATGGGCCCCAACAAATGAATTTAGTTTTTCCATTCAAAATCTGTGCCAACTATTTTACCTCCAGACAAGTTCTCTTTTCTGGGATTCCCCTGACTTCCAGTTCAATGGCAGAACTGGCAGAGCAAAAACAGGCAATGAGCATTTTATGCCTTTTTTTTCTGATCCAGATGCCTATTTGACCCATTCTAATGTTTTTTTTTTAGAGTTATTGATTCATTGCCCAGGTCTCTTCCCCAAGAAAAGAGTTTTTCTTGAACCCAGCTTCACAAAAATGGGGAAAAGAAACTTTAAAAAAAGTACAGTTAATAAGGACAATTCACTTTCATCAATAATGGTAGGAGCATGATACCCAAATTTATTTTCTCTTGAGGGTTCAGAAACTGGTAGTCTGGTCCTACTTGTGAGTGTGTAATGCTCCTATGATCGGGGTATAATATGCAATGGGGGAACTTGAGTGTAAGTTGATCAATTCAATTACTTTCTCCCCAAATTTCTATGCCTTATAATCCTATAAAGAAGGGATAGCCAACATGCTCACTGACCCAAAGAGGGCTATTGCACAAGGTTTCATTTTCTATTAAGAAGTGGAGATCCTGGGGTGGCTAGATGGCGCGGTGAATAGAGCACCAGTCCTGGCATCAGGAGGACCTGAGTTCAAATCTGACCTCAGACACTTAACACAAAAACTAGCCATGTGACTTTGGGCAAGTCACTTAACCCTAACTGCCCTCCAAAAGGCTAAAAAGAAGAAGAAGAGATCACACACCTCACAGTTTGCATTTTCCACATGAAATTTGGTGAAATTTCTTTTTGATAGTAGATCTGAGTATTGAATATTTGCAATGCCCTTTGCAGAAATGTTGGCTGTTTCTTTCATTTTTGTAGCAAGGTTTGAGAGTACCTTATTGTTATGCCAATTTAGTTAGTGAGAATATGTTGATGGCATGAGTTTTAATGATGGTTGTCAAAAAGGACAAGGATTGTGTATCCTTGAAGTCTGGGATTTATTGCAGAGCTAGCTCCCTGAAGTACTCTGCCTCTTCAGAGTAGATGCTGGGGATGTATTTGGTTTGTGTGGTTATCTGTCTGCTGTTTTTGGCTATTGTTATTAGGGAGGTTGTTCCCTGACTTCACACCTGGTATTGGCTTCATGTCATGGACACACCTGACATGAACTAACTCATAATTTTGAACTTTGTCTTGTTTATGTTCTATTTTCTAAGCCCTACTAACATTTTATTCATAGTTTAAATGCTTCCTTTAATTGCTTTTAATTACATAGAAAGCCACTTTGATACTGAAAACTGAAATATTCCTTTCTCAAATGTTTTTTCCTTCCTTCCTTCTCTCTTTCCCTCCCTCCTTCCCTTCCTTCCTTCCTTCTTCTTTGATCCTGGTATTCACATAAAATATTATGAAAGACACTTGGAGGGCGTGTATATGTGTGTGTGTGTGTGTGTGTGTGTGTGTGTTTTAAAGTACCAATGAACAAGAATGGCATTGTCTGTACTAGCAGATGTAAGAAAAGAATGGGTCAAATTTGGGATTATTAACTTAGCCAAGAGCCTTTCAGCTATATTTTCTATAGCAATTCAAGGATGAGAGGAGGGAGAGGGATGAAAAGCAGAGTGAAGGCTTTCCCCTTAGGCTCTATCAACCCACTGCAAACCAGACTTGGGCAGGATTGTCACTTAAAAAGAGGAAATAATTCTGATACTAATCTGCTTGGCTAAAGATAGCTCCCCCAAATTATACCCAAAGTCTGAGTATTTTCTATGGGAATCAACCTATAATTCATGCAAAGATGAAATCATGTATTTTTTCTTTTCTCACCCTCTCAGAGGCTATTTGAGTGAATGCAGGGATGTATTTGGCCTATTATTATTCCTAGCTATTCTGTAGAGGCAGAAAAGAGAGGTTATTAAGACCTAACTAGAGAACCCATAAGAGAGGAGTATTTTGTTAAGATATAATGGATTAAAAACCAATCTTTTGATCACTTTTAGGATAATTTTATAACAAAATGTCTTAAACACATAAAAATGTTACTTGGTACCATCTTCTTGTTTACTTCTAAGACAAAAGGGGATGCGTTTCAGGAAAAAAAATGACTTTAAGATGTGAATGAATGCTGCCATTATAATTTTTATCAGTTCTACATGTTTTTATTTCTTAGATGTTTTATTTAGGACAGAGAGTCAATGTGGTAGATTGGATAAAATTCTGAACCTGAAGTCAGGATGATCTAAGTTAAAAAGTTAAAGTTTGAGGCTCATTATATGTATGATAATGGTTGGTGGTGAAGTCACCAAACCTCCCTGAGATTTAGGTAATCCTCTAAGTCTCTTAATTGTAGATCATATGTAATCTATTACAAATTTAGAAAAGGTAGATCTGCAGTTGCAGAGAATGTTTTTTTCTTTTAAAAAATCTTCTACTCCCCTCTACTTATGACTATGGTGCAGAAACATAGTATAGTGAAAAGAAAATAGAGTTGGGGTCAGAGGACCTAGTTTAAAATCTTGACTCTCTTAATCCCTCTATGTCCTTGAACAAATCATGTAATTGCTCTTGTTCTCAATATCCTCTTTTGTAAAATGATGGGGTTGGACAAGATGGCCTCTGAGGTCCTTTCCAATGCTAAATCTATGAACTTTTGACCTCCTTGGTTTAGATGGTTTTTGCTACCTTTAAATGGTATTTTTCGCAACCTTTTCTCATCTGTCTAATTTTTACAGCATCATCATTGAAGATTAAGGTATTTTATGGTAAAGGATTAAAGATTTGTAGCAAGTTATATAAGAAATAGAAGGCTATAACTCTGCTCTAGCCCCATTTCTGGGTATCTTTTCATTCATCCTCACTTAATGGCTTCTTATTAGCATGGAGACCAGTGCTCAATGTAATGACACCAATAGAGTGTTGGTCTCTCTCTCTCTTTCCTTCTCTCTCTCTCTCTCTCCCCCCCCCCCAAAGGGGGAAAACAATCCAAGGAGCCCCCATGAATAGGATGAAGCCAGAAGTTAGCTTATAAGAGCAAAAGTTTCCATTTGTCAGAGCAAAATGAAGAAGCGTGGTAGAAGGCAGTGAACACTGGGTGCCGGGAAATAAGTGCCACCGCCCCCAGTCTAATGGGTAATAGAGTCATTAATTCTGCTGATTAACTTGGCCTTGGGGTTCATGGAAATGACATCCACCTCTCTCTCTCTCTCTCTCTCTTTTTTTGTGAGCGCAAACTGTGGAACGAGGGAGCATAAAAAAACAAGCTAATTAGAGGGGAATCAGGAGAAAAGAAGCAGAGAGAAAAGAGAGACAGTTTGAACATTAATGAGACTTGTTTGGGGAGAGGATGTGACAGGCTCTTCAAAAGCATTATTGTCAAATGTGTCACTGTTTCATAGATGGCTAGAGCTACCTTTGAGCCTCATGCTGATAGTTAATGATTTGAAACTATAAAAAGATTGAAAAGGTAAAAGGGAAAATGTCAGACTCAACTGGATTTTAATGAGCCCATTTTCCCCCCAAGAAAAAGCAACCCTGTAAAGTAGAGAAAGTTCACTTTCTTCCTGTCCCCTGTTCTCTCCCGTTTCCTTTCTTTGGAAGCAATAACTGTTTGCAAAGGAACAGTGGGAGAGGGAAATCAAAGACGAAAAAAACTTAAAGAAATCCAACTTTCTACTTGTTTTTCCTGGAGAAGATGGGTGGGAGCAGGGACAGCACAGGGGTTTAAATGACAAACAATAAGGGGAGATTGATGGGAGAGACAGCAATAGTTCTTGTTTGTTTTTTTGTGACGTGCTGAGCAGAAGCCGTCTTCACACTGTGAAATCTAACAAAGAAATCCAAAGTGATTACGCAGGTTCATTTGTCAGTATCACTGCTCCAGCTATTGCTGGGTGCGACAATGAGATGACAAGGCATTTATTGCTGATGGTTGGTTATTAGTCGCATTATAGGCAACATTAGTGCAGTCTAGGATGCATCGACCAGGGAGACAATTGCTTTCTGGCTTCCAAACTCAGCAGGGTAGTCTTGTCATTAAATTTGGTAGTACCAATTGGATTAAAAAAAATAAACTAGAAAGAAACTTTGAAAATGAATTCTGTAACCTCATATTTACCTTCATGGTAATCTGCAAGATTTTACTCCCTAAACTTCACAATCGATGGTTTCAGTCCCCCAATAGCAGGCTTAGTGTGTGCATATATCTCTATCTTTATCATCTATCTATATATCCATATCCATATTTATCAACACATGGCATATGTGTATAATACTTGTACATGTACACAACACATATATATAATATAGACATAGCACATGTGTATGTACACATATCTCATTGTATTTATTTTGTATATAGTTGGCATGCAGTATATAATTATTTCTCTCTAGAAGAGTATAAGTTCCTTAAGGACAGGGATTATTTTGTTTCTGTATTTTTGTCTCATTCCTAGTACAGAGTCTGGCAGATAATAGGGCTTAATAAATGCTTGTTGAATAAATGAATATATAGGAAGCTTCCATTCTATTGGATAAAGACTCAGCTTGTATACAGAGCAGAAAGGACCAAACATATTTGGGATGAAACCTGGACCTGGGATTGCAATAGCAGAAAGGTTGCCAGGGAAGGACTTCCTTTCCTTTTGGAGGGGCTACTTTGTTTTCAGTTTGGATTTTTAGGGAGCTGCCTGGAGCACTGAGAGGTAAAGTTATCTGCCCTGGGTCATGTAGCCAGAGGCAGGTCTGGAACTCAGGACTTCCTGGCCCCAACACCCAGTAGAGCTTTTTATCCATAATACCATGATGCCAAATACATGTAAAAATAAAAAGCAATTCTTTTTTTTTTTTTTGTGGGGGAGAGAGAGGGAGGGAGACTAACAACTCCAGGAATTTGGAAATATCTTATGTAGTTACTAGAATCAAGAAATGCCATATGTATATAATTTTGTATACAGAATTGTTTATTTATATAATTAAAATTTTTCAAAATGGACATGAGTTGGAAAAATCATAAAGCAATTCTAAATATTTTTTGAGGGCAATTGGGGTTAAGTAACTTGCCCAAGGTCACACAGCTAGGTTTTTGTTTGTGTGTGTTAAGTGTCTGAGGCCGGATCCGAACTCAGGTCCTTCTGACTCCAGGGCTGGCGCTCTACTCACTGCGCCACCTAGCAGCCCCAATTCTAAATCTTTATAGGCCTTTTCTCTATGACTCTTGAAACACTAGATTCAGTTGATTATATTACAGAGCATAGGTGTGAATCACTAAGTAGGAGCCAGGTCCTAATTAATGAGCTTCTGATGAATGACTGTATGAAAGAGGACAAACATTTCTTGGAGCTCTTAACAGCTCAGGTGCCATTTACTGCATGAAACCTTCTCTGATTAGGGGTCAGGGTGGTGCAGGGGTGAGTTACTAACTTCCTCTTCCACTTGAAATTACTTCGGTTTATATTCTATAAGCTTTGTGTTAATTTACCTGTGTACATATTGTGATAGTAGAGTAGAATGTAAGCTTCTTGAGGGCAGACCTATTTCTATTTCTTTTTTTTCTTTTTTCCTCCCTCCCTCTTTTCTTTTTTCCTCCCCTCTCCTTTCTTTCTTCCCTCTTTTCTTTCTCTTTCCATCTTCCTTCCTTTTTTCTTCCTTTCTTTCCTTCTTCCTTCCTTCCTTCCTCCCTCCTTCCCTCCCTCCCTCCTTTCTTTCCTTCCTTCCTTCCTTCTTTTGCTTTGGAACCTGGGAAATGCTTCTCACATACAGGCACTTAAATATTTATTGAATTTAGAAGTTTGTGTAATTATTCATTTAGATCCCATAATCCACAAGCATTTATTATGCAGAAATTCCATAACAATCTTCACTGAAAAATCAAAAGCTATGTATGTATGCAATTAGCCTAACATGTGATATCATAGCAGAAGGAGAGAGAGGGACTAATGGAAAGGAAACCTTGGATTCAAGATCTATATGTAACACATACTAGCTGTGTCACTCTGGACAAATTACTTATTCTCTCAGTGCTCCAGGCAGAGTTGTATTATGATAAATTCCAGAGCAGTTGCTACTTTGCATTGGTAAAGGGGGTTCCCTTCATCAATAAAAAAAAATGATTAAAACAACAACAACAACCCCTTGGGGTTCAGAGTGTTTCTTCTGGGGCATTTATGAGTGTATTCCACATGATACATCTATTCCTGAGCTTACTCGGTGTCTGTCTGTTGATGCATATGTTTACATATGTTCATCTCTTTTTAGGTGCTGGTTCCTCATTAGAAGAATGCCCAGATATTATTTTTTTTCATTTCCTTCATAAAATATTTTTATTCAACATGAAAATTTCTCAATTCAGCCAAAGCCTTCATTTCCAGGTAACTTCTTCATTAGGTTTCAGTTCCCTTTTAAATAACATGCTTTTATTCCGGAAAGCAGTTAATTTTTCATCACTCCTCTTATCTAGATAATAGCCAATGACAAATCCCATTGGTACCAGAATACGCACCCAGTGATCACGCATAGCCTGAATCAAATTCACCATGATTGCAGCAGGCCGGGATGCCGAACGCCAAGAGCTCCTCCAAGGGCAGTGGTTCCCTTCCATGCCCAGATATTATTTAGGCCACAGACCCCAAATACTAGAACTTGAAGGATGCCCAGAGAAGTTAGGAAATGAGACAGTGAACAAGGCAAACAAGGCTTGGCCTCAATTATTAGAATTGTGGGTATGAGGTTGGGGTCCTGAGTTTTGATACAACTGTGAGGGAAACAAGGATTTACTGAAGGTCCTACATCCTTCCTTTCCTACCCACAGCATGACCCCCCTGGGTTCCTGAAGATTTCTTCTAGTTCGAGTTTGTATCATCTAAACCAGAGATGGAGGACTTGTGACCTGGAGGCTACATGTAGCTTTCTAGGTCTTCAAGTACAGCTTTTTGATTGAGTCCAAGTTTTATAGAACAAATCCTTTTGTTAAGAGTATTTGTTCTGTGAATTTTGGATTCAGTCAAAGTGCTCCACTCAAGGACCTAGAAGGCCACATGAAGCTTTGAGGCTGTAAGTTCCCCACCCCTGAATTCTAAATCTAGGCCTGTTATAGTACATGCTAGGTCCTGAACAAATGATTATTTCTCTCTTTTATTGACGAGTTATTGAATTATGACTAAGGTTTTTCCTCTTTCTGTTTCCTCATTCAGAAATCAACCCCTGTAGGTTATTCAGCCAGGTTTTGAAGCACAAAGCTGATAATGAGATGAAATCTTGGACCAGAATTAGCTGTCTGGGAAAGTTTAGATCTGATCAAAAGGTAAAGATATTTTGGTCCAGATGAATTCTAGCCCACTGTGTTTCAGTCAGACAGGTGTGAATGAAAGTGGATTCCCCCTTTTGTCTAGATTGCCTTAGATGGGGGTGGTCCAGTCAGAGAGAAGTCTCTTTATCTAAGACACAGTGATCCATCAGAGTCATGTCCCCCAGACCCTCAGTACCCACCTCTCATTATAATATTCCTTCTCTCATTAATTGTTAACCAGTCAGAGTTGATTCCTAACTGTCAGAAACACCCACTCTTCCAAAGGCATATAAGCATCAGGAGACCTTGAGATTCCTCTTTGGTTTATGAGAGATAGCCAAGTGACTATCCTTTTATTAATTATTCACTAGCCATAATTAATAAAATGATTAATTACCCAGAAATTATATCTCTTGAACTTTTTATACATCACACTAAGACCTCAAGATACAAAAAAAAAAAAAAAGGCAAAAATAGTCTCTGTTCTCAAGGAGCTCACAGTCTAATGGGGGAGATGACTTGCAAATAGCTATGTACAAACAAGGTAGAGACAGGATAAGTAAGTGATAAGCACCAAGGGAAGGCAATATCTTTCAAGTGGCCAAGAAAGTCTTCTTGCAGAAGGTAAGATTTGGGGTGAGACTTGAAGGAAACCAAGGAAGCCAGGAGGCAAAGATGAGGAGGGAAGAGATTTTCAGGCACAGGGAACAGCCAGTGAAAATTCTTGGAGTTTGGACAGTCTTGTGAGAAGAACAGCAAAGAAATCAGTATTATTTGAGCCTAGAGTATGCAGAGGGGAATAAGAATGAGGATTGAAAGGTAGAAAGTAGACAGGTTCTGAAGGACTTTAGAAAGCTGTTTCACAAATAATACAGGGTGGCCACTGGAGTTTTTGGATTGGGGCCTCTAACAGGTTCACTCTTGATCTGGTCAGACAGGAAGGACAGGAAGACAGCTTCAGAGGGGTTAATAATCATATTTTATTCTAGTCTAGTCTTCTCTATGGATTGCTGATAATGGGAACACCAACTCCTACAGTATTCCCTAATCACCCTTTTGGCAGGGGTGGGTGAGAAGGAGGGGGGCCAACTAACTCTTGATGGGGTCAATCGAGATAGGCATTGCCATTCAGCTTGTGCACTCCCCTAAACCCCCTCAAGACTCACTGGGGGCAGGTTGAGGCAGATTCATGCATTCCTCTATTCATTACCCAAATCCCAAGAGGTTTCCCCATTTACTGACCAGTGCCTACTTGCTTTATAGGGCAATAAACAAAGAAAGCATCTTGCCAACATTAAGCTCACAGGTTAACTTTAGCAATATTGTCATTTGGCACAAGCATAGTAAATATTACATTATGTCACCTCATAGCTCACTGAGCAGTTGCAGCAGTAGAATCACTATGATTCTAGGAATTACTATCTAGGCTTCTTGGGGCTATTCTAACACCTGCAAACTAGACATTGGCATGGCCATTGATCCTGAGAAACTATATTCTAAAACGGATAACAAAATTCCTTACTTACAAAAGTCAATCAGCAGATTTTATATTTGACCCTTGAGGTGATAGGAGCCAATCAAGTTTATTGAATAGGTTAGTGGGGGTGGCAGTGATAGGGTCAGGTCTGAGTTTTAGGAAGATCCTAGTTTCTGAATATGTAAAATCCATGGAGGCTTCAAAATTCCTCCTCTCTTTGGCTTCATTACTGAGAAAGACAGCATTCAGAAGAATGGAGAATGTTCAAAGAATAGTTGGGGGGAAAAAAACCAACAGAAAACAATTAAAGTGAACACTTTGCAATAGAGATCAGCAATAAGAAAAGAATTTTGAAAACTTTATCCCAGACTTGACCAGGTCAAATGCTTTAAAAATTTGCAAGTTTAAGACCTTATTTCTGATGCAAGAATGGAGGTGAGTGCAGGCTTTAGGTCAAAGCCTACCTCATAGTTTTTTTAGCTGCATGATCCTGGACCAGGTTCTTTACTTCTTACTTCCTCATGTTTGTATGAAGAAAGTGTTTTGCAAACCTAAAGGCACTTACTTAAATATGGGCTATTACTATTATTATTAAGATCAAACTCTTAGAAAACAAAAGTCTGGAGGCATCTAGGTGATGAAGTGAGTTGGAGAGCTGGGATCAGTTTTGGCCTCAGAAAATTAGCACCCACACATAAATAAATAACTAGCCATGTAACTTTGAGCAAGTTACTTAACACCAGTTGCTTTAAAAAAAAGAAAAAAGAAAGAAAACAAAAGTCTGTCTTGCTTGAGGAAGAATATCAGCAGTGTGGTAAGGAATTTCTTCCTGTAACACCTTTTTAATGGTAATTCAGGGCACAAAATTTGATAAAAGATAAACAAATCCAGATTCCAATGTTTGCAGAGCTGATGGAGGTACTCTTATTGGGGGTGGGGTGGGGGTGGCAGGCCTCTTCTTTGGGGTGTGATCCTATCTAGTAGTGAATTTATTTATAACCAGTATCTCTTACCTCAGGGGAGATGTGATGTGCAGTTCATCTTTTTTTTTCCATTTTCCCTTGGGAATCTCACTTAACCACTCTGAAATCACACATTATCTCTTCCTTACAAGCCTGTGCAAAACTTTATAGAATGACCATGTAGGGCAGTATATCAATAGAAGGTCAAGTTTTGCCCTTAGAGATTCACATTCGACTCAGCAACCTCAGAAGTTGGTTACCTTTAGGAATAAAGTGTGTTTATTTTTGTGATACTTTGCAAAGAGTAGGGCCAGTGATTGTGAGAGAAAGGGGAGGCAGGAGGGGGAAGAAAGAGAAAATGGAGAAGAAAAGAGAAAGCGGAAAGGGGAGAGGAAGGTCTCTCAGGAGCATCAGGGAGGTTTGGTTTAACAAGGATTCAACATGGCTAAATTATATGATAATTGTTGTTGTTTGTCCTTCTTTTTTTTTTCTTTTTGGAGGGCAATTGGGGTTAAGTAACTCGCCCAAGGTCACACCACTAGATTTTTTGTTTGTTTGTTTTGTTTTGTTTGTGTGTTAAGTGTCTGAGGCCCATAAGAACTCAGGTCCTTCTGACTCCAGGGCGATGATGCTCTACTCACTAAGCCACCTAGCCACCCCATTGTCCTTATTTTCAAAGAGGATCTTGGCATTAGGAAGGTGATGCCATGTTTTGCAAGTGAATTAGATTTAAGTGAGGGAGGGCTGTGCAAAGTCACCAGCCTCACTTTTTTCCTCCAGAGGCATCTGGTTCCAGTGGCAAGATATAGATTAGGATGACTGGAGATAGCCCTGGATGATGATAAATACTAGTATTTATGTATCTCTTTAACAACAGTAACAAAGGATTGTAAAGCACATTTCAAAAATCATCTCATTTGATCCTAACAACAACCCTGGGAGGTAGGGCTTTATCAGCTGCATCACATATATGTTAACTATATATATAAATGCAAATTTGGGGGGGGTCAAAACTATGGTTTGGGAAAGGAGAAACTCTCTTTACCAATGCAGATTAGCAATCTCTCCATATCTTTGGTTTTGGAGGCTTGCCTGGGGCACTGAGTGATTGTGACTAGTCCTAGGTCACTTAGTAGGTATCAGAGGAAGGTCTTGAGGCCGGATCTTCCTGATTCTGAAGTTAGCATTCTCTCAACCACATTGTATTGCCACCTCATATCAGGAAGCTTGCCATGCTGGGGTGAGGTAGGGTGTAAGGTAAAGATCCAACCTCAAGGACAGGAAGGTCTGCATTGGAGTTTCTCCTGAGGTGAGAGACCAGGGTTATAAATAAGTTCACGGCTACATGTGATCATTCTATCAAGAAGAGGCCTGGGCCACCAGTTGGAATACCTCAACAAGCTCAGCAAATGTTAGAACTATATTACCTTCTGCCATAGTTTGCACCTTGAGTTGCACAAGGAAAGTTCTATACATAGAAATTAATAATTAATGTTCTACTCCTGATATGCCCAACCACCCTCATATCTTTGCCACGAAAACCCCATATGGGGTCACAAAGAGTCAAACATGACTGAATAACAACATCTATCCTCTATTTCCATGTCTATCATTTCTATTATTTCTCTCATCTCTATATCTTACTGTCTACAATCTTTATCATGTATCTCCTCTCTCTCTCTCTCTCTCTCTCTCTCTCTCTCTCTCTCTCTATATATATATATATATATATATATATATACACACACACATATGTGTGTGTGTGTGTGTGTATGATGTGTCAAGAAGACTTGCCACAGTTTTGCCAGTGGCACCAGGGAGGAAGGTTATTTAGCAATTGCAGGGAGGGCCTGGTGTCTCTGAAGCCAGACTCCATGCAGGTGCAGTGTCCTGGTCATGGGCCAGCATTATTTTGCAATGCTGTTGGCTGTAACCACTTTTAAATAGAAACATGATTGAACTTTATTTCAATATTTCTCCCTACCAGGGTTTTTTTCCCCTCTACTGTAAATCACTACTGTTCAGAAGAGTAAAGTCTGTGCCAAGGTTTCTGGTGATGGATGGAGCCCATTGGGCTGAGACTGTTTTCAATATTTGGAGAGAAATTCTCTAAGTTTGATGTGCTTTGGGTAGTTTAAATCACTGAGAGGGAGGAAACTTAGAAAATATTAACCACATGAAGCAAGCATTTCTTAAGGTTTCAAGGAGCACAAAGGTAAATGTAGGCTGAAGAAGGTAGGGTTGGGAAAGTTGGGAGGGGAGGAAGAAAGTTTAAATCAAATATTTGTGAACAAAATAAAACAAAGACTCACTATGGTTAAGAAACACACCTCAATATATATTAACATTAAATTGAAGGATTTCAGAGCTTGAAGGATTTTTAGAAATCAGCTCAGCCTCTGCATTTTACAGATGAGGCAAACAGTCCTAGAGAACTGAATAACTCCCTCAGTATTATTAAGTACAGCCATTATACCGGGAAATGACTAAAACTCTGAGCCTCAGTTTCCTTATCTATAAAATGGTGATAATTATAACATGGGTACCTCATATGGTTGTGAAGAGAGTGCTTTGTAAATAATAAAGTGCTAAAGAATTATATTGTTACTCTCCTATTTTCAGGCAGGACTGCATTATGTAGTGAAAAGTATACTGGATTTTGGAGTCAAAAGATTTGGGTTTCAGTCCTGATTCTGCCATGTGGCAATGAGGAGGTGAAGTGGATAGAGCACTAGGCCTAGAGTCAGGAAGACCTGAGTTCAGATCCAACCTCACATACTTACTAGTTTGTTTGATGCGGAGGAAGTCACTTAACCACTCTTTGCCTCTGTAAAATGGGGATAATGATAGCACCTACCTCCCAGGGTTGTTGTGAGGATCAAATGAGGTAATAATTGTGGACTTAATGATAATTTATAATTATGTTGAGATAATAGTTATTATTATTATTATTATTTTGTTTTTTGCTGGGCAATTGGGGTTGTGACTTGCCCAAGTTCACATGGCTAGTTTTTTGTGTTAAGTGCCTGATTCCAGATTTGAACTCAGGTCCTCCTGACTCCAGAGCCGGTGCTCTACTCATTGCGTCACCTAGCCACCCCAAGAGATAATAGTTATAACCTGGTACATAATAGTAAGTGCTCTTATAAATGTTAGCTATTATTATGTGTAATTTTGGGCAAGTCACTAAACCTCTCTAGGTCTCAGTTTCTTCATCTATATGCATTCAGCAATAAGCATTTATTTATTAAGCACCTACTGTGTACCAATTAGTGTGCTAAGCACTAAGGATACAGAGAAAGGCAAAAAGATAAACCCTGCTCTCAAGCTCACAGTCTAAGAAGAAATTAGGAAATGGGACCAGATGATATCTAGTTTAATTTCTAATTATAGGACCATAGTATTGTACACCTGGAGCTGGAGGAAATCTTAAGTGTCAGCTATTCCAGTCTCTCATATTGTAGTGAGGAAACTGAGGCTGGGGGAGCAACAGTGAAGGTTATAGAGCTAATAAGAGACAGTGGAAGGATTCGAACCCAGCTTCTCTGATCCCAAATATATGATGCCTCTAAGCTATTTAAATCCTTGAACTGACCATTAGGTCATACCAACCCAAGTATCCTTAAAAGATTTTCTCTTGTGGTGGCTAGGTGGCACAGTGAATAGAGCACCAACCTTGGAGTAAGGAGGACCTGAGTTCAAATGCAGCCTCAGACACTTGACACACTTACTAGCCATGTGACCTTGAGTAAGTCACTTAATCCCAATTGCCCTGCCCTCCCCCCTCAAAAAAAAAGATTTTTCTCTTTTTTTAAGGCAGAAAACAAGAAATGCTTCCTTACAGCTTATAAAATCTTTATTTTCCTTAGATGGAAACCTAGGCAAGGAAAGCAATGGTAATTTAGTAGGCAGAGATATTTCTTTGGGAAGTGAAAAGCAATTGAAACATCAGCAGAGTTTTTCTTGACTCATGTTCAAATTCATGTTTTGTATGTTTTTTTTTTTTTCTATAGGGAACTGTGTGAGATAGTAAGTACTGTCCCGGGAGTTGGAACCTTTGGATTCCAGCCCCAGAGATGACTAGTGTGACCTTATGCAAAATGGTTAAATTAACCTACCTCAGCTTCAACTTTTCTGTCTAAAGAATGGGGAACACCTCCCAAAACCCAATAAACAAAAACCCTCCTTACCTCCACAGGTTTGCCCTATAAAGCAGAAAGCTTCTTAGAAGGAAGGGGAGATTTCAAAGCATTTTTGTTATGGATAAGTTATGACTTTGTTCACCCAGAAAGGCTTCAGCTCTTCTTTAGTGATTTCTATCACAGAGGCCTGGGCCTGAATCTTTCTGCAATGACCAATGAGCATATCCATTTAGACACACGGCAACAACAACAGTCAGGACAACAACTACCACCTCTGGAAACTTGGCCTATTCTCCCAGTGAAATTTGGGATTTGATACATTCATGGCCAAGTCCACCTAAGGAACAAAGGGAGAGGCCATCATTCCCAAGCAGGTGAAAACAGTGTGGGAATCAGCTTTATGTAAGCAACAATAACAGGACCCAGTGCTCAGCTGATAAGATTTGGATGATTTAAAATTTATACAGCGATTAAAAGGCCCCTCCCCATTTCCCACCCCCTAACCCTCATACAATGTTGTAAAACACTTTCCAGGGGCAAGATTCTCCCCTTCCTTCACTTCATATAATTTGATACTTTAGTTTATATACGTTGCCTTCCATTGGGAAATGGAAAAGTTTTCCATGGGCAAAATACGAAAGTAAGCAAACTTTATCTTTGGAGGTCCTCTAATTTACATTTTAGCCCCTGCCCGCCCATTCATACTATTCTCTTGTAATATTGTTCATCTCTCCATTCACTATATCTCTTTAAATTCCCTCTTTGCCAGGTGAAGCCTACTTTCAGTAGGATTAACAAAAAACAGCACTTTATAATGGAGAGACAGTGTTTCATAATGGATAGAGGGTTAGGCTTGGTAGCAGAGGAAGGCTTGGATTCAAATCCCATTTCTGACCCTTGAGAGTTGTGTGTCTTTCAGCAAATTCAGCTGGGGTGTTCCCCAGCAAATTCAGCGACCAGTTCCTGTGATAAAAGCCTGCTACTCTAGTCAGATCCAAGCTGGTTTGCAGCTCTCACATTCAACTTGCTATCTGGGTAAAAAGGATGTGATAACCTCGTTTTCAACTATATGTCGATAACCAAAAAGGTCTACCTTGTTAGCTCTCAAAGAAGTATTGCTTTTTATTGGGAATAGTACTTTAACCAAGAGGAATGACTCCCTAATGGTGTCATTTAAGACATTAATGAGAAACTGGCAGAGAAGATATTTGCTCTTCAAATCACATCAATTCATAATGCAGACTCTAGCTCTGCTCATGGAGAGGAATAGGACTTTCTTGCAGGTTAAGTAGGGCAGAAAGTTTTCTTAATAAAATATTACACTGAAATGTGTTGGAAGAATGGGCTTTAGCCATAATTATAGTTCATATTGATAAAGTACTCTTAGATTTACAAGATAATCCCATTATAGCCCTGAGAAGTAGATAGTCATTCAGTCATTTCAGACTCTTTGTAACCCCATTTGGGGTTTTCTTGGCAAAGATACTGCAGTAGTTTGCCATTTCCTTGTCCATCTCATTTTACAGATGAGGAACTGAGACAAACAGGGTTAAATGACTTGCCCAGGGTCACAGTGCTAGAAATTGAGGCCAAATTTGAACTCAAGAAGATGAGTGTTCCTGATTACAAGTCCACTGCTCTATCTACTATGCCACCTACTACCCCAAAAGATGCTTTCAACTCTTCATAGGTAGTGGGAGTCTCCCTGGGTGGGGTTCATGGGTCACTCATGTTACCAATATCATAAGTCTTAAATTTTTTTAAACACCTTTCCTAGTAAGATCTCTTTACCTATCAAAACCCACAGTAATCAAAATCAAAATGGGTTATTTTATCATTGCTGCATGCCAACTAACCTGAAATTATTGCTTTCCTATCCCATAGGTGTTTGCCAAAGTGTTAGATAGCCAGAATTAAATCTTTTCCCTAAGCATAGTAGCAACTGTAGATTTTAACTGCTCATCTTTATGTTTTCAGGTTTCAGCTATACATGAGGTGTACAATTTAATGCATTAATTAGTGATAGGTTCTGGAGCAGTGTTATGCTGGTAAATGATTAATAATAGCTCTCTGAAAAAATACATCTTTAATTTAAATCTGCATTTATTAACATTTCTCCATTACTGTCTTAATTATTTTATCGATCAATTGTTGATCAACAAATTGTTTGCTAATCTACAAAATAAGAAATCAATCCCTGACTTTTGGCATTTGCCATTTCTGAAGTGTAAATGCTTATATTGAAAATTTCACAATCTGCCAGCACAAACCTAGTTCCCAACATTCCTTCTGAATTAGATGTCTGTTATACATACTTTTTGTCTAAAGGAATACAAAATTTAGGAAGAAATGTCTTTTAGAGTAAAAAAAAATATATCCACACGGGTTTCTGTAACTTCTTGTTTTTTAGGACTGATGTGTTCTCCACATAAGAAGATTGCATTGTATAGAAAGGAGAGACTGTGTGGACAGAGGGCTGGGGTTTGGGTGAGGAAGATCTAAGTCCAAATTCTACCTCAGATGTTTACCAATTGTATGGCCTTAGGCAACTCATATAACCTTACCAAGCTTCTATTTCTTCGTCTATAAAATTAAGGTGTTGGAATCAACCTTTAAATTCTCTTTAGCTCTGAATCTATTTTACTATGAAGTCTGGTTGAAGCCATTGGGATCATAGTTCCTTCTTCTTCCTCCTTTCTATCTTAATTAAACATTCTTTAGCTAATGGTAATTTAAGCCCTTTAATTTCTTTCCAATAGTTGGCTTTACCAATCATTATTTTTATTCATGCTAAAGCAGCTTTTAAGAATCATGCAATTTGGGGCGGCTAGGTGGTGCAGTGAGTAGAGCTCTGGCCCTGGAGTCAGAAGGACCGGAGTTCGGATCCGGCCTCAGACACTTAACCCACACAAACAAAAAAAACCTAGCTGTGTGACCTTGGGCAAGTTACTTAACCCCAATTGCCCTAAAGGGGCAGCTAGGTGGCACAGTGAGTAAGAGCGCCGGCCTTGGAGTTGGGATGACCCGAGATCAAATCCGGCCTCAGAAAATGAGCACCCACACATAAATAATGACTAGCTGTGTAATCTTGAGCAAGTTACTTAACCCCAATTGCTTTAAAAAAAAAAAGAATCATGCAATTTGATTCTGTTGTTATTGAGTTGTTTCACTCATTTCTGACTATCCATGATCCAATTTGGGGTTTTCTTAGCAAAAATACTAGAGTGGTTTGCCATTTCCTTCTCCAGATCATTTTACAGATGAGGAAACTGAGGCAGAGTTAAATGACTTGCGCAGGGTCACATAGCTAGTAAGGGTATGAGACCAAATTTGAACTCACAAAGATGAGTCTTCCTGATTGCAAACCTGGTGCTTCATTCATCATGCCACCCAAGAGTAGAGTAGCAATTAGTGCTAGAGTAGCATTTAATCACTTGTTCATTCACATTCTCACTTTCTACTCCCTCAATCTCTCTGGGTCTGGTCATAGGCCAGCTTCAATACTCAACTTTCCAGTGAAGTATCTCCTTTTTTAGCTTAAGGTAATGTAATGGTACTGTAATTTGAATTTGAAGATCCCTTTGTGTTGGCAAAGGTAAGCAGGCACTTAGCACTTCATAACTAATCAAACCTCTGTGAAAGAAACAGAAGTTAATGAATCCCTGTTCCTGACGTGACAGGAAGGGGTTGGCTGAAATAGGAAGTAGCTAATGCTGTGTGTATATAAGGAAAAGCCCTAGGAATTGACAGTCAGAATTTCTTTAGGCAAGAATCTGTTGGCAGAGCAGCTACAGAGGAGAGAATTGAGAACTGAGCCAGAATTTCCTGAGAACTTGTGGTGGTGGAGCTTCTCCTGAACAGGATCCCAGGAGCCTCCTCCCCCCTCCCCACTCAGGCTGGATAAGGTGATTCTGATTTTTTGAATAAGCTGCAGAAGACTGAAGAAGCATGACCAGGATGTTAAGACTACCTGTCTGTGGCTTGGTTGAGCCTTGAATTCCTGGGAGCAGAAATTGTGAAGGATTTGAAATGGACTGGACCCTGTGAACTTCAGTGTGGAGCAGGACCTACCCAGAGAGCTGGATAAGGAACTGGGAGCTGTCTGCCAGTGAACCCAGGTGACAGTCTGGTGAATCCAGGTAGAATCTGGGACCATGGAAGGGGATCCAGGGAATCTGAGAACAGGCTCTAAGTCAAGATGAAAAGACTTCTATGTGGGTACTGAGTAATGATGAAATTGCAGTTTACTAATGACCTAGGGGTGGAGGGTTTGTGTATGATACTTACTAATTGATTGCTGAATAAGTGACTGATTGAGTTAATCTAGTGTGCCCTTGAGTGGAAGACTTTGACTATTGTACTTTGAGATGATTGTTCTTTGTTCTAAATATTGTGACCACTTTGGTGAAAACTATATGGCCATTTTAATGATAAGCTGTTGTGAATACTATATTGTGATTTTCTGTGATAAGTTGTGATATTGTGAATGCTGTACCTTGATTTTCTGTGAGTGTTTTGCTTTGATTTGTTATGAAATAAATAGAGTGTTCACTATACTGTGTAATTAGAACCTTAAAAACACCCTTCTGGAAAGCTGCTCTTTCATGGCATTACAGGTAAATGATCATTTGATATAGATTAGGTGCATTCAAAATACTTTATCTTTGAATTTATCCCCATGTTCTCCTCATTTTAAGATCTTGTCTGGGAGGCACCATAAAATCAATAGCAATTGGATGCACTTCAGTCAGTATATTAGATAAAAACATCTTTACAGACGTCCTTTATAGGAGTTGTGACAAGTCCAGAAATGAAATACAGTATTTCTATTGTTTACTGAACTTCAAAAGATAGATAGGTATTAAATTAGCCAACTGCCAGGCCCCCACTGTCTGCTCAGACTTCCAAGCTTAGGAGAGATATATTCATTTCAGGCTGAGGCTGTGATGAGACTTTACTCTGGCACAACTTTACCCTGGTAAGGAAAAGGGGTCTGTTCTCATGCTCTCCAAGGATGTTTTTCATAAGGAAATGTATTTTTTGTGGTAGAAGCAATACCTATCACACAGCTAGGCGGTATAGTGGATAGAAAACCAGCCCTGGAGCCAGAAGGACTTCAGTTCAAATTTGACCTCAGATACTTACTAGCTATGTGACCCTGGGCAAGTCACTTAACCCCGTTTGCTTCAGTTCCTCATCTGTAAAATGAGATGGAGAAGGAAATGACAAACTACTCTAGTACCTTTGCCAAGAAAACTCCAAATGGGATTGGGAAGAATGAGAAAAGACTCAACAACAGATTTATTTTTCATTAAAATATATTCTTCTTTGAGATTTAATTGTTGCAGAGGATTAAGCTACTTCCATGACAATAAGAGGCAGGATTTACTTTCTTTCAGACTTGACCAATGTTCCAGGATGGCCAACACAGACACAGGGAAGCTATGCTAAACTGTGTCCATGCTGTGTCCTTCCTGAGTATTCTTTCAATACTAAAACTAAGTAAATCTGCTTTTGCTCATTATTAAATGGTCTACAAATAGACGATTTTCATTTTAATTTTGAACCTGAAGCACCAGAGTAGTCTGAATGAAGTCCAGCTTATAATACTTTTCACCTTTAACTCAAAATCACCATTATTACTAGAGCACTATTTTATTATTCATTTGTTTTCTTATAGGAAACCTTGTCTTCTAATATTAAAAACATGGTGGGAGTTCATGGGAGGGTGGTGGAGATATTGACTTATAAGGGCATTTTTTTTTTCATGTCTGGAGATCAGTGACTGTGAAATCTTGAGTGTTAACACTTGATAAAAGGCTTGGTGAATATGACATACACCCATGTTTTCTTCACTAATATTGAGAATAAATACACAAGAATTTCTCCAAAGCATTTACATGGTCTTTTGTGGGTGAGGTGTCAGCTGTTGTTCTAGGACCTTAACCTAGTTCTGGCAGATTGTCCCAAGAGTAAAAGACAAAGAGGAATTTTTCACAGCATCTACCTTGGCCTAAAGGAGGCCTGGCTGTCAGCCAAGTCAGGAAACTACACACAAGGTATAGCCTTCAGATTCCATTGATTTCCAGCTGTTTGGCTTTTGATCAGTACAGATCAGACACCATCTGAGAAAGCTGGGATTGGGGTCTCTCAGAGCCTTCCTTTCTACTTTGCAACACTCTCTCCCCATGGTCCTGTCTTTCTTCTGCCATCAGTCACAGCTGTGCTCTTAGCCTTGTAAAAGGTGCACACACACATGCATTTTTCTTCAGGGTTCAATATTTTTCAAAACAAAACAACCACAATTTTGACTATATCTAAGTAGTTAGCCATTGAAATTAAGAAGAGGCCTGGTTACGGTGTTATCGCTGTACTTTTGGGGTTAGGTTAATGTGAGTAAGTTGGAGTAGTGGGTACTGTTGGTCTATTGAATAACCCTAGGAGTCATGATTCATTTGAGCTTCAAGGAATTCCAAGGGGAGATGAAGGGGGGAAGCTGTGAGAAATTCCTATTTCTTTCCCTGCTCAGGGCTACGTCTCCAGGGTGTAGACATAGAGGTTGCCCACAGTATCATTGTAGGTTCAGGGTAGCAGAATGGGATAGATTATTTTTCAGAGTTTTTTGTTTTTATTATAAACTAAACCAGGGGTGAGGAACCTGCAGCAAACTTCTTGGATTCAGTCAAAGGGCTGCACTTGAGGACCTAGAGGGCCACATGTAGCCTCAAGGCTGCAGGATCCCCACCCCTGAATTAAGCAATCATAGAGAAGAAATACTTTAATATATAAAAAAGAAGAATAAAGAAAACTGTATATGAAACTATGGCCTTTTGTTCAATTTAGTTGGTTTTTTAAAAACAAGACAGTATATTACACCCAAATCTCTTTTAGCCTTTTCTAAAACTACCCATGGTAAAGTATCCAAAGTCATTGGAATATCAAGCAAGCATATTTTTCTGAATATAGTAGGATTAGAGATTTACAGCTGAAAGGATTCTTAAATATCATTTAGTGATCTTAATCTTTTTTTTATGTCATGGACTCTTTTGGCAATCTGATGCAGCCTATGGACCCCTTCTCAGAATAATTTTTTTAATGCATAAGATAAAATATATAGGATTACAAAGAAAACCAATTATATTGAAATACACATAAGCTTGGTTTCAAGCCTAGAACATTTGCATGCAACACTTCTCCTTGGTAGAGAGAATCATTCCCCACTATGTACCTTCAAGAAAAGTGTTGTAGTGAGAGCTTTCATGAGAAGAGATGTTATTCTTCTTTTCTGATTCAAGAGAAGGAACATATGGTTCCAGACACTCTTTAGGGAGAGACCCAAAGCGACTGAGAAAACAGACTTTGGAAGGAAGATATCTTGGTAAATCCAGCACCAAAGCCTATCCCTGACTTCCAGATTGACTTCCTAGAGAATTTGGGGAATTTCTCCATAGGTAAGATTGAACTCTGTCTTTCTATCTCAAAAGAAGAGCTGGGATATTTTTTCCCCAGAAGCAGTGCTCATTCACTGTATATACTGTCTGGTAGATCCTCATCCATATAATTTCTCTGAATTATGTTTGTTATGTGCTTGGATAAATGTGTTTATTCTCTATTCACTCTTTCTGATAGTTTTTTGTGTAACCAGCATTTGGTGTACTGTCTGAGCCTTTGCAAATAAGCTTTGGTGTACTCTTTCTTTAAGCAATTGCAAAAAAAGAAAGAAGTTTGAATCTAAGAAAAAAATACATTCCCCTAAACTCTCAACATTTAAGGCGGACAGATAGATATAATTGTGTTCTGGTACCTTGTCTCTGAGGAGAACAGAGTGAAGGCTTTTCTTGTCCCCTTCCAGGCAGTACCAAAATCTCCCTGGAAGGATGGGCATCTTTCAAAACCTCCAGAAAATCCACATTTAGAAAACCCATGTAGACATACACAAAACTTACATGGCAAAACCACCCTTCTCCCCTCAAATACAGTTATCAAAGTCAATTATTTTTCCAGACAAACCAACCTTTAGTCCTTTAACTGTCTCTTTTTTGATATGGTTTCAGGATCCTTCATCATCTTGGTGCTTCTCTTAAAATGTGACATTTGGAAAAGGACAGTACATATGATATGGTCATTGCAAAATATACTGAAACTGTTTTCTATCTTATCCTAAAGGCAACATTTCTATTAATGAAACTCATGGTTATGTTAATTTTTTGGCAATTCTGTTACGTTTTAGTGTATCTTGCCTCTGTGCCAGTTTTATTATCTGTTTTGGGAAATCATCATCGATAGCCTCCTTCTGACTGGAGATTAGCACACTGCTATGATAATAAAAATTGTTTCCCCTCCTTGATTTCCATTCGAATACTTCCCTCTGTCATTCCACCCTTAGATTTGTGGATTTCCATTCAGATGTTTACTTTTTGATTATTATATTTTATTAAAATAATTTAATTTTATCACATGGAGAAATGAGAAACAATAATAAACCTGCTAGTATTCCAAATCAGCTGTTTTATTGTTATATGATTAAATATGAAACTAGTGAATTACTAGCAAAGCTAATGAAAATAGGATTACCACTTCAGAAGGTGAATAAAATAAGATGTAATAATAATACATGAATTTGAGGAATTAAATGCTGTGATACTTATTTCAGCTGAACTTCAAAAGTCAGAATACTATTGAAATTCTGAAGGCAAGAAAATTGGTTATAAAGCTTCAAAGTTTGGGCTCAAAATCTTTTTTGTTTGTTTGTATTTCTCTGATTTGAAAAAACAAACAAACAAACCACTTTTTGCAACCACTACTGAGTTTTAAGAGCAACAATTATTAAAATAATGTTCAGGAAATATTATTATTGTTGTTGAAGAAAAGGAGAAAAGGTTTAGGACAGGAGGGAAACAGTTGCCATAGTTTAGGTTCTCAATTTTGAGCAGAACTCAACACTTTGAAATTGGAGTTGATTCTGGCTCTGGTAAAACCCTACCTTTGCAAACACTTTGCTTTAATGTCAACCCCCTAAAACTACAATCCTCAAAAGGATATTTAGTTCTATTCAACAATTGTATTGGTATAAAAAAAGAATTTCATTCCTTTGCATGTCTTAGACTGCCAACTAGTATATTAAAAAAATGAAATCCTTGGAAAACAATTCTTTAAGACAAGGGAAATTTTTTTTGATAAACATTTATACCCTTAAAAATTATGATTTAAAAATTTTATGCATATTCACATAAATCTTGGGGATACCTAAAATGTTAGGACTCTTCTACCTTCATTCAGAATTAAAATTTTTTTATTCCTCTCACATGAATAGCATTGCATTTAGTGGCATATTTCATTTGACCATTAAATGGTGAACAGGCCTTAAATCAATATATCTGTACATTGAGTCAAATGGAGTAAAAGATAGAACAATATAATGCTTCTAAATTGGAAGATTTTCTTCACTTGATTATATACATTATGAGGTGATAGAGGCTGGAAGTTCAAAGTGTTAAAATCTCAACATTTTGATTTACTTCTCTGTATCAACAATTCTCAGAGTATGGTTTGAAAACCCCTAAATATCCCTGAAACCATTTTAAGGGCTCTCAAGAGGCCAAAACTATTTTCATAATATTAAGATGTTCCTGTTCACATACTTCTCCCTTTTCAAACTACATATCTGTGTGAGGACAGTTTTTTCCATATACTTCAAGCAAAACAACATCGTGGCATATTGAATACAGAAACAGATATGAGGTATCTCATATGTTAAAGAGATTTGCAAAACTATATATTTAAAGCAATGTCAGTCTTATCACTAATTGTTTTTACTCTGTATAATACAATTATTTTTCCATAAAGCATTATTTATGCTAACACAAATGGTTTATTATTGCAATTTTAAATGAATTTATAATTTTAAAATATTAATTTTAATTTCTAATACTTTAAATATTGATAGATAAAACCCACATGGACAAAAATTCTCTGGGATCCTCTATAGTTTTTAAGAGTGTAAAGAGATCTGAGACCAAAAAAGTTTTTGAGAATAAGTGCTTTAGAATAATCTTAAGCAAATATATGGCATTCTTTTTTTTTTCATTCAAATACAATAACCAATTTGATCATGTCAAGTGTTCAATTTTTCTCTACTCAATCATAGGCTTAAATGAAACTCAGAGGCCTTACAATCCAAACCCTCTCACTGTGTTTATTTTATAGAAAAGAAAACTGAATCTGGGGCAGTGGGACTTGTACAATGTCACACAGAGAATGAGAGCGGAGGTAGGATTTGAATTTAGCTTTTTTGATTCCATGGTCAGTGCTCTTACCACTATACCATAATGCTAATAATAACACGAAAAATATGATAAAACATAAGAAAGTGGGGGACAAAAAGAAGCCACAGTTCTAATGTTTACTAATTTTTTTCCATTGTTGGTCAGTTATGTTTGACTCTTCATTTGGGATTTTCTTGGCAAAGATACTGGAGAAACTGCCATGTACTTCCCCAGCTCATTTTACAGACAAGGAAGCTGAGGCAAAAAAGGTTAAGTGATTTGCCCAGCGTCACTCAGATAGTCAGTGTCTGAGGCTGGATTTAAGGTAGTTTTTCTCAATCTAGGCTCTTTATCCACTGTGCTACCTAGTTGCCCCTATTTTTTTCCATACAGAAGCATTGTATGGAGTGCTTATTCCATCAATACTTAGGTTGGTCTTGTCACCTTTGCCCCCAGGGAAAGGTTAAAACTCATTACCGAGCAGAGTAGTAAGCTCACTGACTCTCTTTGATGCAAGTTGCCACGAAGGCAGCAGGCTTTCTCCATGGTAGGGCGCACAACATGAATTACCTTTCAGAGTGCTGGGTTTTGTGACTTGTGCAGAGAGAGTGTGTACTTGCAGCTCCACCCATACCCCAGATTTTGTGTTTGTTCAAGAAACAGCCTGGAGTTCTCTGGTGATTTGAAGCACAGATCAAACAGCCCTGGTGAATAGCAAGCCCCAAGCTCTTGGTTGCCCATTATACATTCATTAATCTTGTCTTCTGACACCTTGACTAGCTCATACTTTTCAGCATTTTCATATTTCTGTTCATGATTCAACCTCTTTTCAATCATTTTCTTCCTTCCACCTCTTGCTTCTGATTGCTATTGATCGACTTTTCCATGATACAGTGGAGCAGCGTCCAAGGAGACTTACTCATTGGATTTTGAATTTGGTTGGCCCACATGTTCTTGTCCTTTTTCATCCTTACCCTCCCCCTGCAGTCCTGCCTCCTTCCTCCCCAACCAACCCTCCTCCCTGGGGCCCCATTCTAACAAGATCTGTCAGACTGGGGATCCATGGGAGTTTGCAGGCTGAGAGAGGGCACAGTTCTACTCCCCGCCCTCCCCCTTCACCCCAGCATCCTGACATGACTCCCAAACTGCCAGTTTAACAGGATGCTAGGAAGCCAGTCCACTGGAGTGTGCAGTGAATTGAATTGCCACTGCTTCCTGCTGTTTCTGTGATAGATAGTACCATAAAATGGATGTGATGTGGATATTAGGCTCTGATTCGGTTCATACTGAGCTGTATTGATTGGTGTTGGTTCAGTGCTTGCTACACATTTTATCAATTGACCTTCCAGATTGTTTCCCAGCCTTGCTTTTTTTTACCTCTTGTTCTACTTTATCTCCAGTTTGGTAGTTTCTAATTTTCTTTTAGTTGATTTCTCAGAGTATTTCTTTAGTTTTCTATTTCACAGAAAAGACTTTTCTAATGGAACTATATTTCCTCCACCAGAATGACGGCTTAGTTTGTTTGTTCATCTGTCTGTCTGTGTGTGTCTATCTATCTATCTATCTATCTATCTATCTATCTATCTATCATCTATCTATCTGTCTGTCTGTCCATCCGCCTACCTGTCTGTTCATCTGTCTGCTCGTCTATCTATCTATCATCTATCTGTCTATCTGTCTATCTATCTATCTGTCTGCCTGTCTATCTGTCCATCCACCTACCTGTCTGTTCATCTGTCTGCTCGTCTATCCATCTATCTATCTATCTATCTATCTATCTATCTATCTATCTATCTGTCTGTCTGTCTACCCATTTTCCCTATTTATCTCTATCTATCCCTATCTATTTATCTCTATCTATTGATCTATCCATATCTATCTACCTATTTATCCCTATCTATCCATCTCCTATCCATCTCTATCAGTCTATCTCTATCTTTCTATCTATCTTTCCTATCTATCTATCCATATCTATCTACCTATTTATCCCTATCTACCCATTTCTATTTATCTATCTATCCCTATCTATTCATATCTATCTGCCTATTTATCCCTATCTATCCATCTCTATCTTTCTATCTATTCCTATCTATCTATTCATCTTTATTGATCTATCGATCTATTTATCCCTATATCTGTCTATTTATCTATCTCTGTCTATCTATATTTCTCTGTGTCTGTCTCTCCATGTCTGTCTAACAGGTGATCTATGTTCTTCTGGTAAAATAATTCCACTTTTGTGGGTCAGTCAACTTTCAGCCATGTCCAACTTTTAGTGACCCCATTTGGGGTTTTCTTGGCAAAGATACTGGAGTGGTTTGCCATTTCCTTCCTCAGCTCATTTTACAGATGAGGAAACTGAGGCAAACAGGGTTAAATGACATGACCAGGACAGAGCTAGTAAGTGTCTGAGACCAGATTGGAACTCATGAAGATGAGTATTTCTCACTCAAGGCCTGGCACTCTATCCACCGCATGACTTAGTGGCCAAATTTTACTCTTAGAGACCTCTAAATAGTAAATTTTTTCAATCTTCAATTGAACTTTCTGTATAGTTGTGTAACTTATGGATGCAGGAAATGAAAGTGTAAATTATCTGAGTGATTTACACAGGTATCTCTGTAAATCAGTAGATGATGGCACCAGCTCTAAAATGAACAGAGATAAAACATTTTAATTTGGAAGGAAGAAAGGGAGGGAAATAGGAGCTCTATTTGGAACTCTCTGCACTGACCGATGATTATTACAAATCTTATCTTTGAACAGACTGCAGTTTTCTTACCTCTAAGATGAGGACCGATTGATTTCTCAGGTCATGTTCAATTCTTAAGTTCCAGGATCTATGGATTTAGATTCTAAGAGAGGCAGCCTGCCATAGTGGGTACAGAAATGGTTTTAGATTCAGGAAAATCTGGGTTTATGCCTTGACTCTCATGTATAATAGCTGTGTGGCTATTAAAAGGTGTCACAAACTCTGAGTGCCTTAGGCAATTCTCCAAAGTTCTAAGTTACAAATTAGTTGCTGAAGAATTACTGGAGTCTCCATACTAGACATTCCCTATACCAATGAAATCATAGGTCTGCCCCTATCTCCCCCATGTCTATTAAAAACAAACAAATCATTAAATAATTATATAATAAATATATGGGAGCACCAGTGAGTTTTAAAATTTCTCTTTTAAAACTTACCCAGGAGGGGTGGCTAGGTGGTGCAGTGAGTAGAACGTTGGCCTTGGAGTCAGAAGGACCTGAGTTCAGATCCGGCCTCAGACACTTAATGAACACACAAACAAAAACCTAGCCATGTGACCTTGGGCAAGTTACTTAACCCCAATTGCCCTCCAAAAAGCGCAAAAAAATAAACAAACAAAAAAAACCTTACCCAGGAACTATCTTTTCTTTAGGTTTCCCTAAAAACTCCCATCTTCAACTACTTTTAAATTATGAATATGACAGCTGTAGAACATGGAAAGTGAATTGAAATAAGGAGAGACAAGCTCTGAGGGAAAAGGCAGGATAAGAGAAGATGGTGAGAAAGAAGGTGATAAAAGAAAAAGGAGAAATAAAGGGGAAAGGTAGAATAAAAATGAAAATTAAGATGGAAGTTAAGCAAATGTGGAGAACAGAAGGACCAATGGAAAACTCACTCTCAGACTTTCTGAATTGGAAGAGACTTCAGAAACACCTAATTTGAGTAGTAATGCACTTTGTGATATTACCCACAAGAGATCATCCAGCCTCCTCTTGGAGGCATCCAGTAACAGGGAACGCACTATATCTTAAAGTAGCCCATTGTAAGAATGCTTTTTGAGGCATAGGAGGACCTGGGATTGAATCCTAACTGCTTCTTTTAACCTGTGTGATCTGAGGCCAGTCATTGACCTTCTCTGGCTTTCAGTTTCCTTACCTGCAAAATGGAGTTGTTCTAGATGAGCTCTGAGGTCCTTCCTGGATTGAAATCTAGGATCCTAGGCTCCTAATCCAAGTCTGATGTAATAGTCCGTCAAAAGTTTGAGGAAGTAGAGGAAAAAAAGCATAAGCAAGGGATATTGAAAGAGAATAGTTGTTAAATGTTTGAAATATTATAGGAAAACATCCTTCGAGTGTAAACCTTTCAGAAAGAGTAGATGTTTAACACACTGCTGTGTGCCTTGTCAAATACCCTATAATTAATATTAATCACACACATTATTTTAAAAGTTAGTTGGAAAATCTGTATAGCTTAAGCAACTGTTTCAAAACTTGCCCAGATTTCCCTCCCTGCCCAGAATTCCTTCACTTAATTCCGATTTTTATGGCATTTCCCCCATAAAAGCAGCAAATAAGTCAGATTCACAACTAATTTTGTGTCTTCCTTACTTGACAGACAGTCTCTCTTATTCAGAATAGAGCTGAGAGAGAGAGATGGATGTTTATTTAATAAAACCCAGGTTGTTTGTGACAGGTAATTGCCATCTGACAATGGCTCAGTGACCCATGTGAAGTGATTTCATCCTCTGTATACCAAAGTCCACATCAGAGAAATAGTTTTCTTTTTCACTACCATTGTACAGGTCTGAGTTCAAATACTGCCTTTGTCTTTCTTTTTTTTTTTTTGGAGGGGGAGGAAGGGTAGTTGGGATTAAGTGACTTGCCCAAGGTCACACGGCTAGTAAGTGCGTCAAGTGTCTGAAGCCAGATTTGAACCCAGGTCCTCCTGGCTCCAGGGGCGCTCTATTCACTGTGCTGCCTAGCTGCCCCAAATCCTGCCTTTTTCACCTGTTTGTTGTATGACCTTGGGAAAGTTACTTCTCAGAGCCTCAGTTTCCTCATCTATAAAATGAGGAGATTGAACTAGATGGCCTTAAAGTCTCTTCCATTTCTAAAATTTTGATTCTATGATCCTGTGATGTCACAATCCTTGTACCAGCCCCAGCAGAGAGGCTCAGAATTATATGAAATGGAGACTGAACTGTGTTCTCCTCACACAGATATATGCCATAGAATGGCAGAGGAGTTATTTCTTTTTCAGGAAACCATAAATTCACAATGAATTTGTCTGACAAATAATTCACCTTCTAATGCATTTGAGTTCCTTCAGTAAAAAGGGACCTTTTTCCTATTGTATAAGATATCTTGGTCTGATGCTGGTCAAACACACATTTATAGTTGTTTTTGGTGTATAGGAAGTGGGGGAGAGTGATGTTTTTGTGTTGATGAATGTAATCTAGTTCTAAGAACACCCAGAGAAGATCAAGTTCAAGAGGGAATCATAGAGAGGTTCAGCAAGTAAATTAGAAAATAGATACCCACACACATTTCTTAGCTTACTGAAGTCTTTATGATCTGTTTGGACCATAAAATTCATTTGGGAGGTCTTATAGCAGGAGGGCTCTTCTTCATTGTTCATTATATTAGCCAGTCCAGGATGTCTTTCAAATTATTGTTGTACTGGTTACATATTTTTTTTTCTTTCAGGGAAATATGTCATCAGACATTGGTTTTTCTCCTAGTTTTTCAGATACTACAGGAGGCTCACGTTGAGGCAGCTGGGGGATAGAGCTCTGAATCTGGAGTGAGGAAGACATAAGTTCAAATTTGGCTGCAGACACTTCCTAGCTGTGTGACCCTGGTCAAGTTACTTAACCTCTGCTGCCTCAGTTTCCTCAAATGTAAAATAGAAAAAAAATACTCATTTCTCTCTTCCAGATATTCATAAAAATGCTTAGGACAGTGCCTAACACATAGTGGGCATTGTATTAATGTTTTTTCCCTTCTACAATTTAAAATATAATTCTGAAACAGTTTTTGGTCATCTGTTGTGATACTGCCATATGCTGAAATAGGGAGACTATATGGTACAGTAGAAAAAAATAGTCTCACTCCATCCAATTGGAGAACCTGGTTTGAGATCACAGATCTACTACTTACTACATGGGTGATCTTGGGGAATTCTCTTTAGTTCTAAGTCTTGGGCTTCTAATGTGGAAAATGAAAAGGTTAATTCAATTCTTTTTAAGGCTCCTTACAGGCTCCATAAACTATGTTCCTTTAAAACAAGGGCTTCTCAGAATTACTGGGGGGGGGGCAGAAAAATGGACAAATATGATGCCCTCAATCTCATACAGGCACTGGGGCTGTTTGGGGGCTACAGTGATGAGCAAGGAAAGAAAGCTGATTGGCAAATACTTTTGCTTCTGAGACTCAAACAACTTGTCTGCTATTAAATATAGCTCAGCACTCAGTTAATATCCTTGAGAAGTGAACAGTAGAAAATAATCTTATGGCTTAAAAAAAGAAAAGCAAACCTTTACAAAACTGCTACCTTACAAGGTCTTCTAATGCCTTTGATAAAGTTTAAAAAAACCAAACAAACCCTAAATAAGCATCTGGGGAAACTGGTTTCACTTCAATTTATTGTTCATTCCTGAAGTACCTTTACAAATGTATTTTAAAAATCCCATTTCAATTATCTTTAATAAGATCAGCTTGTCTGATACAGATGCAATATGAGAGACAGGACAAAAACACTTGCACAATCAAATGGTTCTTTCTAAAGCTTTTGTGGTTTATTTTCTTAAAGTGACTGCAGGGTACTAACTGTCGTTTCACTTCTCCACATCTTCCTAGGGACAAACACTTCTTGTTGGGATTTGGGTATCATTCAAAGGAATTTATTTTTGTATTGTAAGAAGTGTGCTGGATTTGGAGTTAGGAAGGCATGGGTTTCAGTACTGCTTTGGACACTTCCTAGTTGTATGATCCTAGGATGGATGGAAGGAAGGAAGGAAGGAAGAAAGGAAGGAAGGAAAGGAGGGAAGGAAGGAAGGAAAGGAGGGAAGGAAGGAAGGTAAGGAGGGAAGGAAGGAAGGAAAGAAGGAAGGAAGGAAGGAAGGAAGGAAGGAAGGAAGGAAGGAAGGAAGGAAGGAAGTGAGTGAAAGAAGTGAAAACTTCTCAAACTATAAAATCTAGTAAGGCTTTTCTCAGAAAACAGGCCCAAGTTCTCCTTCACTGGGAATCACATGATTTACATGGACTCAGAGTGGTAAGGAGTCACCCCTCTCCTCAGTGACACCTCAGCATAAGATATGCCAAATAAGGATAGAAGTGCTTTCTCAAATTGCAATGGGTGGTCTACTGCTTCCTTGTTCCGGTACTTGAGGTAGATTGCCAGCTTAGATTGTGCACCTTACTTCTAGCCAATAGAAGAAAAAGGGTAGCTCCTCGTCCTCGTCCTCTTCCTCCTCCTCCTCCTCCTCCTTCTTCTCCTCCTCTTCCTCACCATCACCACCACCATCATCTTCCTCCTCCTCCTCCTCCTCTACCTCCTTCTCTTCCTCACCATCACCACCACCATCATCTTCCTCCTCCTGCTCCTGCCGCTGCTGCTTCTCCCTCCGTTCCCGTGGAGCGGACCATTCCTGGTGCCTCTTTTGTGAAGCGGCGGCTGAGGAGACCCCTGGACTCGCCATGGCCGACGAAAAGCCGAAGGATGGAGTCAAGACTGAAAACAACGACCACATTAATTTGAAGGTGGCAGGGCAAGATGGTTCGGTGGTGCAATTTAACATTAAGAGGCACACATCACTTAGTAAACTAATGAAAACCTATTGTGAACGGCAGGGCTTGTCAATGAGGCAGATCAGATTCCGATTTGATGGGCAACCAATCAATGAAACAGACACACCTGCACAGTTGGGAATGGAGGATGAAGATACAATTGATGTATTCCAGCAGCAGACAGGAGGCGCTTACTAAAAAGAGAATCTACAACTCTGCTCCAGAACTGTGCTCCCAAGGAAAACAATACATTCACAATTAGAAAACCAAGATTGGGTTCATCCACATCCTGACCACTGCAGTATAGTTTTATCTCTTCTTTGATTCTGTCCCCCATTCCTTTATTGTACATAAAGTAACTGGTGTATGTGCACAGACATAATGCATATTTTTTTTTAACTAAATGGCCGATGGTATGTTTTGATCAACATCAAATGGAGATGGGGAGGGGAAAAAACAAACTGGTTCTGTGAAAATGTCCCTTTTCTCCATTAGTGGCATGCTCATTCAACTTTTATCTTTATATTCCAGTAAGTTATTTTGCTCTCACTGTTTAACAACAACAACAACAACAAAAAAAAACCCACAAAAAAATCCTTGCATACCTTGTTTGATTGGATAATTTCAATGTTTTTATTTTATCGTTGTAAAACCGAGGACGATTTTATAACTTTTTTGTACGCAGCTGTTACATGTAGGGCAATCTCTGTCTCTCAGTAGGGATAAATTACTATAAAGAAATTGATCCTAGATAGTTTTCCCTTCAAGTCAAACATCTTGTTGTTTAAATAAACTTCTTGTTTAAAATAAAAAAAAAAGAAAAAGAAAAAGGGTAGAAGGGAGGTGGGGGAGAATTCCATGTTAGGGCTTTATAACTTTGTCATTTCCTTTTGTAAATTGCTTCTCCTCCCTGATTATTTGTCAGAAGGGGGTGGGAGGTTGCCCTTTCTCAAGAATGTAATAAACCATTCTTTTTTGCTTCCTACTTTGAGAAACCTCTGTGTTTTATTTGGGTAAGGATCTCTGTTGCACGTTGTTTTGGGGTACACACAGAAGGAAGGAAGGAAGGAAAATATGGAAGTAAGCATTTATTTTTTACCTACTATGCTCCAGGCACTTTGCCAAGTACTCTACAAATGTTATCTCTTTTATTCCCTGGAGTAACGCTGGGAGATAGGAAATTTTACAAATGAGGAAACTGAGACAAACAGAGGTTAAGTAAAATGTCCAGGATCTCATGACTAGCAAGTATCTGAGGCCTAATTTGAACTCAGGTTTTTCTAACCTCAGTCCCAAGTGCTCGCTTGACTGTGCAACCCTGAGAAACTCATTGAACCTCTCTGAGCCTCGGTTTCCTCATATGTAAAAAGGAAATGATGCTACCTCTAGCACCTCACAGAATCACTGTGAAGCTCAAATGAGCTGATACATATAAAAACTTTGCAAACTTTAAAGTTTCATGTACAAATTATAATAATATCAATAACTGTTATTAGTGTTTTCTCCCCATTATGTTTTGTGTTCTCCCATTAGAAAGTACAATCTTGGGGATAGGGATGGTCTTGCTTCTATATATACCCTTAATGCTTACTATAGTGCTGGCACATAATAAGCACATAACAAATGTTTTCTCATTCATTCGGTTTCTCATCTCTTCTCCTAAGGACCAAGCTTGGTCATTGTAATCACACAGTGTTTAGTTTCACTTTAAGAAAGACACTAGTGGAATTAGTGGAATATGCTTACAAGATATTTTTGGGAAAGAGAAATTTCTAATTTTTTCTTGCCTATTGTGAACAATCCTTTTCCCTTTCCCATTCCCATCCCATCCTCAAGAACTTGGCAATCTATTTTTTGCAGTTACTCATTTTTGTTCTCAATTATTGTAAACCTTAAAAGAAGCAAAATATTTTTATGTTATATATATTTTTAGTGGATACCTGTCTCCACCTCAATCATTGGAGCCCATTTTAAGTCTGGCTTCTTAAGGAGAAAAAATTCCCTATTATTTGCTTCAACCATTTCATAAGCCTAAAATTCTCCCAGCTATTATCTTTCTCTGACCACAAAAACAAACAAACAAAAATTGCCGTTCTCCCAAAATCCATCTGTAGATCTTAGTGATGATAAAACTATCTTCTGAGCTCCTTTCCAAGAATCACACCACAGATAGATTTCTCACCAGGATAATATTCAGTGAAAATATCTCTTAAGTTAATAACCTTGCAATTTCTTTTGTGGTGGCAAAAAATTGGAAACTGAGGTGATGGCCATCAATTGGGGAATAGCTGAACAAATAAATTGTGGTATATGATTGTGGCATAATACTATTGAACTATAAGAAATGAGAAGCAGGATGGCTTTAGAAAAACCTGGGAAGATCTATATGAAATGATGCAAAGTGAAATGAACAGAACCAGGAGAACATTGTACACAGCAACAGCAATATTATGAGGATGATCAATAGTGAAAGAAATGGCTATTCTGATCAAGACAATGATCCAAGATGTTCCAAAGATATTCCAAAGGACCAGTGATGAAAACTATACACCTCCTGAGAGAGAACTGATGAACTCTGAGTGCAGATTAAATCATACTTTTTCACTTTATTTTTCCTGTTTTTTTTAATGTGTTTTATTTTGCAACATGGCTAAGATTGGAAATATGCGTTGCATGATTTCACAAGTAAAATTGAAATATTACTGCATGCCTTCTCAAGGGATGGGGAGGGGCAGGAGGGAAGGAGAGAATTTGGAACTCAAAATCTTAAAAAATTAATTTTAAAAAATGTAATTGGGAAATATTTAGAGAAATAAATAAAAATATATTTTAAAAAATAAACAACCTGCAAAAAAGTGTGCCAGCTGTGAGTAGAAGGTACAACCACAAAATAATACCATACTTGGCAATGTGAATGGAATGATGGCAGAGTTAGGTGGATACATCACTTATTGAACAACTATGATAAAACACTATTGATTAATGGATCAATGTCAATCCCAGGGCTCTGTTCTAGGACCCATCAAGTTCAACATTTTTACCAATGACTTGGATGAAGATATTGAAGACATGCTTATCAAAATTTTGGATGACAGTGGTAGACATGATAGCTAATATAGAGAGTGGCTGATTTCATGTTCATAGTGATTTTGATACGGGAAATCCAAACAAATGATGAAATAAAGCCAATAAGATTAAATTTAACAGAGATAAACTTCAGATTTTGCATTTAGGCTAAAAGAAATAAAGTCAATTACATAAGTATAGGATAGGGAAGAACTAAAAATAGCAATTAATGTATAAAAGTCCAGGGGATTTTAATTTTGGTTTTTCCACAAGCTAAAAATAAAGCAATTATGTGTCACTGAAAGTAAACAAACTAAAGAAATTTTAGTCAATAAGAGAAAAGACATTTATTAAACTCCTACCATGTGTCAAGCACTGAAGTTAAGGACTGAGAACAAATACAAAATAATCAGACAATCCCTGCCTTCACGGAGCTTACATTCTAATAGAAGAAGAGAACACATATAGAGGTGTGTCAGTGAGGCCAGGGTGCTTTGGTCTGGGAAATAATGGAGACTGTAATGTTGTCCTACAGCAATTGATTGATAAGCTTTGGATTCCGAATTGGTCAAACAATTTATATTTGAGAAATTTTAAAGCTAGAAAGAATTTTAAAGTTTGTACAGTTGAAAACCCTCGTTTTACAGATTAGGACACCAAGGCCCAGAACACTTAAATTGTTTTTCTTTTCCTTTTTCCTTTTTTTTTTTTTTTGAGGGCAATTGGGGTTAAGTGACTTGCCCAAAGTCACATGGCTAATAAGTGTGTCAAGTTTCTGAGGCAGATTTGAACTCAGGTCCTCCTGACTCCAGGGCTAGTGCTCTCTTCATTGCACCACCTAGAGACCCCTTAAATTATTTTTCTAAGGTCATGGAGCTAGTTAGTGGTAAAACTAGGACTAAAACCCATGTCTTCTGCTTTTTAAAATTTAATTCTTTTTTACATTATGCCAAACATCTGGGAAAACTTTAACTAGCACTGTATGTCTCAATCTTCTGTTAAATTCCTAACAATTCCTTAAAGTCTAGCTCACTTTCTAACCTCTTCTGTGAACTCTTTCTTCATCCCCTGGGTCATCAAAGGCCTTTCCTTTTGTAGCTTACATAGCACTTTGTTTCACACCTCTCTAAAGTACTTATCGCATAATATTATATATTATTTTCCTCTATGCATATACAGTACTACTTTAGTAGTACTGTATATTTAATGATCAAGCTTTAGTGATCAGAGACCTTGAATTTTCTAAACTTTGTCTCTTTTACTTTGTACATGATAGTTGTTTAAATATCTGAACTGTTGAATTTTGATTCAGAAGGCAGAGCTGAGACCAATAGGTAGAAGTTAACAAGGACGGAGAATTTATCACAATAACCTCCTAAAATTAGAATTATTTAAAGATTTTTGAGCTAGAATGCACACTAGAGATAATTTAATCCTAATTTCTTATTTTGTAGATGAAACTAGAAACAGAAGAGGTGAAATGATTTGTTTAAGGTCAAACACAATGAACAAGTCTGTATTGGAAACTAGTTTTCCTAAAACCCAGTCTTTTGGAGAAGTATTTGAAGATAAAAATTATATACCAGATGTGAAGCTTTGGAAAAGTACCAGGTACACTATATGTATGCAATAAAAACTCTATTTTAAAGGATTTCATGACAGGAGGACCATGGTTACACTGTAGTCATGTTTTTTCCACTTCTCTATATTTGTATATACTTTGGAGATTTTTTCTTCTTCTTGGCTTGTATGTACCTATTCAGGGACCATCATCCAGGACACTGAAAGCATTTGCAAGAACATAGTTCAAAATATTCCTGAATAAAGTTTTACTAAAATTAGAATGAGAGGAAAATGGAAGCCTTGAATTAGTAATCATTATTCCCAAAAATCTTTGCAAATTACCAGAATTTCTTACAGTCCTTGAGGAAACCTCTTCCCACTGAAGTTATATTTTTACCTGTTGACCTCTGCCAGCCATTGTTGGGTGTGGAGTGGAAAGAAGGAAGAGACATAGTTTGGCTTTCTTTCCCTATCCTGCTTCCAGCTGTCCTTTCCTGTTTTTCCTCCCAACTCTGCTTCCCCTTTAAAGAAAAGCTTATTCTTCAGTGCCATCTTTCTCATTTAAGATGAGGATTAAGATCTCAAGATTTCTCCTTGATCGCTCCTGCCGTTGCTCCTCTCGCTCTACCTCTTCTTTTTTTCTTCCCTTTTATTCTTTTAAATTCTCTAATTCCACTAACTCTCCACCATTGCCTTGCCATTTGCCCATCTGAAGAAATATTCTCTTTTTTTTGCTTTTTGGAGGGCAATTAGCGTTAAGTGACTTGCCCAAGGTCACATGGCTAGTTTTTTGTGTTAAGTGTCTGAGGCTGGATTTGAACTCATGTCCTCCTGACTCCAGGGGCAGTGCTCTATTCACTGTGCCACCTAGCTGCCCTGAAGAAATATTCTTGAGGCTTTGTTTTGTGACAGTCCTCATAAGGGAGTACCTCTTGGGGAAACATAAGGTTCTCCTTTTAATCCTTATTTTCTAGAAAGTGGGCTCACAGTGCCAGAGTCCCCTTATGTAGGTGCTGCTGTCTATAGGCAAAAGCCTTGTCTGGAACCCAGTTTATGTGGAAGGAAAGGCCTGTGGGACAGCCAGCGATGTTGGGGAAAACAGACTCCTTAATAATACAAATGTCATAAATAATATGAAATAACTATGGGGACCAGATCAATGTTTAAGTTTTATTGGTAAATGATAGGGAAGAATGGGAGAAGGGAAAAGAGAAAAAAGAGAGAGGAGGAAGAAACAAAGTAACATAGAATAACACTTATATAAGGTTGCTTTTGTGCTCAGGAGCACAGAAACATGGGTCTGTTTAGCTGGGAAGGGTCTCATGGAAGCAGAATGCTCCCAAGGAGGGAAGGTGTGCTCCTAAGGAACCATGTGCACCCTTTGTGTGTGTGTGTATGGGGGCGTAGGTGGGTTTCTGGGAAGATCTGTTTTTGTGGAGGGGAGATCTACTCCAAAGTCTCCTTCTGCAAGTGGGATACTTAAACTCTGATCTTGGGTACCACCTAAAGCTGGCTAATTTAATTTAATAATCTCAATATTCAGGGCATACAGGGGATTTTTAAGGCACACAGATCAGGGAGAAAAGAGCAATTTGGAGTTGGCAAGATATTATTTTTGGACATATATCTATATTCACCTTAAATATATTATGTCAGCATATTTTTCTGGCTAGATTCCATAAGGTACAACCTCCCTTAAAGGGTAACAATCATGGCGGTCCCAACCCCACCACTTCTTATCTTACTATAGGCTTTTACCATTCTTCTATGATGATGGTAGTGGTGTAGGGAGAGTAAGTTCTTAGTACACTTCACACATAGTCATGCATAGCAGGGGTCCAAATTTTGAGGGAGCATTTCCATCACCCATCATCCCTTTCCCCTCAGCCCAAGAGCCAATGGAAATGTTTCTTCCATATGTATAGACATGCCCAGCAAACATCTTGTGTATGCCCAAATGGCTACATTACATTATTTTTTGCTTGCATGTAAACAGCTCAGTTTTATAAAGGAAATCAAAGTGTCCCACCCATAAAGTGCCTCATGAGCTATGTGATAAGATCTTGGTACATTTCTTTCTCAAGAAAGCTCCACAGACAAGAGAAGAATGAAGACAAATGATCTCAGGAAAACAAAACAAAACAAAACATTTCATGTTTTCCTTTTGATATTCCACTTTTGTTGGGAGGTATAAAAAGGTAGCAAACAAACAAGCAAAGAAAACCCTTTAAAGTTTTGGCTGAAATGCAAATGACTTCCCATATATTCTAACTGCAGTTGTAAGGTGGATTTTCTAAGATAAAATTTGAAAATTCCTTATATTCTATGTAACTTACTCATTGCAGCCTAATCTACTTTTGGGCTAGGGAAATCCATCTTTGATTTTTAATCAAAGTCAGAGGAAAAAATGACACATTTCCTGGTCTAGCTAATGAAGGAGAAATAATGCTCTGTAGAAGACTCTTTGAAGCTTTGGAGAGGTCCATTTCCCCCCCCAAAAGTAACAATGAATTCTAGGCAGTGTATGGAAAAAGTCAGAGAAGAGATTATGCCTTGAGTTGGGTCTCGGATTATCTACAAAATGAACCATTTAAAATTAACTACCAATGGATTTTATTCAAGTGCCCTGAATCACTTTCTTAATCTAGCAGAGTGAAATTTGGGAAAGTATGGTTATGCGTTGAAATAAAGCAAAAGTGCTAGTGGGGGTTGGTGATTGTGATTGGAGATCTGCCTTTCAAAGTGCAACCCACTTCCCACATTTGACTGAGTCTCAAGATAAATTGCTTTAAATCTCAAACCCACATCTCAAATTCACAGGTGTGTAAAACTATTTCCATTTAATCAAACCTTTTCTATTAAAAGACTATGGATGGCTTTCATTTGTGACTCTTTGACTCTGGGACTTTCCTGAAATAAAATCAAAGACTCTGAGAACCTCATGATTTTTCCTCTGATTTTAATTACTGGTGCAGTATGTAAGATGGAGAAGTAAATAAGCTGGGAAACAATATGAAATGTGTACTGAATTAAGAGTTTAAAGTAAAAGATTTTATTTGAATTAAGTCCCAACCCACATTGAATCATACCCATAAATTGCTCTGGAGATGAGACCAGACATTGTGTGTGTGTGTGTGTGTGTGTGTGTGTGTGTGTCTTTCTATTTCTATACACAGGGCATCTTTCTAACAGTGGAAGTAGAACTGATGAGTACAAAATGGGAGAGAGGCTTTAGTGATGAATTATCAAATTTTCAGAAGCATCTCACTTCATTTGATTTGTTCACAAAAAGCCATTACCAGAATAAATAGTATTTTTATACCTCAGGCATTTTGTAGCCTTTGGTCACAGGATGATGGTTTCTTCAATATGTAAAGTTGCAAGTTGCTTTTAAAAATGGCATGTGACATGACCAAATATTCTGTATATCCCCCCTCCCCAAATACAAGTGTGGGGCTATGTATTTTGGGCTGAGAGGTTAATGGCACTATCAACCATTCAGCAATAGACTTCAGATATGAAGAATTATGCCACCTAGACGTAGAGAGGGTGATCTGTTTTAATAGTCAGGATTGCACAAGAGAGAGATGAACATTTTGAAAAGATTCATGCAAGAAGAGCTGATGTGGAATCACCCCTTTCCATTTCTACTGTAATAACCCAAATCATGCCCCCCAAATCTCTCTGGCTTTCTACTTAGATATTTCTAAAGTGTTTCTTGTCTTAATATCTAAGAACTGAGGAAAAATAGCATGAACACTTCTTTACTACTCATTCAGGCTGCTTCTTTTCCCCTGATGCCTTCTTTCCTAACTGCTTGCTTCTTACAGTCTCCCTCTCAATACATCATTTGTATGAAACTATTTCTGGATTGGATTTTCAGAGGTTCAACATGGAAATTTTTATTCTGGGAATCTGGGGCTCATTGTCTCAGACTATAATGTAATAAAATCTAGAGCTGGGAGGAACCTCAGAGATCATCTGGATCAATCCCCTTAAAGATGAAGAAGCTGAGGTCCAAGAGCATATAAGTAGTGCCAGAGGCCAAATTTAAACTGTGTTCCTCTGACTGCCAGACCAATGTGCTTTCTGCTATAGAATTCTGCCTCTTTAAATGATAGAAGATGATTGAGAGAAGTTCAAATAAAGCCTTTTACTTCAAATTCTGTTTTTTAATAATATCTTTGGTCCTCAGGGATTCAGGTCACTGAATAAGTTCTGTAAGTGCAGCCTTCCTTTGCATTTTAACATAGAAATAATTCTTAGGAAATGGTCAGGAAAGTAAAGGGGTGATTTCTTCAGAAATTCAAGAGACTCATGTCTTGAGTTGGGTTGACACTCCCCCAATGATGAAACTTGCTCCCCCAAATGGATTATTAGATGGTTTTCTTTTGCTGGACCAAAAAATATCTACCCAGAGGTCAACCTTATAGTGATGAATCCCCTTGAGGACCTTACTTGTATTTCTTGGAGGAATAATATTCTAACCCCAAGATCTTTCCAACAAGTTTTTCTAGCTTGGTTGGATTTACCTCTTGTTGAACTTTTGCAAAACCAGAGTATGAACCATGAGTAGGACATTAGTAATGGAAATAAATAATAACATTATTTAACACTTACTGTTTACATGAGCACATAGAAGATTCCAGAGTTTATCCATTCATTCAGGAAGTATTTATTAAATACCTGTAATGTATAAAGTACTATGCCAGGTCATAAAGAAGCTACAAAATTTAGGGAAAAATTATTCCTTGACCTCATTGAGCTTTCAGTCTACATTCTGAGACATATTCTGACTGCCTGAGGAAATAATTTGAGGAAAGGACAACAGTAAAACCTCAGGTCTCCACAATTTCTTGATTATTTTTTTTCTTCATAATTCATTCTGCCATAGTTCTGCTTACTGACACCTTTGGAAATTGATGTATTTGACCAATATCATAATAATCATTTTGCTCCAAGGCACAAATAGAAAACTCGATTGACAGTCTTTCCACCCCCGTCTTTTATAATGAACAATCTTAAACAGTCACTAAGAGCCCCATCAAGTAATTCCTGAAGATCTAAATATGGAACACTTAAAGGTGGATTACTTTTATAAATAATCATTGCAAGAGTTAACCTCATTGCCAACATTTTTTTCTACAAACTTATTTAACTTACTTAGTCATCATACTCCCATGCTGGGTTTGTGGACTATTAAAAACAACAGCATAGTGTTGGGTCCTCAGTTAGAGATCATCTAGTACAAAACCTTCATTTGACAGATAAAGGCATAGAGGGACAATACAGGACACAATTTAGGGACTCTATTCTAATCCCCAAATGTCTTAAAATATCAGATTTGGCAAACTTTGCAGTTTCATTTTATAAATGGTCTATAAAGATAATTTCTACATCTAGGTTTCAGTTCTTGAATTGTGTCTGGCAATGCAATTAATGGAATGCATAACATCCTAAAATATCAAAGCCAAGAATATTACAGTCAGAAAGTTATCCAATTTATTCCCCCAATTTAATATTTTACATATGAAGAAATTTATGGCCAAAAAGATTAAATGACTTTTCTTAAGTCACATATTGAGTTAAGAATGTCATTTCCCTCTACCTCTGCATTTAGGCTGGGAAAAAAGGGAGAAAAAAGAGCTCTTAGATAGAAATGTTCAATGGTGGCATTGAAATTTATTGTGGTGGTGGCTGAACAGTTTCTGAGAGTGTCAAATAAGTTGGACTCATCATAAGCCATTTGAGAGTTCCAGAGGATGCTCTTTGTGGCATTCAGAAAGGAAGACTAATAGCAATCCTGATTTCAGACAAAGCAAAAGCAGAAATAGACCTAATTAAATGAGATAAAGAAGGAAACTACATCTTACTAAAAGGTACCACTGACAATGAAGTAATATTAATAATAAACATATATGCAACAAGTTGTATAGTATCCAATTTTTAAAATGAGAAATTAAGTTAGTTACAAGAAAAAATAAATAGCAAAATTATGCTAGTGGAGAACCTCAACTCTCCCTTCTCAGAATTTGACAATTCCAGTAAAAAAATAAACAAGAAAGAAACTAAGAAGGTAAATATAATATGGGAAATGTTAGATATGACAGATTTTTGGAGAAAACTGAATGGGAACAGAAAGGAATATGTCTTTGTCTCGGCAGAACATAGCACCTAAACAAAAACTGATTATGTATTAGGGCATTAAAAATCTCAAAATCAAATGTAAAAAGGAAGAAATATTAAATGTATTTTTTGGAGCAAAAAGTAATAAAAATTACATTCAACAAAAAGCAGTAGAAAGATAGATTAAACTTAATTGGAAACAAAATAATCTAATCCCAAAGAATCAATGGGTCAAAGAACAAATCATAGGCACAAAAAATTTCATTAACAAGAATGGCAATAATGAGACAACATCCCAAAATATATGGGATGCAGCCAAAGCAGTACTTAAGGAAAAATTCGTTTATCCAAATTCTTACAAAAATTCTCTAAATTCTTACAATAAAATAGTGAAAGAACAGATTGGTGAATTGGGCATGCAGCTAAAACTAGAAAATGAAGAAATTAAAAATCCCAATTGAGTACCAAACTGGATATTCTAAAAATCAAAGATGAGGTTAATAAAATTGAAACCAAAAATATCTCAATAAGACAGGCAAAGCTTTGGTTAATTTGATTAAAGAAAAAAAAAGAAGAAGAAAACCAAATAGCCATGATCAAAAATGAAAAGGGTGAAATCACCACCAATGAAGAAGAAATTAAAGCAATCCTTAGGAAATGTTTTGCCTAATTATATGCCAATAAATCTGACAATCTGAAATAAATTGATAAATATTTATGAAAACATAAATAGCCTAGATTAACAGATCAGAAAGTAGAATGCTTAAATAACCCCATCTTAGAAAAAGAAATTGGATTTCCGGGAGGCAGAGCCAAGATGGCGGAGTAGAAACAGCACTTCCAAGGTGCTCTGCCCCACACCACCTCCAAAGGATGTAAAAGGGGAATCTGAAAAACTTCTGGAGCCCCAGCACCCACAGAATGACACAGAAGCTAATCTCCTGCTGAGGATAGCCCAGAAGCCCTGAAGGGAGCAACCAGCAAAGCGCTCTGAGAGCAGGCAGCACAGTGTGCTGGGAATAGACAGTGCAGAGCTCTGGGAGCCAAGCCCAGGGCCGAGTGAGCTGTGGTTTTAGCCCCATGGTGGCCGGGCCAGCAGCCCACTGGAGGGACCCTAGAACATCAGCAGCTGTGGTGATTCCAGAATTATCAGCACAGATATGCCTAGGACAAAGTGAGAGGTTAGTGCCCTATGGACTTTGGGACCAGTATTTGGGGAACATGTCAGCTTCCTCCCCTGGGGGCGAAAAGCTACTGAAGAAACTCAGCACAGTCACCATTTTGCAGTGTCAGTGGCAGCTCCAGTTCCTGGTCTGCGAACTGTAGAGAGATCCAGCAATCACTCTGGGGATTAATCACTCTTGCTTTAACCTGCTTGGATCTGGATTGTGATCTTCGGGGGAGTTCTGGGGTGGGGATCCAATTTGCCAGAGTGGCTGGAGGCTTTACAGAGGCCACCCAACCTCCGGAAGTTGTGAAGACCCCACATTTGGGACAGAAGCTCTCCTGCCGGGTGGCAGAGTCCTACTGTGGCAACAAGCCCAAAAATCAAGTAATTAAGTGGCAATATGCCTAGGCAAAGGAAACAAAATAAACAGAACAATGCAACTTTACACTCCTATTTTGGGGGCAAAGAGGATCAAAGCATGGAACAGGAGGAGGACTGTGAGGTCAGAACTCCTGCACCAAAAGCCCCAAATGAAAATAGAAGCTGGCTACAGGCCATAGAGGTCCTTAAGAAGCAGATAAGAGAAGTGGAGGAAAATTGGGAAGAGAAATGATAAAAATGCAAGAAAAGTATGAAATGACAGTCAACAGCCTGACTGAGGAGAATAACACCTTAAAAAATAGATGAACTCAAATGGCAAAAGAGGTTCAGAAAGGCAGTGAGGAGAAGAATGCCTTAAAAAGCCGAATTTGGCAGATGGAAAAAGAATCTCAAAAGCTCACTGAGGAGATTCATTCCCTCAGAGTTAGACTGGAGCAAATGGAATTTAGTGACTTTATGAGAAATCAAGATGCTGTTAAGCAGATCCAAACAAATGAAAGAATAGAAGACAATGTGAAATATCTCATGAGAAAAACCACTGACCTGGAAAATAGATCCAGGAGAGACAATTTAAAAATTATTGGACTACCCGAAAGCCATCATAAAAGAAAGAACCTAGAAATCACCCTTCAAGAAATTCTTAAGAAAAATTGCTCTGATGTTTTATACCCAAAGGGCAAAATAGAGGTTGAAAGAATCCACAGATCACCTCCTGAAAAAGATCCCAAAAAGAAAACTCCCAGGAATATTATAGCCAGGTTCCAGAATCCCCAGATCAAGGAGAAAATACTACAATACAATACTACAATACAATACTACAGTACAATACTACAGCCAGGAAGAAACAATTTCAATATTGTGGAAACACAATCAGAATAGCCCAGGACCTGGCAGCTTCTACACTGAGGGATCGAAGGGCATTGGAATATGATATTCCAGAGGGCAAAAGAACTGGGAATGAACCCAAGGGTCACCTACCCAGCAAAATTGAGTATTTTGTTTCAGGGAAAATATGGTCATTCAGTGGAATAGAGGACTTTCAAGCATTCTTGTGGAAAAAACCAGAGTTGAATAGAAAATTTGACATCCAGACACAAGAAGCAAGAGATGCCTGAGAAGGTAATCAGGGAAAAGAAATCAAAAGGAACTTATCAAAGTTGAGTTATTTACATTCCTTCATGGAAAAACAATAACTGTGACTGATAAAATCTTTCTCAGTATGAAAATAATGGAAGAAGGGTATATGGTCATATGAATACATATGTGAATGTGTGTATATATGTTTACAGTTATACATGGAGAGAGGGCACAGGTTGAATTTGTTGGGAAGGAATGATACTTAAGGGGTGAAATTATGAGGTGAGAGAGGAAAGTGGCAAGAGGAGATGGGGAGAGACAGGGTAGGGTAAACTATCTCATGTAGAAGAAGCAAGGGGAAGTGGTTGCAAGGGAGGGGGAGAATAGGAAGGCAAAAAGGCAAAACCACATTCTCATTGAATTTGGTTCAGGGAGAGAATGACATACATACTAAATGGGATATCTCAACCTGCAGCAGAATAGGGGGAAGGGGGATGAGAGGAGGGATGATGGATGGGAGGGCATCCTTGGGGGGAGGGGAGGTTGGAAGTACCCACTATAGAAGAGGGACAGGATCAAGTAGGGAATGGACCAGGTGGGGGGTGGGATGAGTGGGAGGGAATTATAAGCAGCCTTGTACAATATATCTACTATGGTAATGATTTGTATAGCTATACATATACAACACATACTGAATTACTTATCTTCCCAGAGGGAATGGGTGGCAAGGGAGGAAGAGAATGGATCTGAAATTCGAGGTCTTAAAATTAAATGTTTCAAGTATATATAAATACTATTATCAATACTGTTTTGCATGTAATTGTGAAATAAGATGTTCAGGCATTGGGGCTCAGAGATTCACCTTGTCCTAATGGAAAAGTTGAAGGGGGTATGGGAGAAGATATGGGAGAGAGCAGATTGGATGAGGGGATATCTAGTGAGACTTCTATTCTAGGGTGGTGGATAGGGAAAAAATTGGGAAAAATTGTAAGTCAAAATCTGGTGGAAATGAATGATGTAAACCAGAAGTTAATAAAGCATTTGTTTGAAAAAAAAGGAATCTGAGTCAGCTAAAGGTAGACTTTTAATTCAGTCTTCTAGGAGAACATCAAAAATTCAGTAGCCTTTGGAAGGTTTTCCCAATCCACTCTCCAACCTTAAATGTCATGGGAGGACTTATTAACTTCAAAGAGAGGAAAAATAAATCCAATAGAGGAATACAGGTTTATCTAAAAGACTGGATCCAATCTACTAATTTCATTAAACAAAAAATTAAGAATAAACTGCACATGGGGCGGCTAGGTGGCGCAGTGAGTAGAGCGTCAGCCCTGGTGTCAGAAGGACCTGAGTTCGTGTCTGGCCTCAGACACTTAATGCAGACACAAAAACCCAGCTGTGTGACCTTGGGCAAGTTACTTAACCCCAATTGCCCTCCAAAAAGCAAAAAAAAAAAAAAAAAGCCAATATACTGCACATTCAACATAAAACAAAAGAAGAAAAAGAAAAAGAAATTGGACAAGTACCTAAACCAGGAAGAACTAAAAAAGAAAAATCAAATTATAGACCATTTTCCCTGATAAATATCAATGCAAAAATTCTGAACAAATATTAATAAAGTGATTACAGTATTATATCACAAGGACTATACATTATTGTCAGGTGGGATTTATACCAGGAATGCAGAATTGGCTCAGTATTATATAAACTATCAACATAATTGACCATAGCAATAAATCCCCCAACAGAAATCATATGATTACCTCAATAGATGCAGAAAAAGCTTTTAACAAAATACAGCAACCATTTTTAATAGAGAGTATAGAAATAAAGGAATTATTCCTTAAAATAATAAGCAATATCTATCTAAAACCAACACTACACATTAGCTATAATGAGGATAAACCAGACAACTTCCCAATAAGATCAAGGTTGAAGCAAAGGTGCCCATTGTGATCACTATTATTCAATATAGTACTAGTAATGTTAGGTATAGCAATGAGAAGAAAAAAGAAATAGAAGGAATTAGAATAGGCAGTGAGGAAACAAAATTGTCACTCTTTGAAGATGATATCATGGTATACTTAGAGAACCCTAGAGAATCAACTAAAAAACTACTTGAAAGCATTGACAACTTTAGCAAAGTCGCTGCATAGAAAATAAATTCACATAAATCATCACCATTTCTATACATTAAAAACAAAATCCAACAGCAAGAGATAGAGAAATTCCATTAAAATAATTGTAAACAATATAAAATACTTGGGAATATACCTGTGAAGACAAACCCAGGAACTGTACAAATACAGTTACAAAACACTTTTCACACAAATAAGGTCAGATTTAAACAATTGGAAAAATATAAATTTCTCATGGTCAGGGTGGACCATAAAAATGATAATTCTGTGTAAGTTAATTTACTTATTCAGTGCTATACTAATCAAGCTACCAAAATTATTTTATACAGCTAGAGAAAATAACAACAAAATTCATCTGGAAGAATGAAAGGTAAAGAATGTCAAGGGAATTAATAAAAAAAATACCAAGGAAAGTGGCCTAACAATGCCAGATTTAAAACTATATTATAAAGCATTAATTATCAAAACTATCTGGTATTGGCTAAGAAACAGAGTGGTGTGTCAGTGGAATAGATTTTGTACACAAGACATAGTAGTCAATGACCATAGTAACTTAGTGTTTGATGAACTCCAAGACCCCAGCTTTTGGGATAAGAATTCACTATTTGACAAAAAATACTGGGAAAATTGGAAAACAGTAGGGCACAAACTAGGTGTAGACCAATATCTTACACTATATACCAAAAAAAGGTCAAAATGGGTACAGGATTTAACATAATGGGTGATGCCATAAGCAAATTAGAAGAGCAAGGAAAATTAAACGTGCCAGATCTATGGTGAAGGAAAGAATTCATGACCCAACAAGAGATAGAAAGCATTACAAAATGTAAACTGGATAATTGTAATGAATAATTGTAATAATTGTAATTGTATTTATAATAATTGTAATTAAATTGAAAAACTTTTGCACAAACCAAACCAATGCAACCAAGATTATAAGGAAAGCAGAGAGCTGATAATCTTATAGCAAGTATCTCTGATAAAGGCCTCATTTCTCAAACAATAGAGAAATGAGTCAAATTTATGAGAATACAAGTCATTTTGGAAGTGATAAATGGTCAAAGAATATGAACAGGCAATTTTCAGATGAAGAAATCAGAGCTATCTATATGAAGAAGTGTTCCAAATCACTTTTGATTATAGAAACCCAAATTAAAACATCTCTGAAGTACCACCTCATATCTATCAGATTGATGAAAAAAAAAAAGTAAATGATAAATCCTGGAAAGAATATAGGAAAATTGGGACTCTAATGCACCATTGGTGAGGTTGTGAATTGATTCAACCATTCTGGAGAGCAGTTTGGAACTATGCCTAAAAGTCAACCAAACAGCATACCCTTTGATCCAGCAATATCACTACGAGGTCTGTATCCCAAAGAGATCATAAAAAAGGGAAAAGGACCTACATGTACAAAAAAAAAAATTACAGTAGCCCTTTTCATGGTGGCAAAATATTGGAAATTGAGGGGATGTCCATCAGTTGTAGAATGGCTAAACAAGCTATGGTATATGATTTTAATGGAATACTATTGTGCAATAAGACTTGATGAACAGGCAGATTTCAGAAAAACCTAGAAAGACTTGTACAAACTGATACAAAGTGAAATGAGTAGAATCAGAAAACATTGTACATAGTATCAGCAACATCGTGTGATGGTGAACTATGAGGGATTCAGCTCTTCTCAGCAATATAATGATCCAAGACAAATACAAAAGACTCATGAAGGAAAATGCTATCCACACCCAGATAAAGAACTGATGTCCTCTTAATGCAGATCAAAGCATATTTTTTCTGCTTACTTTATTATTTTTAGTCATTATTTCTTTCTGATCTGTTTCTTCTTTCACAGCTGTGCCTGCTATGGAAATGTTTTACATGATAGCACATGCATAACCTATATCAAATTGCCTACCATTTTAGGAGGAGGGGAGGCAAGAGAAGGAGGGACAAAAATCTGGAACTCAAAATTTTATAAAAACAAATGCTAAAAATTGTCTTGATATGTAACTGGGGAAAAATAAAATACCATTTATAAATAATAAAATAGTTAAACAAAACAACAAGAAAAGAACACTGAATAAGGAGTCAGGGAGACCTAGCTATGACTCTTGGCTCTCTAACTTAGTTGTGTTAATTCAAAGAAAGTTACTTCTCTGCCTCCTGCAATATTCTAATTTGAAAATTTGTGATAAAATATTTGTCCCACTTACTGCATAGGGTTGTTGTGAGGATCAACTAGTATAGGTCATTTAAAACACTTTGTATGTTATATCTATGTTTGTGTTTATATATGTATGTATGTTTGAATGTTATATGAGTATGATGACTATTACAACTTGTTCTGTCCTTACAATTATTAATATCTGCAATATCATCCCCTTGGGAAAGCTTTGATGAGTGGGGTAGACTTTGCCCGAGCTATGAGATTGTCACTAGGATAAGCATTACTTATGAGGTCTCTCAAAAACCACTTGGACAGCCTAATACAGTAAGGAAGGACCAACCCTGGCCTACCTACAGAACAATCCACTCTGCTTCATTTGTTCTATCCTTCCATTTGCAATGATATCTGTAGATTGTGGCCAGCAAAATAATCACCATTTGCTTGTAGGATCAAGATCAAGGCTTATGAGAGAGCTACTCACTCAGCCATTTGATGCCTATTTTTCCAGAAAATGTCTATACATTCCTCACCTTTCTAGGGCTTCTTCAAACACAGGGTAGAGACCTCCATTTTCTTGATGACTGGGTCGTTATTGGAAGAACAGCCTCCAAGTTCAGTTGTTGTAATCCAAATACTTGGCTTCAATTTACACAGCTGTGTTTCAAACAACCTACCAAAGGTTAACAGTACCATTTTGAACTGAAAAATGACAGCCTAGAAGTAATAACACACTGAATAGAATCTCATATCCTAGACCCTTAAAGGTCATCCAGTCTACCCCACCACCCTATTCAAGAATCCTTTCTAAGCAATCTCTTACCAGTTGTTGTTAGCCTCTGTTGGAATATCTCTAGTAATGAGAAACTCACTACCCCAAGGACCACCTATTACATTTCAACAGCTGTTTTTTATAAAGTTCGTCTTTGTACTACTCTGTCTCAGATTTGCATCCCTATAATTTCTATCTATTGTCCTTAATTCTCTTCTCAGAATCTATGTAAAATGACTATGTTTCACAGGACAACCTCACAATTATTCAAAGGTCATGATTGCTTGTCCTATATCTTTTCTTTTTCATGTTGAATTAATAAATGTGCTTCCATGGATGTCTAACTTAAAATCAAGGCTTGCCTGAGCCCCTAGGGAGAATTGATGAATGTTAAAGATATGAACAAGACTTGTGATTTCACTGATAGGGGGTGATAGGAGGAAATACCTTCTACCAAAGCAGGTCAGCATTTTCTCTGCAGCATAAGTCATTTATATAGTCAACCAGAGCACTGAATAGTTAAGTGATGTTCCCACAATCACAAAGCTAGTATGAGTCAGAATCAGGGCTTGAACACATTTTCTGATTTCAAAGCTGGCTTTGTATCTTTTGTGCCATGTTACCTTTATTCCATAATATTGAAGAAAATATTAGAAAGGGAAGGACAATTTCAGGCATTGAAGAGTTTAAAAAATTTTCAAACCAGACACCCCAATATCCATGTTACCAGAAACTTAGTTTTAAATCTGGGATGAATTTGGCTTGTGCTATATGGCAGTTGGGGCACAGTGGGTAGAGCACTGGGCTTGGAATCAGAAAGACTCATCTTCATGAGTTCATATCTGACCTCCCTTACTAGCTGTGTGACCCTGGGAAAGTCATTTAATCTTGTTTGCCTCAATTTCCTTATCTGTAAAATGATCTGGAGGGCAAACCCCTCCAGTGTCTTTGCCAAGAAAACCCCAAATGGGATCAGGAAGAGACAGACATGACTGAAAAATGACTAAGATGAAAGATGAATAAGCAACATCTTTAACAAAAGATATTGCAACCCCCAGCCTAAGATGTAACATTTATATTAAGGACAGACAAAAAATTATACAATGTTGGAAATGTATTTTCAACTAGACATCAAACCATTATCTTTTTGAAGTTTGGTTACTTTTGATTATTAAAAAGGATTTAATATTTTTACCCCACCATTGTAAGCTACTTTTCATATCGTCTGATCCTCTGCATATAATATAAATACAGCTCTCTGAGGGGGAAAAATCCCTTTCTTGATCAGTATGCCACCCACTAGCAAAGTGGGAAACACATTCTCTCATGTTGGAGAAGAATGAAGGTTCATAGAGGAGATAATTAGGTTTTGCTTCTCAGTACAGGAAGACAGGGTAGTGGTGAATAAATTGAGAGAACGAAGGTGACGGAAGGAATGAGAGGAGATTAATATCATTATATAGCTACCATATACAGAAAGGTGACAAGAAGACAGCTCCCTAGAAACCTGAACACTTTGGAAGCAAATAAAAAGACTGCGTTTTAATTAAAGACACCTTTAGTTTAGTATCTAATGAGCACATCTCAAACCAGGAAAAGTGCATTGTGTTTAAAGGTGACACAAATATCCAGGCACCAAAATGAAGAAAACTCACCTTCTCTGACTTCAGATCACCCCATATGTGCCTAGTCACTCTTGTTTAAATAGGCTTTGATTTCCAGTTCTCCTGGATAGCATATTATTTTTGAAACAAATACAATAATGAAGTGTCATGGTAAGGGCGCATGCAGAGATTCCAATTATTACTTTAAACAAGTTGCTTTTTTCAGTTTTCTACAGACATCCTCTCTTTTTTGGGGTATGGGATAGATGAGGAAGGCATGTTTCACAGAAGAGATAAAATCATAGAATGTCAGAGCTGGAAGGCATCTAAGAGAGATCATCTTTTTCAATCCCTTCATTATTTAGATTAGGAACATGATACCCAGAGACGTTAGGTGACTTGCCCTGGCTAGTGTCCACAAGCTATATCTCTTATTTTCCTTCATAGTTAACTCCTTAAGTCTCTCTACCTGCCGCCCCCCCCCCCCATGGTGTGTTGGTAAATGTTTAACAACTGACTCTCCAATAACATAAGACACACTATCAAGTTGAATCCACATTACCAACATTTTCTCTATCATTTTCTTAAGTCTAGAAAACCAACCAAACAATATATCATGGCCTCTTTGTATTTGCCAATTTCCAAGATGAAAATGTTTGCACTGAAAGAATTTAACAATCAGATCTTGTGAGTCAGTTTGAGGTGGTTCCAGGATCCCTTGCTTCTTTTATAACCTCTTCCTCACACACACCTAGTATATAAGTAGCCTTATAAAGTGATAAAATTAGTACGAAAATTAGATTTTCTAGTTCAGCAAAAGATTTCATAGATGAACAAACCAAACCCAGGTTAGTGAAATGATTTACTCCAGGTCACATGCCTGATTAGTGACAGAGCGAAAACTGGGATCCCCCTTCTTCTAGTTCAATATGTTTTGTATTGAATTATATTATTTTGTGATTTGGAATTATAAAGATGTCCAACTGGTACTCTACACCTTAGTAATCTGGAATTATAGAGATATCCAAGTAGGTTTTATGCTTTATGTTACTTAACTTTTTTTTTTGTTGTTGTTGTTACAATGTAGGAACATTCGAATAGATTTTCCATTAGTCTAATTAATTTTGTCACTTTCTAAAATATCCTCTGAATAAACATTAAAAGCTGCTATCTTATAGTAGCAAAGCTTCTGTTTACAGATCAAACAGAAGCAGAGACTGAGGTTTTTGTTTCTGTGGCAGGAAGAGTGCAAAAAGCAGTGACCTGAAGAAATCTGTCTGTGTGCAGGAGGGTCCAATTCCACTGGCTACTTTGGATCTGGACAATAGAAAAAGGCTAATGGGAGATGGATGGCTTTCTTGGTCATTAGAATAGCTAGTTTTATATCCTTAAAATATAATTTCAGGGATGTAAAGAGAAAGTGTTAATGAGGCCATTCAGTCATAGATGCCATGGCTTTAGATGGTGTACTTACTGATATATCCAATAATGTAGGATTGAGGGTGATTAATGCCTTGTGGCTTGTGGACAGCTCTTGGGTGCTGATTAAATTCTAAAGCAAAAAAATCCTAACAGTGCCCAGTGCAAATGGGAGAGATAATGTTGCCAATTGCCCATAAGAATTCTTTGTTTACCATAGTAATTTTTATGCACAACATTAAGATACACACCCAGAAAAAAAGCCCTGTGGCCCTGCTTTTCAAGCCCTATTCTTGTTCATCATGATCCTATGCTGCTATTTGTCATTCCATGACTGTTTAGTTGTTACATACTGCATTTAACACATCAGAAGCAGTTTTATAACACACACGCATATGAATACACAGTTATGTCCATACACAGATATGTACACATGAGTAGACATGCGTACACACACACACACACACACACACACACACACACACCCTCTCTACAAAAGAAATATCCTATTTGGGACAAATCCCTAAAACATCTTTTACCAACCATCCCACCTTGCAACGCGTGCATATTTCTGGAGTTTACTAGGAAGACCAGTGACTGGAAAATGTCCAAGGGGAAAAAAAGACTCCTCATTTCTTTTTTTTTTTTTTAAAGCAATTGGGGTTAAGTAACTTGCTCAAGGTTACACGGCTAGTCATTATTTATGTGTGGGTGCTCATTTTCTGAGGCCGGATCTGATCTCGGGTCATCCAAACTCCGAGGCCGGCGCTCTTACTCACTGCGCCACCTAGCCGCCCTTTAGGGCAATTGGGGTTAAGTAACTTGCCCAAGGTTACACGGCTAGGTTTTTGTTTGTGTGGATTAAGTGTCGGAGGCCGGCTCCGAACTCAGGTCCTTCTGATTCCAGGGCCGGCGCTCTACTCACTGCGCCACCTAGCCGCCCCAAGACTCCTCATTTCTAAGCCTCTTTCCACAGAAGGATTTTTTTCTATATCTAAAGATAGCATTCTAACAGACTTTAAATGGTGATGTGTAGTAATGTAGAATAGCTATTGACTTGGAGTAAAATATGCCTCACAAATGGACATTTAAAATCATTATGTGAGTAAATGTTTTTACATGAAGAATTTAAGGCAGATGAAATGATACAGGTGAGAAAACTATTTTTTTTGGTCCTTTTTCTTTGCTCTTGACTTTTTCTCCTAGTTACCTCTTCCAGTTATTCTGGATGTTCCTAGTGCCCATTCTTCCTAATGTCTCAGCCCTTTCCCTTCTACTTTTCATTTTTATTATTCTTTGTCTTCTCTAATTTCATTCTCATCTAGTCCTACCATTCTTTTGCTTTTAAATCTTTTTAAAAAAAAACTTTTTCTTCACATTGTCTTTTCCTTTTGCTTTGTTACATCTTTAGGCACAGAAGACATAAATTGCTGCCACCAGAGGGCAATCTGATCTTACACACACACACACACACACACACACACACACACACACACACACACACACACCCTTCTGATTACTTTGTTTTTCCCTTTTTTCTCTTCCTTTCCCTCCCCCTCAATTTATTTCTGTGTTAACTCTCAGAATATCTTTCAGTGTAGTAGTTTGATATTTACAAAAGTAGGTAGTCACAGTCCCTGATTAGTGCACTTTACTTACACATGCTGTGGGTGGGGTCAGTGACTGGAATACCACCTTCCTTTTCTTCCCCCAGGGCATTTAAGAGTATACCCACAAACCAGATGTACATACAACCTTTCTGTATGTAGCCCTTAGAGAAATCACTCAGAATGATTCAATGCTTATAAAAATATATAGAGGAAATGAAAAAAATGTACAGTCCATGACTGGAAAAGTCTATTGGAATGTCTTTTGCATGGGAAGTGGCCAAAGTCCCCTTTCTGTGGTCATCTTTAATAGACCCAGATACAATATTACTTAATTTTCCCCATCATAATCTTCAATTTAGAAGATGTCTTTCTTAATAGGGCTTGGGGAAATATTTAGTGAAAATTGAATAATAAAACTTTTCTTGTGTAGCCAATTCATGATTATTCATAGAAGTAGTGGCTAGGGAGATTCTAGCTGATTGAAGTCAGCATATAGATATTTCAAATGAAAGAACAAGCAAAAATCCCACAACTTATTTTAGTCATTGACTTCTCTGCATAAAAGCTGATGGTCTTAGCTACATTTGAGGAGCAGCTCTATCAATAACAAAATGTGTGACCTTCAGTTTCCCCACCCATAAAATCAGGAGAGAGCTAGACTAGCAGGTCTCTAAGATTTCTTACAGTTCTATTGTGATTGTACTCTCAGTTTCATGTCATTTCTGAAGACCTGTTCTATGCTTGCCAGTGGGGGCAATGTAGGTAGTACTGGAATTTTGGTGGGAGGACTATGGGTGTGCCCTTCAAAGGACCAGGTTCAAGTTGTTCCCCCTCTCCCATTAGGACCTACTGCTTATTCAGCTGCACAGATTGTTCTGCATATAGCATCAAACCTACTATTAACTTCCTATCCAAACAAGCTTTTCATTGTAGACACTCTAAAGTACTCAGATAAGACTGGATTGTATTTCTTCTTGGCTCCTCATTATTTTGGATGAAAGAGCCTTGGAGATATAAGCATTCAGACCAGTGATCCCTAACTTAGTCAATAACAAAGCCTACTTTGATTGGCATTTTCAATAAGGAGGGGCCATGATTGACAGTTACTGGAATAGGTTTTTCCCTAAAGCAAGTCAGCAACCTCCCCATTCCCAAATCAAATCACAACTCTGTCTTCATCACTTTTCCTTTCTTACTGCTTCTCCTCACAAAGTAGCAGGGGACTCTAACCTACAGGGTAGGTGTAGGAAACATGTCTCTTTGTCTTACTTTGTACAACACTAAGGTAGTAGTATATAAGTCTAGGTGCTAAATAAATATATTAAATAAGAATAGTGGTTTTCCCCCAATTTAGTCATGCACAGCAGCTAACTTATTAAAGTTGCACAGCCTATATGATTCAGTGAAAGATTCAACTTTGAAACTAAAATTGAGCACGAAACAGGAGGAATGCATCTCTCAGGAAGTTCAGACCTTCAGACCCAGCCTTAACCTTGTTACAAAATGTCTCCCTAGAGCATTCCACCACCACTACATATTTCCTTTCAGTAATCTACAGACCCAGATTAATGGTCAGTTTGAGTTTACTGGCTTGATGTTTTAATACACTGTGTATGTGATATTTAGCTCAGTTTCTCATTTTATATAACATTGGGTAGGTAACCATTAATAGTCATAATATTTGGGGTGACTAGGTGGCCCAGTGAGTAGAGTGCTGGCCCTGGAGTCAGAAGGACCTGAGTTCGGATCTGGCCTCTGACACTTAACACACACAAACAAAACCTAGCTGTGTGACCTTGGGCAAGTTACTTAAACCCAATTGCCCTCCAAAAAAAATAGTCATAATGTTTTAATTTCCCCCTATGATAATTAATTTTTAATATGATAATTTAAAACATTACTTAAACATTTAAAAATTTTCCCATATTAAAATTATACTACTGGCAAAATTACTTAACACGAACCACATTTGGGTAACAGCAGTATTCTGGAGCCAGCTCTAACCTGCTTGGGAGGCTTGATTGTTAAATGTTGAGTGTGAACATTTATATCTCAGCAACCACTATAAATCCAGGCTTGATTTATTGTTTTGTTGATTGTCTAGACTTAAAAAGTGTTGAGAATGCAGATTGAAATGGAAAGCTTGTGCATATATGTCCCTGCCCTTGCCATCCCAGTCTGATTGTTAAATAGTTACCAGTTTGATTTTCAGTCCAAGATCCACTACTTCCTTGCTGTATGATCTTGGTAAGTCACGAAACCTCTTTTCATTTATTTTCTTATTTGTAAAATAAGCATAATTATCAATTAACCAACATTTATAAAGCTCAGTGAATAGAGTGCCTATCCTAGATCAGGAAGACTCATCTTCTTGGGTTTAAATCTGGCCTCAGACATTTAATAGTTGTGTGACCCTGGGCAAGTAACTTAACCCTGTTTGCCTCAGTTTCCTCATCTGTAAAATGATCTTGAGAAGGAAATGGCAAATAACTCCAATTTCTCTGCCCAGAAAACTCCAAATGGAGTCTCAAAAGTTGGACTTAAATGAAAAAAAACTGAACATGCACTTGAACTTGGTGCCAGACTCTGTGTTAAGCACTACGGATACAAAAAGAGGTGAAAGTTCTTGTCCTGAAGGAACTCACAGTCTGTACTACTGAGCTCAGATGGAAATTGCTTGGTAAGCATTAATGTGTTTTATATATGTGAATTCTGATTATTAAAATGGGGACAAATGCTTATATTCTCTACTTTACAGGGCTGAGATAAGACATGAATAAAGTAATGAACAAAGTAGTCTGATTTAGTCTTATAGATTGCTTAGCAAAAGTTACCAAGCTGTAATTGTTTTTAACTTTACAAAATTCTCATGCCTATTGGAGTCACAAGTGCTTGGACATTTGCCTTGTGTAAGAAGGCTGAAGGGGCACTATATTTACAACTTTTGCTGATGTGTTAAACTGGTTAAAATACTTTGTTAGTTGGATTTCATATGAGCTAGTTAAATTCTGATGTCAAAACTAGAAGAAAAGGTGAATTGTTTGTTTCAAGGAACCCTACCATCATTGGATACATTTTCCCCCAAGAACAGCACTTAACCTAAAGCAAGTAAGCAGAAAATTTATTGCTCCTTACTTACTTGTTATTAATTATTATTACTTACAATAATGTTAGGCAGGCAGGTGATGCAGTGGAAAGAGTACCCAGCTTGGCATCAGGAAGGCCTGAGTTCAAATTTGGTCTCTGATACTTACTAGCTGCATGACCCTGGGCAAGTTATTTAACTTTTGCCAGCTTCAGTTTTCAACTGTAAAAAGTTGATAACAGTAGCACCTAACTTACAGGATTATTGTGAGCATAAAATCAGATACTATTTGCAAAACATTTATCACAGTTCCGGGCACATAGAAGGCATTTAATAATTGCTTCTTTTCTCCCCCTCCACTGCTTCTAATAACACTCAGGCAGGGTTTTGAGGTTTACAAAGTGCTCCCTGTGAGAGAAGTCATACCACCATTATCATCCCCATGTACTACTAAGGCATTAGTTATGCAAATGATTGCTTATATTATAGGAGAATATTGTGATTGTGAATTCCTAATTATGAGCACTGTGCTTTGAAGATGAAGGATCTACATAAGAACAAATATTCTTATAGTGATTACTACAAAATATCCCATTGATGAGGAAAAATTTTGAAGTGTGATTTAATTTGACATAAAAAAAAAATTCAAGTGCTCATCTACAATACCTTTGGTCTAGCTATGACTTTACTATTACTATTAATATTATTATTATTAATCTTTTTTGGCTTCTTTATCAATAAATCCTGGTAGAAATATTGTATGTAAAGCACGTCAAAAAATTTAAGAGTGTAATGTCTGCTTTTGTTATTAATAACAATAATACTTATTTTTGTTAATAATAGCAGACACATATAATACTTTCAAGTTTTGAAAAGTTCTTTGCAAACAGAATCTCATTTTATCATTTGAATTGGAAATATCTCAGACATCCTCCAAATTTTGGCCCAGTTTTAATTGTTTTAGGGCTCTGTTTCCAGGCTTTTTTATATCTATGTTATTTCTTCACTGAATGCACATCTGCTTCTGACTTTGGCTTTGATTTTTTTTTATCTCATCAACTAAAGGATTTTGTTGTTGTTTAGTTCTTTCAGTTATATCTGACTCTTCATGATTTCATTTGGGATTTTCTTGGCAAAGAAAATAGAGCGGTTTGCCATTTTCTTTTCCAGCTCATTTTACAGATGAGGAAACTGAGGTAAAATGGGTTAAGTGACTTGTCCAGTATCACACTGATAGTATGTGTCTGAAGCTGGACTTGAATTCAGGTTCACCTGAATTTAGGCTTGTTGTTCTATCCATTGTACCTCCTAGCTGTCTGAACTAGAGGAAATCAGAGGGAAATTAGAACTAGAAAACAATAGGCTCACAATCTGACACTACTGTTTCTACATGCATTTTGGTCTTTCTAATATAATTTCAATTGTGGACTAAATTGAAGATCGCAAGAGGTAGAATGTGTGTGTGTGTGTGTGTGTTTGTGTGTGTGTGGGGGGGGTAGGGGGAGGAGTCTAAACATCTTTCACTATTTTTTTTTTTAAAGCAATTGAGGTTAAGTAACTTGCTCAAGGTTACAGGGCTAGTCATTTGATTTATGCGTGGGTGCTCATTTTCTGAGGCCGGATTTGATCTCGGGTCATCCAAACTCCGAGGCCGGCGCTCTTCATCTTTCGCTATTATAATCATTATATTGAGTTTTGCTATAACCCCATAAAATTCTGGTGGGCTTCCTTTGCCAAGGCTTCCATAGAGGAGTTAAAGATATTTCAGCTTAGAGAAAAATTTCCTAAAGGATGTGTTCCTTTGAGATGAAGGATTGCTGCATTTCTATTGATTCATTATCTTTTGAGCATCCTGGGGTTGGTGGCTCTTTGAGATGCCAACTGTGGTTCTGTGCACTTGCCCTCAGCACTCTTGAAAAGATATGGAGTTAAAAGGTCCTTTCAATTGTCTGTTCTCACAAAGGATAGGGAAAAATGCAAAAGAAATGTGTCCTAGAGCTTAGACATTCCTTTTGTAGTTTCAGTCAGATCAGGTAGAAGACATTTTTGCTTATATAGAAAATTCTTTGTTCTAAAAACTTTTAGATGATTGAGTTCTAGAATGCTGCCGCATGCTCACTCCTTTGAGACACTAGGCATAATTAATCACTTTATCGGGTAATTATTTTTTGGTAAGTCCTAGGATGAATAGAATTGTATTAAACAAACAAAAGTTAAGGATAATTTGGAACAAACAGGGTCGTAGATAGGCAGCTAGCTGGTGCACAATGCAATACATATTTCAAGAAAACTTCTCAGAACTTGATAACACAGTAAACAGAGCACTAGATGCAGTTACATGTTGCAAAGGATAGAGCTCTGGGCCTCCAGCCAGGAAGAGCAGAATTTAAAGCTGGCCTCAGAAACTAGTTGTGTGACCTTGGGCAAGTCACTTATCTCTCTCTCTGTCTTACTTTTCTCAACTGTAAAATAATAGTAACAACAGCACTTGCATCGTAGGGTTGCTGTAAGGATAAAATGAAATGATATTATAAAACATTTAACACAGTGCCAGGCACATAGTAGGTCTTAATGAATGCTTTTTCTTTTCTTTTTTGTACGTTCCCACTAACCTAGAAATGTAACATCGTATGTTGTATACACCATTAGTCACAGTCACTTTGTGGGATATTATTGCTTAACTTTTTTGGTGGTGTTGTTATAAAGGAATTATTGTTTCTGCAGGGGTAAGTGTAGTGATGTGAGGTGTTTTCAGAAATGACTATGATGTGAAAACAAAAGCCATAAATAAAAATGATTTTAAATATGTATCCCTGAAGACTTACTGATGAATTTTATATAAGGTAAAATAAATAACTTAGGGCACATGATCCAATAACATAAGAGTGTTAATTACTTCATCTTGAATTTTTGAAGCCAAGGCTTATAGTAAAATACTTTTTCTTGGTCACTCTTATGGGCCATCTAAGACTTCAGTCACTGCCAAGAATAACTTGCCATCATTAATAGACTATAGGCAAGTGATGATTTGTCTATTGAATTTGACTTTAAACATGAAGCAAAACCATAGTAGAGGCTTTAGAGGAATCATCTCCCAAGGTCTTTGTTCCTTCCATGGCATACACTTGCTATATTTCTATTCCATTCTGTGCTGTTTACCTTTTTTTAATTAAACAAATGTTTTATTAACTTCTGGTTTACATCATTCATTTCCGCCAGATTTTGAGTTACAATTTTTCCCCATTTTTCCCCTATGCACCATCCCAGAATAGCAGTCCCACAAGATATCTCTTCCTCCAGTCTTCTCTCTCCCATATCTTCTGCCATATCCCCTTTGACTTTTCCATTAGAGCAAGGTGAGTCTCTGTGCCCCAATGCCTGCACATCTTATCTCCCAATTACATGCAAAAGAGTATTGATAATAGTATTTATATATATTTGAAACATTTAATTTTAAGACCTCAAATTTCAGATCCATTCTCTTCCTCCCTTGTGACCCATTCCCTCTGGGAAGATAAGTAATTCAGTATGTATTGTATATGTATAGCTATGCAAAATATTACCATAGAAGATATATTGTACAAGGCTGCTTATAATTCCCTCCCACCCATCCCACCCCCCACCTGGTCCATTCCCTACTTGATCCTGTTCCTCTTCTATAGTGGGTACTTCCAACCTCCCCTCCCTCTAAGAATACCCTCCCATCCATCATCCCTCCTCTTATCCCCCTTCCCCATATTCTGCTGAAGGTTGAGGTATCTCATTTAGTATGTATGTCATTCTCTCCCTGAACCAAATTCAATGAGAATGTGGTTTTGACTTTTTGCCTTCCTATTCTTCCCTTCCCCTGCCACCACTTCCCCTTGCTTCTTCTACATGAGATAGTTTACCCTACCCTGTCTCTCCCTGTCTCCTCTTGCCACTTTTCTCTCTCACCTCATAATTTCACCCCTTAAGTATCATCCCTTCCCAACAAATTCAACCTGTGCCCTCTATCCATGTATAACTGTAAATATATATACACACATTCACATATGTATTCATATGACCATACACCCTTATTCCATTATTTTCATACTGAGAGAGGTTTCATCAGTCACAGTTATTGTTTTTCCATGTAGGAATGTAAATAACTCAACTTTGATAAGTTCCTTTTGATTTCTTTTCCCTGATTACCTTCTCAGGCATCTCTTGCTTCTTGTGTCTGGATGTCAAATTTTCTATTCAACTCTGGTTTTCTCCTCAAGAATGCTTGAAAGTCCTCTGTTCCACTGAATGACCATATTTTCCCCTGGAACAAGATACTCAGTTTTGCTGGGTAGGTGACCCTTGGCTTCAATCCCAGCTCTTTTGCCCTCTGGAATATCATATTCCATGCCCTTCAATCCCTCAGTGTAGAAGCTGCCAGGTCCTGTGCTAATCTGATTGTGTTTCCACAAAATTGAAATTATTTCTTCCTGGCTGCTTGTAGTATTTTCTCCTTGATCTGGGGATTCTGGAACCTGGCTATAATATTCCTGAGAGTTTTCTTTTTGGGATATTTTTCAGGAGGTGATCTATGGATTCTTTCAACCTCTATTTTGCCCTCTGGATCTAAAACATCAGAGCAATTTTCCTTGAGAATTTCTTGAAGGGTGATTTCTAGGTTCTTTCTTTGATCATGGCTTTCAGGTAGTCCAATAATTTTTAAATTATCTCTCTTGGATCTATTTTCCAGGTCAGTGGTTTTTCCCATGAGATATTTCACATTGCCTTCTATTTTTTCATTTGTTTGGATCTGCTTAACAGCATCTTGATTTCTCATAAAGTCACTAGCTTCCATTTGCTCCAGTCTAACTCTGAGGGAATGAATCTCCTCAGTGAGCTTTTGAGATTCTTTTTCCACCTGGCAAATTCGGCTTTATAAGGCGTTCTTCTCCTCATTGCCCTTTTGGGCCTCCTTTGCCATTTGAGTTAGTCTATTTTTTAAGGTGTTATTTTCCTCAGTCAAGCTGTTGACCCTCATTTCATACTTTTCCTGCATCCTTCTCATTTATCTTTCCAATTTTTCCTCCACTTCTCTTATTTGATTTTTAAAGTCCTTCTTAAGGTCCTCTATTGCCTGTAACCCACTCATATTTTCCTTTGGGGCTTTTGGAGGAGGATTTCTGACCTTACAATCTTCTTCCTATTCTATGCTTTGATCCTCTTTGCCCCCAAAATAGGAGTCTAAGGTTGCATTTTTCTGTTTATTTTGTTTCCTTTGCCTTGGCATGTTGCCACTTAATTACTTGACTTTTGGGCTTCTTGCCACAGTAGGCCTTTGCCACCAGACAGGGGAGCTTTCGTCCCGAACGTTGGGGTCTTTACAGCTTTCTGGCAAGCTGGATACCCACCGCAGACCTCCCCCCCAGATCACAATCCAGATCCAGGGAGGTTGAAGCAAGAGCGACTAACCCCTAAGACTGATTGCTGGATCTCCGTACAGTTCGCAGGCCAGGAGCTGGAGCTGCCACTGGAAACTGCAAAATGGCATGTCTCCTCAGCAGCTTCTAGCCCCCGGGGAGGAAGCCGACATGTTCCCCAAATACTGGTCCCAAAGTCCATAGGGCACTAACTTCTCACTTTGTCCTAGGCATATCTGTGTTTATAATTCTGGAATTGCTACAGCAGCTGGTGATCTGGGGTCCCTCCAGCCGGCTGCTGGCCCGGCTACCCTGGGGCTAAAACCTCGGCTCACTTGGACCTGGGCTTGGCTCACTACGTGCTGCGCATTGTGCTGCTGGCTCCCAGAGTGCAGCGCTGGTCCTTCCTGCAGGGCTGCTGGGCTGTCCTCAGTGGGAGGTTAGCTTCTCTGTGTCATTCTGTGGGTGCTGGAGCTCCAGAAGTTGTTCAGAGTCCCCTTTTATATAGTTTCGAGGTGATCTCTGGGGAGAGTGCCTTGGATGTGCTGTTTCTACTCTGCCATCTTGGCTCTGCCCTTTATCTTAGCATTTTTTATCAGCTACTTGAACCAAGGCATAGATTTACACATGGCACAGTGCTGAGACAATAGCTAACAAGTTAGATGGCAGAACTGAGAACCAAAAAGATCTTGTCAGGCTAGAAGGTAGGACTATATTTAGTGAGACAAAATTTAAGAGGGATGGGTATGATGCATGGGTTCAAAAGAATCAAGGACAAGATGAAAGAATTATATAGCCAGGTAGCAATGCTAAGCTGCCTTTCAGACTGAGTGATGCAGAAGTTTTTTTGCATGAAATGTCCACAAAGTGGCAGATGTTATTCCCATTATATTCTGTACTGGTCAGACTACATCTGAAATATTGAGCTGACTTCTGACTGCCACATTTTAGTAAGGATGTTCATAAGCTGGAACATGTCTAGAGGAATTTGGCCAGCATGGTAAAGTGCCTTGAGATTGTGCCTTATAAAGAATGGTTGGAGAAATGGGGGTTGGTTGGTTAAGAGAAGAGAAGATGAAAGAAGAATGTGATTGTTCTCTCCCTATTTGATGGGCTATCATATAGAAAAGGGACTAGTCTGATTCTTCAGTTGTCTCATTGGCCTGAGAGGAAAGAACTAGGAGGAATGGAAGAAAGTTTCAGAGAGTTAGGTTTATACTTGATAGGCAGTTATGTTTCCTAATAGCTGTTCCCTTCCCCTAACGGCTGCCTTGGTGAAGAATGGTTTTGTTCTCTCTAGACATCTTTAAACAAAGGCTGAATTTGTGGTCATTTGTTGAATTGTTGTAGAAGAGGTCTTTAAATAGTTATGAGTTGGATTAAAAGACTTCTAAGTCTCGTTTAGCACTAGGATTGTGGGATTCAGCTTATTTTCCCCAGTGCCATAACTGCAATTCTCCATGCTGCCATCTAGTGAACAGTGTTGCTTTTGGACTGACCATTTGGTTTTTAACATGTCCAACTTTATCTATTGAAGATCTCTGGGTAAAATTGTTCTAATGGGGGTGAACTTTTTTCTCCTTCTAAACATATAAAAACTATTTGAGCTGAAGAGAATAGCATTGAGATGGAAATATTATTTTTATTGTTGTTTTAATATTTTTCTGGACCTATACTTTTATTGGTGTAAGGAACTTCCAGTAAAGAAATATATTCTTTCAATGCATTGCCACAACTGTTTTATAACTTATATCCTTGGTTTCCCAGAGAAGGTGAGAAACAGTGGCCTGAGAGGTGAGTGACTTAACCAGGCTCACTCATTTGGTATACATCAGAGGGACTTGAACTAAGTCTGAGTCTCTAGCCACAGTGCCAACCTGCTTCTAAGACTGAGTTATATGTAGTTTGTTTGAATCATGTTTAAGTCTGTTTGTTCACTTTTTAATCTCTCCTTCTCTATAATTACAATATTTCTTTTTTTCCCCTCCTCCTCTCCCTGATCTGTAATGAAGGCATACAGACATTTGTGCATGTACCTATATACACTAAGGCAGAAAAACATCTGTGCAGAGACTTGGTAGGAAGTTACACCCACCTGCACGTGACTCCCTTATTGCTTCGCTCCAAGTTGCTCCCTGTCTCTCCAGAACTGGAAACCTCCCTGCCCTTCTGAATCTATGGATAGTCCAGTTTTTTGTACACTGGCTAAAGTATATGGTATTGTTCTGAGAAATCCTGAAAGCTTTTGCTAGCCATGCAATAATATCAAACACCATTGCTCGAATGTTCAACATTTCTTCTAATTAATGATGTGAAATGTAAAAAAAATGCCTTTCTTGTGTTTCTCAAAGATGGCAATAATGAATCTCTGAAGGAATAGCCAAGGGACTAGGGCTAATTAAAATGCAGCAGGGTGTAGAAGTAAAGGTAGCAGCAGCTCCCCATGTATGCCATGTCTCCAGCAATCAGCAGTCCCCAGTTTACCCACACTAATTGACAGGAGATGCAGTGCTACCGAGAGTGCACACAGCCAACGTTAATGGAGTCAGCACACGCTGCTCTTCCTGCCTGATTCGTCTCATTATCGACCTTGAACTGGCCAAGGTCAGAAGCTGGGGCTGCTTTCATCACAATGACAGGTGTCTGAGGTTCCTCTCTTTGTAGTCTCATAATTTGGCAGTTGTCTTATCCTGTACATGAATTAGTGATCTGATGCTTGAGATATGGTGGGGGTGGTGGGGTGGTGGAAAGAATGTGTCAGCTCTGCACAGGGCTTGAGTCTCTCAATGTCTGTATTAGCAACAGTGCTTACACACAGGTTTAAAGCAGCATTTCTCTTCCCCTCCCACCCCCCCTGCCCTGGCCCTTTCCACTCCTACCACTACTATGGTAAACACGTGTCTGGACAAAATACTTTCTTTAGAGTCAATAAAAGAAGTATTTTCCCAGAAATTTGATAACTGGAGAGCCAACTGACCATTAAATTATTAGAACCCACCAGTCAGTTTTTTTTTTCTGCCAGGCTGACAATGACATCTGACATGCCTTCTGGTGTGGGTGCATTGATAATGACCATCCTCTGAGGATACTTGAAATCATTCCATCAGTCACATTCACTGAGCAACTCACTAGGTGCTGGGCACTGGACATAAGGCAATGGGCTAATAAAAACCAGAACATGGGAAATGCAGCCTAAAAGACTCATGGTACCAGTGACATAAAATTTATATGTGAGGAAAAGACTAAGAGTATTTTCAAAGGGACATATGAATAAGTTCATAATATTGTTATATAAATAGAATTCACAAGCAAAACATACCATTAAATTAAACATCAAAATAAAGAACAATTAGAAAGCTAAGAATGAATACAAGTTGAGTAAATAAATGTAAAGGGGATACAAAGGGTACAAGTAGGCAGAATGGGGTTGGAATAACCAGAAAAGTCTTTGGACAATGCAGTTTTTGAAATTGATTTTGAAGGAGGGGAGGAACTTACATATCAGTAGAGAGAAGGCAAGAAGACATTCATTCCAGATGGAAATAATGATTGTGTGCAAAGGCACAGAATAGGAATGAGCAAATTATATCCATGGGTAATGTAGAAAAAAGTAAACCTATCTCAAATCCTTGCTATGTGGAGGAGATAATCAGAGCTCCAAGTGCTTTACATACATTATCTTCATTGAGTCTCAAACCCCTCTGGGTTTGTAGTGAGGATTATTATCCCCACTTTACAGAGACTCAGATGGGTTAAGTGGTTTGTGGAAGGTCACAAAGCTGGTATATGATGGATGAACCAACACTTTAACCCAAGTCTTCAGTATTCTCATTATATAGCTCTATGTTTGGGATCCACTAACTTTGGTTGATCCTTGGCAATTACCATACCCTTTGATCATTATCTGTCAAGTCTTGTCAGAGTGCTTGACCTTGAAAGGCAGCTGAGATGTAATCATATGGACATGGGTCTTCCAAGTAGGGATTCCCTTCAGTGAAATGGGATTCATAGAGTGCTGTCTCTAGAGCTTAGAAGAGTAGGAAGAGAGATCTCAATTATTCCTGTGCTGTTGTATTGCCACCCTTGATAAATATGGTCTTCTGGGTTTGGACAGGGTGAGAAAGAAACAGATATATGCAAGGATTGAATGAGGCTCTTTTTAATGGCTGCCTTTTTCTCCTTCCTCCAGCAATCATCACTAGCACTGTCCAGTTAAAGTTGTCTACATAGAGGCAGAATGAAGTAGAAAGTTGAGGCCATAATCATGATAATTCAAGCAAGAAAAAAAGTTTCTGAAGGGGGTAAAATAAGGTTTTCACATTTGCCTGAATTATTCAGACTGACTGACTGCATTGCTCAGTTCACAGTATAATTGCTCAACTCTCCAATCTATTTTGCTTAAATGGGAAGGGTTTGCTTTTAGTTTTTCACAGCCAAAGTGAGATGTATAGGTGAAGTAATTTTTCAGATAATATAGACAGGTGTCCCTTTCCCTCCAACCTCAATCACCAAATTAACTGGATAAATGTCTACAGGTAATATGAACCAATTGAATTTAAGAGCACCTACATGGGACAAAATGAGTGAAACATTCACTTTCTTTTGGATTCCTGTTGGTGTTCATAAAGCTACTCAACAAGGGCATTTGGTGGACATGCTGAGTCTTTCTATTGAAACACCTGGATGACATTATCTTCCTTAATAATATGACTAATTTTTTTGAACATACTACACCTTATATATCCAACTGTTATCTGTAAGTGAAACAAAGCTCTGTGATTTTCACCTTACATTTAATGAAACATTAACAAAGTTCCATTTAGGGAAAATAGAATGCATAAGTTCAGAAGAAATAAAAAGTAGATAAGGACAAGTAAGAGTTAGGTAAATCAAGGATGGTTTCCTGGACAAATAAATAATCCCTTTTAATAAATGTTATTGATAGGATTAAGTTTTCAAAAGAAATTTAGGCTGAATTACCTCTGAGGACACTGCCAGCTCTGTAGCTCTGTGATTTTAGGCACTAAAGGGAGCCCTGGGGCACACTCATATGCTCTGAGTTTCATAAAGTGTGCAGTGAATGGGTATGGAACTATACATTTTTACAAGGCTCTCATAAATTGTTTTGAGTTTATATTCCTAATCCCATGAACAAGTACAAGACCCCCAACTCTTGCAGTGTGCTGCTGTTCTTCATGACAAAGAATGATACTTGGGCCATAAGCGAAAAAAATGAGAGCCATTGCCTTACACTTATTCCATAATAAAATCATTGCTTTGAGCATATTGGGATCTCTTTCTTTGCTATGGTCTATATTAAATCATCAATATGAGCATTTACACCTTGGGAATGAGCTATTGCTACAAACCGGGGTTTGGCTCACTGTTTTTTGATTATCTAGACCTACATCTTCCTAACTCCAGTCCTAGCATACTATAAAATGTGCCACAATACTTCTGCTATATGATAAAACATTTTAAAGAGGGAATGATCATAAAGTAATGAAATAAATTTTCTTCCATGTATGGTGTCCTTGTTTCTTTTTTAAAAATAAGCTTTATTGATGTATTTTTGCATCATTATAATTTCCCTCACTATCCTTACCCCTCTTCCTTCCAGAGAGTTATTACTCATAATAAATGTATTTTTGAAAAAAGATAAATAAGAGAAAAAACAGCATATCTGAACAATACTTTGAAAAAGAGTCTGAAAATATGTGCAATACATAACACTTGTGGATATCCTACCTTTGGAACTTTTTCTGTCTCTTCTTTTGAGTCATGTATGTTATTTATAATTTTGCATCATTCACTTTTGAATTTTTGTGTATTTGTGTTTTTTTCTGGTACAACATTGTTGTCATTGTGTCTCTTGTATTCTTGGCTGTGCTTCCTTCACTCTGTATCAGTTTGTATAGATTTTTTCATGCTTCTCTGTATTTATCACATACATCAATTCTTACAGTAAACATCACACTTCATGATTGAGTTGAAGGTACTTTCATGGATTCCACAGGATTCCATACCTAAGAAAGATGGTTGGAAGAGAGCTTCTGGGCATTGGAACTTCTCGTTGCCAATGGTGATAACCTGACCATCAGGGAGCTCATAGCTCTTTTCCAGAGAGGAGCTTGATGCAGCAGTGGCCATCTCCTGCTCAAAGTCTAGGGTGACATAACACAGTTTCTCCTTGATGTCACTCATAATTTCCCTCTCAACTGTGGTGGTGAAACTATATCCTCTCTTGGTCAGAATCTTCATGAGGTAGTCAGTCAGATCATGGCCAGCCAGATCCAGATGGAGGATGGCATGGGGAAGGGCATAACCTTCATAGATGGGCACAGTGTGGGTCACATCATATAAAGCCTAGCACGAGCAACTTTCCAGAGTAAAGCCTATCATGAGCAACTTTCCAGAGGACTGCTGCTGTGAACAGCTTTTCAAGGTTCTGATTATACAGTCTAGTGAACTCTCTATGTATTCAGTAACAAATCAGAGCAAAACATTCACAGAACACAAGGTACAGCATTCAGAATGTTATAAGTTCACAACTTATCACTAAAATGGCCACATAGTTTTCACCAAAGTGGTCACATAGTTTTAAGCAAAAGATAACATTCATTTAGTAAGTCCTTCATTTAGTAAATCCTTAATTCAATCACCCTTAAGGAGGTAAGCCTCCTTAATTGACACAAAGTACAAAGGTGGAAGTCCTCCACCCATGGAGTGCAAATCAAGTTACAATATCATCAGTCACTACTCAGTACCTCTTAAGGGGTAGTAGAAACTACAAAAGCCATCCCCCTCAGGTCACAAATAAGTTACAACCTCATCAGTCAGCATTAAATACCCAAGGAGAGGTCTTTTCATCTTGACTGCAGGCAGGCTCTCAGCTTCCATTTTCCTCTTCCATGGTCCAAGTTCCTACCTGAATCCACCAAACTGTCACCTGGGTTCAAAGGTAGGCAGCTCCCATTTCCTTGTCCAGCTCTCCAGGCAGTTCCTGTTCAATATTGAAGCTCACAGTGTCCAGTCTACCTCAACAGTTTCTGTTCCTGGGAAAGCAAGGCTTAACAAAGCCACAACAACATTCATAAACATTGCTGGCATCCTCATCAATTCACTTTCTGCCTGTGTAATCAACATAGTCCTGAAACTGACAGACAAAGTACCAGCAACACAGCTCTGGCTGACCTTTGGAAGTCTTTGGCAGCTTGGGCTGGTTCTTGGAAGCTCTCAGCAGAAGTTTTGGCTGGCTCTCAGAAGAAGCCCTGCCACCATAAGCTCTGTTCTCAAAATCTAAATCATTTTCTCTAGCCTGGGCCTCTTCTCCTCAGCCTCCACACGGCTTGCTCCAAGAAGTTCTGATTCTCCAGCTTGTGTTTTTCCTTATGTAAGATATTAGCTCCCTGCCTGTTCTACCCCTTCCTATTACATCAGCAACAGGGATTCATACTTTCTGTTTCTTAACAGAGGTTTGATATAATTAACTTGAAACTAAATGCTAAGTACCTGTTAGCTTGCCAATACAAGGGGTCTTCAAATTCCATTACTATTACACACAATCACCAGAGTCTATCACAATAGCAGTGGTATGACCAGAGGCATACAGCGACAGCACAGCCTGGATGGCAACATACGTGGCTGGGATATTGAAGGTCTCACATATAATCTGAGTCATCTTTTCTCTGTAGGTTTTGGGGTTCAGGGGGCTTCTGTGAGCAGCACAGGGTGCTCTTCAGGGGCTATATGGAGCTCATTGTAGAAAGTATGATGCCAGATCTTCTCCATATCATCTCAGTTGGTGACAATACCATGTTCAATGGGGTACTTCAGGGTCAGAATACCTCTCTTGCTCTGGGCCTCATCCCCCACATAGCTGTCTTTCTGGCCCATACCCACCATCACACCCTGATGTCTGGGGCACCAAACAATGGAAGAGAAGATAGCTTAAGGGGCATAATTTCCTGCAAAACCAGCTTTGCACATTTCAAAGTCATTGTCAACAATGAGAGCAGCAATATCATCATCCATGGTGAACTTTGAAGTGGCAAGTTTAAACCCTTGAGAGAGAGGAGGTGGTGTCACACCTGGAGGCAAGGGGGAGGCAAGTACATGGGTGGAAGAGCTCACAGGTAATGGCAAGATCATTGAAAGTCTTATTTGGAAGTACAGATTTTGATTTAGATGTTTTTTTTTAAAATAAATTCCATAACTTGTAGTAACATCTCATACACAGTGTGATTGTTTAGAAACAGGTCATCAAGAAGAAATAGAGAGTTATTGAGAAAATAGGTAGGAAAGTTGAGTTGGAGTTGTCTGGTGGAGAGCAAAAGAAATAAATTCATGAGCAAAAATTCAAGAAATTCTGACTATGGATCATCTGAGCAGCTTGTCTTATTGGGAAGGGAGGTAGATTTTGGTAGGGAGGATGCTAGGTGATGTAGTGGATAGATTGCTAGAGCTTGGAAGATGAGTTCAAATTCAGTCTCACATTCTTACTGTCTCTGTGACCCTGGGGAAATCAGTTAACTTCTGTCTGCCTGAGTTTCCTCATCTACAAAATGGGTATAAAAATAGTACCTACCTCCTCGGGTTTTTATTGTGAGGATAAAATGAGGTAATATCTACAAAGAACCTTGCAAGTCTTAAAGTGCTATACAAATGCTACCTGATTATTATTATTTATTTATTGTTGTTGTTGTTATGTTGGCAAGCTTAACTCTGCATATCAGAATACTCAGTATAAAATGGCAAAGCATAGCATGTTGTAATTTCCCTGGGCACCCAATGAAGGAGCTCTTATTTTCTCCATTCACCAAAAGGAAATGTACTTTCTTTCCAAGGTCAGGTCAGGGCATATCCAAAGGATGAGTAATAATAGCTCTCTCTGGGCCTTCCGTCTTGGCACCTGTTAATAACCTTGCAAAGCTGATAATAAAATAATTCCAAAATAAATAAACAGTAGGTACATGAGTGCCCTTGGAGATCAGTAAATCTGAGAACACTGGCTGTCAGCACACAGCCTTGCTAGAAGCTAGCAGATAAAACTCCTACTTTGGAATGCTTTGATCCTTAAAGGAGGCTATTAGGGGCAAAGAAAGGGGATTTCCTCACCTCTACAAAAGTGGCCACATCAGTATAGGCTAAGTGAAATGTATTATTGAGGCAGTACTTAGAAAACTTAGGCCTTCAAATCTTGCTTGCAAAGGGAAAAAAGGATGTTTGCTTTGGGGTATTTTCCTTTCATTCTCTTTTGGGTCTTATTTGTGGGCATATTTTCAAAATTGCAACAGAGGCATTGATTCTTACCTCTGAGATAAGAATCTTCTTAAATTTCCCTTGATCTCCCTTCCCCTCTCCTCAGTGTCTCTAGCATTAGGATATCCCTTCTGAAATCCGAACTGAATCCTTCTATATGTTCTGGACCTGTCTTATTTAGCTTGTTACGTTCCTGGTGCTACCTATGACTTACAGTGATTATTTTCTTCTCCACCATTGAGGCTTACTTATCCTGTAGAGAGAGTACAGTGCAATGAACCTTGGACCTGAAATCAAGAAGCCCTGAATTTGGAACTGGTTTCAGATACTTAACTAGCTATGCAACCTTGGGCAGTCAATTTAAACTGCTTTCCTCAGTTTCCTAAACTGTAAAATTGAGATACGAGCATGGTGCTTGTGAGGATCAAATAAGATATTTATGAAGCACATAACATATTGCCTGGCACATAGTAGATTCTATATAAATATTCCTTTTCTCTTCCCCCTCGTTATAACTATTAATAACTGTCTTCTGAAGGTAATACCCCCAGTTTTTCTAAATCATTAGTGACTCTAATAGATTACCTTTCATGCTAGATGGGATAAGAGAGACGCAAGACAATGACAGAATGAAGGGATAGAGATTTTTAGGTAGGTACAGACTTTTGGATGGGGTAACCAGATGACACAGTGGATAGAAGGCTGGGCCTGGAGTCAGGATGACCTGAGTTCAAATGTGACCTTAGACACTTACTTTGTGACCCTGGGCAGGTCATTTAACCTCTGTTTGCCTTAATCCACTGGAGAAGGAAATGGCAAACCACTCCAGTATCTTTGCCAAGAAAACCCCATGAATAGTTTGGATCTCAGAGTCGTGAAAAATTGGACACAACTGAATTACAATAACAGTCTTTTAGACTATAAGGAAAGCTGTGTGTCTGTAGAATTGAATTGTGGCACTGGAGAAGACTTTTGAGAGTACTTTGAACAGCAAGGAGATAATCAATCAGCATGTAAATAAATTAACTCTATTCATTGGAAGAACAAATATTGAAGCTGAAGCTTAAATACTTTGACCATATCATGAGAAGACAGTATGCACTGGAAAAGTCTCTTTCTAGGAAAGATTGAAGGCAAAAGAAGTGAATAGCAGAGGAGGAGATGGATAGACAGTGTCATGGAAGTGACAAACGTGAGTTTGGACAGTCTTCAGGAGACAGTGAAGGACAGATGGGCCTTGTGTGCTGTGGTCTTGGGGTCATAAAGAGTTGGACACAAATAAACAGCTACAACAGTCTTTTGACATCCCTCAAATCACGTTGTACTGATGTCCACTCAACTATCTTTTTGCCAATTCTAATCAAATTTACTAGAGCAACTGTTCAATTTCCTATTTGACTTTACCTCTGTAGACAGAGTGAAAGTAAGCCACTCTCCAAAAGTTTCTGTTAGGTGATTCAAATTGAATAGAATTAAAAGATACTTTTGAGATCATCTAATTTTAGTAGTTTAGGAAACCCTCATTTTGTAGTTTAGGAAACTGAGGACCCCAAAGTTAAGCAACTTGCCAACATCGACATAACTAATAAGTAGCAAAGAAGGGATTTAAATGCAAGTCCTCAAACTCTCAAGTCCACCTCTCTTTCCCCTATGCCAAGTTGCCTTTCTCTGTACAAGGCTTTTATTGATCCCATACAAAGAACTAAGTGTCAAGACAGAAAGTGAAATCAATTTCATTTCAAAGGTCTTAAGAAAAAATAAATGTACTGTACCTAAAAGGTACCAATATGATTAGAGATAAAAGCAGCATAAATCAGATCCTTAAATATCCTCTTTAGGAAAGAGAACTCAGAATAAAAACAAATGAACTTTGTATTCCATATTGGGGCAGAGATATTATTAAACTTGGTCACATGTGTGGTTCATTCAGCCTAGTCTTATGTAATGACTCTCTGTCCCTTTCTCTGTCTCTCTCTCTCTGTCTCTGTCACTCTCTCCAAACACACACATATACTATATATAAAATATATAGTACTTTAAGGTTAATTTTATTTTAAAAAAATTTTTAAAGCAATTGGGGTTAAGTAACTTCTCAAGGATACATGGCCAGTCATTATTTATTTGTGGGTGCTCATTTTCTGAGGCCGGATTCGATCCTGGGTCATCCTAACTCTGAGGCCGGCACTCTTACTCACTGCGCCACCTAGCCACCCCGAGGACACTTTTATTTTTTTTAGTTTTTAAAGATTAATAGTTATATTTGAACACTAGGGTTTATTTTTTTAAACAAATGCTTTATTAACTTCTGTTTTACATCCTTCATTTCCGCCAGATTTTGAGTTACAATCATTTCCCCCCTGTTATTCCCCTACCCAACCTCCCAGAATAGCAGTCCCACAAGATATCGCTTCCTCCAATCTGCTCTCTCCCATACGTTCTCCCATGCCCCTTCGACTTTTCATTTAGAGGAAGGTGAATCTTTGTGTCCCAATGCCTGCACATCTTATCTCCCAATAATAAGCAAAAGAATATTAATAATAGTATTTATATATATATTTGAAACATTTAATGTGAAGACCTCGACTTTCAGATCCATTTCCTTCCTCCCTTGTCACCCATTCCCTCTGGGGAGATAGGTAATTCAGTATATGTTGTACATGTCTAGCTATGCAAAACATTATCATAGTAGATATATTGTACAAGGCTGCTTATAATTCCCTCCCACTCATCCCACCCCCCACCTGGTCCATTCCCTACATGATCCTGTCCCTCTTCTATAGTGGGTACTTCCAACCTCCCCTCACCCCAAGGATGCCCTCCCATCCATCATCCCTCCTCTCATCCCCCTTCCCCTATCCTGCTGCAGGTTGAGATATCCCATTTAGTATGTATGTCATTTTCTCCCTGAACCAAATTCAATGTGAATGTGGTTTTGCCTTTTTAGCCTTCCTTATTCTCCCCCTCCTTTGCAACCACTTTCCCTTGCTTCTTCTACATGGGATAGTTTACCCTGTCTCTCCCCATCTCCTCTTGCCACTTTCCTCTCTCACCTCATAATTTCATCCCTTGAGTATTCTCCCTTCCCAACAAATTCAACCTATGCCCTCTATCCATATATAACTGTAACCATATACACACACATTCACATATGTATTCATATGACCACACCCCCTTCTTCCATTATTTTCATAGTGAGAAAGATATCATCAGTCACAGTTATTGCTTTTCCATATAGGAATGTAAATAGTTCAACTTTGATAAGTTCCTTTTGATTTCTTTTCCCTGATTACCTTCTCAGGCATCTCTTCCTTCCTGTGTCTGGATGTCAAATTTTCTATTCAATTCTGGTTTTTTCCTCAAGAATGCTTGAAAGTCCTCTATTCCACTGAATGACCATATTTTCCCCTGAAACAAAATACTCAGTTTTGCTGGGTAGGTGACCCTTGGGTTCATTCCCAGTTCTTTTGCCCTCTGGAATATCATATTCCATGCCCTTCAATCCCTCAGTGTAGAAGCTGCCAGGTCCTGTGCTATTCTGATTGTGTTTCCACAATATTGAAATTGTTTCTTCCTGGCTGCTTGTAGTATTTTCTCCTTTATCTGGGGATTCTGGAACCTGGCTATAATATTCCTGGGAGTTTTCTTTTTGGGATCTTTTTAAGGAGGTGATTGGTGGATTCTTTCAACCTCTATTTTGCCCTCTGGATCTAAAACATAAGGGCAATTTTCCTTGAGAATTTCTTGAAGGGTGATTTCTAGGTTCTTTCCTTGATCATGGCTTTCAGGTAGTCCAATAATTTTTAAATTGTCTCTCCTGGATCTATTTTCCAGGTCAGTGGTTTTTCCCATGAGATATTTCACATTGCCTTCTAATCTTTCATTTGTTTGGATCTGCTTAACAGCATCTTGATTTCTCATAAAGTCATTAGCTTCCATTTGCTCCAGTCTAACTCTGAAGGAATGAATCTCCTCAGTGAACTTTTGAGATTCTTTTTCCATCTGGCAAATTCGACTTTTTAAGGCATTCTTCTCCTCATTGCCCTTTTGGGCCTCCTTTGCCATTTGAGTTAGTCTATTTTTTAAGGTGTTGTTTTCCTCAGTCAGGCTGTTGACCCTCATTTCATACTTTTCCTGCATCCTTCTCATTTCTCTTTCTAATTTTTCCTCCACTTCTCTTATTTGATTTTTAAAGTCTTCTTAAGGTCCTCTATGGCCTGCAACCCACTCATGTTTTCCCCTGGGGCTTTTGGAGCAGGACTTCTGACCTCACAGTCCTTTTCCTGCTCTATGCCCCCAAAATAGGAGCCTAGGGTTGCATTTTTCTGTTTCCTTTGCCTTGGCATGTTGCCACTTAATTGCTTGACTTTTGGGCTTGTTGCCACACTATGGCTTTAAGGCCAGATAGAGGAATTTTCGTCCCGAACGTGTGGGGGGCAACTTCCATTTCTGGCAAGCTGTAAACCCACCCACAACTTCCACCCTAGATCACAATCCAGATCCAGGGAGGTTAAAGCAAGAGCGATTACCCCCCAAGACTGATCGCTGGATCTCCCCAAGATTTGTAGGCTGGGAGCTGGAGCTGCCTCTGAAAACTACAAAATGGCGTGTCTCCTCAGCAGCTTCTAGCCCCCAGGGGAGGGAGCTGACGCATTCCCCAAATACAGGTCCCAAAGTCCATAGGACACTAACCTCTTACTTTGTCTTAGGCATGTCTATGTTGATAATTCTGGAGTCGCCACAGCTCCTGGTGTTCTGGGGTTCCTCCAGCTGGCTGCTGGCCCTGCCGCCCTGGGGCTAAAACCTCAGCTCACTTGGACCTGGGCTCGGCTCGGCTCCTGTGCTCTCCAGACCACTGCGCTGGTCCTTCCTGCAGGGCTGCTGGGCTGTCCTCAGCGGGAGGTTAGCTTCTCTGTGTCGTTCTGTGGGTGCTGGGGCTCCAGAAGTTGTTCAGAGTCCCCTTTTACATAGTTTGGGGGGAATCTGGGGGCAGAGAGGCTTGGACGAGCTGTTTCTACTCCAACATCTTGGCTCCGCCCCCTGTAGGGTTTATTTTTAAAAACACTTTTATCACAAACCCCACTGAAGTAGGAAGAGAAGGTTTAATCATCTACATTTTACAGATGAAGAAACTTTACCTCTGTGATCAAGTATCTTCTCATAGTTGCATAGGTATTAAGCAGCAAAGACAGAATTCAAACCTGGGTCCTCTGACTACGAATTGGTTGCTTTTTTCATTATACAAATAGAGACCCCCAAAAGACATTCTATGACTGGGTATCCTTGTGGTCTTGGAAGCAATCCCAAAGGGTAGCCAAATCTCTCTTTACCTTATTAGCCATTTATACCTTTTTCTCTCTTTCATTTGTCTAAACACTTTATGAAATTTTATTTTCTTCTTATTCTATTTTTGTGTTTATTAACTGCTGTGGGAAAGAAGAAAGTGACATTAAAGGATTTTAAAATAAAGAGAATGGCTTAATTTTTCAGTAAAGTAGGAGGTAAGGTCCTTGCCTTGAGACCTAGAAGGAGTTATGTGGGGATAGGTAGAAGACTGAAGAGGGAAGAGAACATTGGGAATAGCTGCTGTAAAGAGTGAGATAGCAAATCAATTATGGAGGAATAAAAGGACGGCCTTGTTATGGTGAGGGCCTAGCTGAAATTGAATGACATAGATTTCTATTATACTTAGGTTGTGACACTTCCTTCAGCTTTGTCCAGTGGCTCACAAGTAAGACTGAAGCAATTTCTTACAGCTGAGTAATATTCCATTGCATTCATGTACTAAAATTTGCTTTCTCATTTGCCAATCAATGACTAACTACTTTGGTTTCCAGTTCTTTGCTATTGAGAAAAATGCTGCTATGCAAATGTTGGGGATTGGGGGAATTTGGAGGTGTTTTTTTTTCCCCTTTGGATAGGTACCTAGCAATGGAATCTTTAGTCATTCTTTTCACATAATTTCAAACTGCTCTCCAGAATGGTTGTATGAATTCACAGCTTCACCAACAATGCTCTGATGTTTCTGTTTTTCCCTAACATTTCCTCAACCTTAACTATTCTAATCTTTTGTGATCTCCAATTTTCTAGGTATGAATCAAAACCTCAGCATTGTTTTATTTGTATTTCCCTTATTTTTAATGATCTGAAGTATTCTTTCATATGGTTTTTTAAAAATAATTTCAGTTTTTCTTTTGAAAACAGTTTGTTTAGCTACTTTTTTAATTTTTTTATTTTTATTTTATTTTATTTTTTTGGAAGACAAAACCAAGACATTTATTTAAGTACCAGAAAGTAGAATCCCAACACCAGAAAGCCAAATCCATCATAGCAACAAAGAAATCTATACAAAATAACAATGCAGGGGGGTACCCCATCCTCAAGACTTCCCCCTGCTAGAGCCTTTCCCAAAACAAACACTCAGCTTGCTGCCTGCTTCCTCTCTCTGCCTCAGTTCTAATTGCTCTGATCATCTTCCTCTCAGCTCTCCTCTACCTTTCTGCTCCATACTTCCTGCTCTACCCATTCAACAAGCTCCTTCTACCACAGGCTTTATATGACTCAAACTCATGTATCTTAGGCTTCCATGTGACTTAAGCAAGTCACATAGGCCTATTAATGGACGGGAAAGATCTTCCCATTTACATTACCATCACAGTGGTAGAGCCAGATAATATTACACCAAATCTTACAATCACTATACTAGGTTTATAATAGATATTCAACATATAGTAGACTGATACCACAAAACCAAAGCATTTTTTCACAAAGTTCTTTTAGTCTATATGGTGTGTACAGAAGTTGTTAATTAACATTTTCCCCATAGTTTCCTTAGAGATGAATTTGATTGCTAGATTTTGATATTTTAAAGTTGTTTTTTTTCTTTTTTTATTAAACAAATGGTTTATTAACTTCTGTTTTACATCATTCATTTCCGCCAGATTTTTAAAAAAAAATTTTTTTTTAAAGCAATTGGGGTTAAGTAACTTGCTCAAGGTTACATGGCTAGTCATTTGATTTATGCGTGGGTGCTCATTTTCTGGGGGTTGTTGTTACTCCGAGGCCGGCCTCTTACTCACTGCGCCACCTAGCCGCCCCTTAGGGCAATTGGGGTTAAGTAACTTGCCCAAGGTTACACGGCTAGGTTTTTGTTTGTGGGATTAAGTGTGGAGGCGGCTCTGAACTCAGGTCCTTAGGGGGCGGCTCTTTACTGGCCACCTGCCCTAGATTTTGAGTTACAATCATTTTCCCCCCATTATTCCCCTACCCAACCTCCCAGAATAGCAGTCCCACAAGATATCGCTTCCTCCAATCTGCTCTCTCCCATACCTTCTCCCTTACCCCCTTCGACTTTTCCATTAGAGGAAGATGAATCTTTGTGTCCCAATGCCTGCACATCTTATCTCCCAATTATAAGCAAAGAGTATTAATAGTAGTATTTATATATATATATATATATATATATATATATATATATATATATTTTAAACATTTAATGTTAAGACCTTGACTTTCAGATCCATTTCTTTCTTTCTTTGTCACCCATTCCCTCTGGGGAGATAAGTAATTCAGCATATGTTGTACATGTCTAGCTATGCAAAACATTACCATAGTAGATATATTGTACAAGGCTGCTTATAATTCCCTCCCACTCATCCCACCCCCACCTGGTCCATTCCCTACATGATCCTGTCCCTCTTCTATAGTGGGTACTTCCAACCTCCCCTCACCCCAAGGATGCCCTCCCATCCATCATCCCTCCTCTCATCCCCCTTCCCCCTATCCTGCTGCAGGTTGAGATATCCCATTTAGCATGTATGTCATTTTCTCCCTGAACCAAATTCAATGTGAATGTGGTTTTGCCTTTTTAGCCTTCCTTATTCTCCCCCTCCTTTGCAACCACTTCCCCTTGCTTCTTCTACATGGGATAGTTTACCCTACCTGTCTCTCCCCATCTCCTCTTGCCACTTTCCTCTCTCACCTCATAATTTCATCCCTTGAGTATTCTCCCTTCCCAACAAATTCAACCTATGCCCTCTATCCATATATAATTGTAACCATATACATACACATTCACATATGTATTCATATGACCACACACCCTTCTTCCATTATTTTCATAGTGAGAAAGATATCATCAGTCACAGTTATTGCTTTTCCATATAGGAATGCAAATAGTTCAACTTTGATAAGTTCCTTTTGATTTCTTTTCCCTGATTACCTTCTCAGGCATCTCTTCCTTCTTGCATCTGGATGTCAAATTTTCTATTCAATTCTGGTTTTTTCCTCAAGAATGCTTGAAAGTCCTCTATTCCACTGAATGACCATATTTTCCCCTGAAACAAAATACTCAGTTTTGCTGGGTAGGTGACCCTTGGGTTCAGTCCCAGTTCTTTTGCCCTCTGGAATATCATATTCCATGCCCTTCAATCCCTCAGTGTAGAAGCTGCCATTTCCTGGGCTATTCTGATTGTGTTCCCACAATATTGAAACTGTTTCTTCCTGGCTGCTTGGAGTATTTTCTCCTTGATCTGGGGATTCTGGAACCTGGCTATAATATTCCTGGGAGTTTTCTTTTTAGCATCTTTTTCAGGAGGTGATCGGTGGATTCTTTCAACCTCTATTTTGCCCTCTGGATCCAAAACATCAGGGCAATTTTCCTTGAGAATTTCTTGAAGGGTGATTTCTAGGTTCTTTCTTTGATCATGGCTTTCAGGTAGTCCAATAATTTTTTAAATTGTCTCTCCTGGATCTATTTTCCAGGTCAGTGGTTTTTCCCATGAGATATTTCACATTGCCTTCTAATCTTTCATTTGTTTGGATCTGCTTAACAGTATCTTGATTTCTCATAAAGTCATTAGCTTCCATTTGCTCCAGTCTAACTCTGAAGGAATGAATCTCCTCAGTGAACTTTTGAGATTCTTTTTCCATCTGGCAAATTCGACTTTTTAAGGCATTCTTCTCCTCATTGCCCTTTTGGGCCTCCTTTGCCATTTGAGTTAGTCTATTTTTTAAGGTGTTGTTTTCCTCAGTCAGGCTGTTGACCCTCATTTCATACTTTTCCTGCATCCTTCTCGTTTCTCTTTCCAATTTTTCCTCCACTTCTCTTATTTGATTTTTAAAGTCCTTCTTAAGGTCCTCTATGGCCTGCAACCCGCTCATGTTTTCCCCTGCGGCTTTTGGAGCGGGACTTCTGACCTCACAGTCCTTTTCCTGCTCTATGCCCCCAAAATAGGAGTCTAGGGTTGCATTTTTCTGTTTCCCTTGCCTTGGCATGTTGCCACTTAACTACTTGACTTTTGGGCTTGTTGCCACACTATGGCTTTAAGGTCAGATAGAGGAATTTTCGTCCTGAACGTGTGGGGGGCAACTTCCATTTCTGGCAAGCTGTAAACCCCTCCAAGACTTCCAGCCTAGATCACAATCCAGATCCAGGGAGGTTAAAGCAAGAGTGATTACCCCCGAAGACTGATTGCTGGATCTCCGTACGGTTCTGCAGGCCACGAGCTGGAGCTGCCTCTGAAAACTACAAAATGGCGTGTCTCCTCAGTGGCTTCTAGCCCCCAGTGGAGGAAGCTGACGCATTCCCCAAATACTGGTCCCAAAGTCCAGAGGACACTAACCTCTTACTTTGTCCTAGGCATGTCTATGTTTATAATTCTGGAGTCGCCACAGCTACTGGTGTTCTGGGGTTCCTACAGCCAGCTGTTGGCCCTGGCGCCCTGGGACTAAAACCTCGGCTCCTGGGGACCTCAGCTCTGGCTTGGCTCGGCTTCCCATGCTCTGCGCACTGCATGCTGCTGGCTCCCAGAGCGCTGGGCTGGTCCTTCCTGCAGGGCTGCTGGGCTGTCCTCAGCGGGAGGTTAGCTTCTCTGTGTCGTTCTGTGGGTGCTGGGGCTCCAGAAGTTGTTCATTGTCCCCTTTTACATAGTTTGGGGGGAATCTGGGGGCAGAGTGGCTTGGATGAACTGTTTCTACTCCCTAGCTATTTGTCTATTGGGGAATAGTTCTTGGTCTTACATATTACTTTTAGCAACTCATATGTAGTTCAGAATCTGGGGCTACCATTCCACACTCCATCTTCTAGTAGCAGGCTGGATTCCCAGAAGGTAGCTGGGAATTTCTCTTTTATGTTTATAGTGACTACCCCAACGGATTGTGGTAATCTTTTTAATGCATTTTCATAAATCCCCATCAATATACTTCCTGAGTTATTAGTTGATATCAATTAGCTAGCCAAGCTCAATTTGCTTTTTGAAATGGATATTTAGGCGGTATAAAACAAAGGTTGTTAAAAAAATCACCCCTTCCACAAAAGGGGGCACATATTTTCAACAGAATCTATGGGAAAGTGATCTCAAGCATATACTTCACAACTTCTAGTTGTTGGAAATCCCTTTATCCCCTGGGATGCTCAAGAAGTTCTCAGACTTAATGTAGTTTTCTTCTGGGCTATTGTGTAGCATACTGAAGTTGCCTTTCTTCATTGTTTGTCCTTAGCTTCTCTTTTTTTCACTATATCCAGCTTTTATTGAAAAACCTAGTGAGGGAGAGGTGAGGCAGTAAAAGCAAGCAAGGCCACTTCTCAGAAGAGCTGCTTCTCATACAGATGGAGTCCATGGACACCTCCTTCCACCTGAGCAGATGATGTCCTCTTCTCAGATTTCAGCTCCCCTGAGTACATCATGTCTCTGACTTGAGTTAGACTCTTGGCACCCATATCTTGGCAGGAGTGCTGGATGCCAGCAATCAGGTAGGGAACAAACTTGTGGATGGACCTTTTGTCCTGTATGGTCCTGGACACCCCTTGAGCCACTTTGATTTTGTCTGCTTCACTGAAGTAACAGTTCTGGCTGCCGAACTTCTTGTCCATGGCATTGAGGGAACCCATCCCCCAGTATTTTTTTAGCTGGATCCCATCAGAGAAGAAGTACTCACCTGGGGCCTCTGTGGTAGCCGCCAACAGAGAGCCCATCATCACTGTGGAAGCTCCGAGGGCAAGAGCTTTGGCGATATGGCCCACGTTTTGGATAGCGCCATCTGTAATGACTGGGACTGGGGGTGCCATGCATATTCTGAGACCTTGTATACAGCTGTTGCCTGAGGCCACCCACAAGCCAGCAATTCCTTTGTGATGCAGATGGAGCTGCTACTCATGCCAACCCTCAGGGCATCTACTCCAGCATCAATGAGGTTTATTGCCTGTGCAGCTGTCACCACATTGCCACCAATAACCTGGAGGTTGTTATATATCTCCTTGATCACGTTAATTTGGAAAATGGAGTTTCCTTGGGAAGAGTCCAACACGACCACATCAACACCAGCTTGGGCCAGTAAGTCAAGCCAATACTTGTCATCTTCATGGGTGCCGATGGATGCCCTACATAAAAGCTGCTTCTTGATGTCCTTGGATGCAAGGGGATAGTCCCAATTCTTCCTCAAGTCTGTGTGGGCAATGATGGCTACGAGCTCATCATCCTCATTGACAATGGGTAGCTTCCCTTTCTTGCTCCGTTGGAGGATTTCATTGGCTTCTTTTAGTGTGACTCCTGCAGGAGCCACCACTAGATCCTCCCGCCTGGTCATGATCTCGCCCAGGAAACCGTCATGTTGCTCCTCCTTGAGAAAGTCGATGTCACGAGAGGAGATAATGCCCACTAGGTGGCTGCCCATCTTGCCATTGTCCATGACTGGGATTCCACAGAAGCCATGCCTTGCCTTGCCTTCAAACACATCTCTGACTCGATCTTTGGGACTCAGGACCATAGGGTCAGTGATAAAGCCCTGTTCATATTTCTTCACTTTTCTGCACTTCGTTGGCCTGGAATTCTGGGGTGCAGTTGTGATGGATAAAACCAATACCTCCTGTCAATGCCATGGCCACGGCCATCCCAGCCTCAGTAACTGTGTCCATTGGGGATGAGACCAGGTGGGTCTTAGGTCTACTTGGTCAGCTGTGAAGTCGATATAGCCCGGGAGGATGAGGAAGTCATTGTACGTGAGCCCATTTCCGCAGCTGGAAGAGTTGCTGCACCTTGAGGCCATAGTCCAGACTCTAACAAGTGCCTCCGCTGATGAGATAGTCTGCTGTGGCGGGGATGGGATGGAGAGGGGGGAGGAGGCAGCTTGCTGGGCTGGCGGGAGACCCACCAACAGCCTAGTGGGTTAGGTGCTTCTCCCGCAGAGCTGTCCTCAGCTTCTAATGCAGACTCCAGGTAGGGCTGTTCCAGGACACTTGTTGGCATGTCCATAAGAAGTTCTAGATATTTTGACCTTTTGAAGTTTCACAGGTTTGCCCTCTGCCATAGGAATGCAGTTCTCAACTGGTCTCCTATTTTATTCAAGTCCCACAGGGTGGGATAAGGCTCTTTAATCTATTACATTTCCTGTGTAGCATCATGTCATTTCATTCAATGAATTTTGTTCCTTTCAAGTTGATTAAGGACTTTTTCCGTACCTCCTTAATGCTTTGAATAAACCGACTGATTTAATAGAGATATTCTCACCTGATAATGGTATCAGGGGAAGAGAATCTTGTCAGCTGCTTTAAATGGAGGGGAGGTGATTATTGATTGATTGATTGATTGAATCCCTACCTTATACATGCATCTTGCATAGGACCTGCGATTTCATTAGTATATAGAACTCCCTCATGAGAAGACTACTTCTATCAATGGAGTTTGTACTTACTCAGGAAGTAAGAACCCCAAAGTACTTTGCTTACATTTACACATCCTGTGTGTGTCAGAGATGGGATGGGAACTGAAGTTTTTCTGCCTTTGATCCTTACTCTATGCTCAAACCTTATGAAAAATATTTGACAGAAAGTTTTTGGGTTCTTTTTTTACCTCCAGAGGACCTGTCCCTTTTTATTCTAGTTGCATTAATTTTGTTTATGCAAATGCTTTTCAATTTTATGTAGTTGAAATTATCTATTTTGTCTTTTGTAGATCACCTTTATCCTTTAGTTGAGGTTTCACCCTTTACAACTGTAAAAGTAATCTCTTCTAATTTTTTTTGTTGTTTTATAATCTTTAGTATTTAGTCATGTATCCATTTTGAATTTATTGTGACATAAGACATTTCTCCCCTCACTTTGAGAAGGGGAGCGATTTGATTTTGATTATATATGTGAAGTCACACAAAATGTACTTTTTATTAGCCACATTGCAAAAGAAAATAGAAACAATTTTTTTTTTCTGAAAATGACTTGCTCATATCTTATAGCATAATAGCATTCCATCACAATTATATACCACAACTTGTTTGGCCATTTCCCAATTGATGGACATCACCTCAATTTCTGATTCTTTGCCACCCCCACCCCAAATAAGCCAAACCTGCTATTAATATTTTTGTTCAAATAGATGCTCTTTTGTTTTCTTCAATCTTTTTGGGATGCAGGCCTAGTAGTAATGATTTAGGGCCAAAGACTTTGCACACTTTATAGCCCTTTTGGCATAATTCCAAATTGTTCTCCAGAATACTTGAACTACTTCACAATTCCACCTACAGCTCATGTGTCCCAATTTTCTACATCCCCTCAAGCATTTTCATTTTTCTTTTCTGTCATGTTAGCCTGATAGATGTGAGGCGTTATCTCAGAATTATTTTAACTTGCATTTCTCTAATCAAAAACGATTTAGAGCATTTTTTCATGTGACTATTAATAGTTTTGATTTCTTTTTCTGAAAATTTCCTGTTACCCTTTGACTATTTAGAAACTGAGGGATGGCTAAGAGTTTTATAAATTTGTCTCAGTTGCCTAAATATTAAAAGAAAAAAAAAACAAGCCCTTTATCAGAGAAACTTGCTGCAAATTCCCCCATCCATGCCCCTAGTTTCTGATTTTCCTTCTAAATTCTTGCTGCATTAATTTTGTTTGTGCAAAAAGCTTTTTAATTTCATGTAATCAAAAATTTCTACTTTACTTTCTGTGATTCTCTCTCTTGTATGATCACAAACTCGTTCTTTATCCATAGATCTGACAGGCAAAATTTTCTACAATCCCCTAATTTACTTATAATATCACCCTTTATGTCCAAATTATTTATCCATTTGACCTTATCTTGGAATGTGGTGTGCAATATTGGTCAATGCCTAGTTTCTTTTTTTATTTTTTGGCCCAAATTTCTTTCCAGATTCCCCAGCAAAATTTTATTTTATTTAATTTTTTCCCCAGCAATTTTTGTGAAATGGTGAGTTTCTTACCTCAAAACTTGAATCTTTGGATTTATCAAACACTAGATTACTACTGTCATGTACTTCCATGTATTGTGTACCTAATTTATTTCACTGATCCACCACACTATTGTTAAGACAGTACCAGATTGTTTTGATGATTACTTCTTTGTAACATAGTTTAAAGTCTGTAATTGCTAGATCACTTTCTTTAACATTTTCTCCATTGATTCTCTTGGTATTCTTGATCTTTTGTTTTTCCAGATGGATTTTATTACTATTTTTTCTAGCTTTCTAAAATAATTCTTTCGCAATTCAATTGGCATGGCACTGAATAAATAAATTACCTTAGGTAGAATTATTCTTTTAAAATTATATTGACTCAGTCTACCCATGAGCAATGCATATTTCTCCAATTGTTTAAATCTGGTTTTGTGTGAACAGTGTTTTATAATTTTGTCCACATAGTCCCTGGGTTTGTCTCAGCACGTAGACTCCCTAGTATTTTATATTGTTTGCAGTTATTTTAAATTTAATTTCTCTTTTTATCTCTTCCACAGACACATATAAATGCTGATGATTTTTGTGAGTTGATTTCATATCCCATTACATTATTAATTGTTTCAATTAGCTTTTTAGTTGATTCTCTAGGGTTCTCTAAATGTTACATCATATCATCTGCAAAATAAGTGATAATTTTGTTTCCTCATTGTCTATTTTTATTCCATTAGCTTCCTTTTCTTGGTTCTCTTGGTTCTCTACAGCTAGCATTTCTTTCTCTTTTTTTGCTTTATTAACGTCTGGCTTACTTCATTCATTTCTGCCAGTTTTGTGTTACAAATTTTTCTCCCCATTTTTCCCTTACCCACCTCCTCAAAATAGCAGTCCCCCAGTATATCCCCTCTTCTTATTTCCCAATTACATGTAAAATAGTATTAATATTAATAATAATTTTTTGTTTACAATTGCACACAGAAGTACAGTGTACATAAGAAATACATATAACAAGGTATGTACATTGGCAAGTGATGTGGTGGTCTAGCCTTCTAGCCTTTACTGGCAGTTGAAAAATAGATATATATTTCGATTTGTGAATAAAAGTTTTAATAGTGCCATGTTTGCCTGCCAGCAACGAAGAACAGGGAATAAGGGGCGTGTAATTATATTCTAATACTTTGTGCCATTAGATTATCATCCCTTCCTATTAAATTGGTCCTGTGCCCTCTATCTATATATACCTGTAAACATATATCTATACATTCACATATGTATTCATTCGCTTATATACCCTCTGATAAAGACAAAATATGTGTGTGTGTTTATAATCCCTTGAACTATTTTCATACTGAGAAAAGTTCATCAGTTACAATTATTGTTTTCCAAGTAGGAATGTAAATAGTTCAACTCTGATAAGTTCCTTATGATGTCTTTTCCCTGTTTACTTTCTCATGCTTTTCTTGCTTCTTGTATATAAATGTCAAATTTTCTATTGAACTCATTTTTTTCTTCAAGAATTCTTGAAAGTCCTCTAATCCACTGAATGACCACATTTTCCCCTGAAACATGATACTCAGTTTTGCTGGGTAGGTGATTCTTGGTTTTAATCCCAGCTCCTTTGACCTCTGGAATATCATATTCCAGGCCCTTTGATCCCGCAGTTTAGAAGCTGCCAGATCCTATGTTAGCCTGATTGTGTTTCCACAGTGTTCAACTTGTTTCTTCCTGGCTGCTTGTAATATTCTCTCCTTGATCTGGTAATTCCAGAACTTGGCTATAATATTCCTAGGAGTTTTCTTTTTGGGATCTTTTTCAGGAGGTGATTGGTGGATTCTTTCAACCTCTATTTTGCCCTTTGGTTCTAAAATATCAGGGAATATTTCCTTGAGAATTTCTTGGAGGATGATTTCTAGGTTCTTTCTTTGATCATGGCTTTCAGGTAGTTCAATAATTTTTAAATTATCTCTCTTGTATCTATTTTCTAGGTGAGTGATTTTTCCCATGAGATATTTCACATTGCCTTCTATTCTTTCATTTGTTTGGATCTGTTTAAGAGCATCTTGATTTCTCAAAAAGTCACTAGCTTCCTTTTGCTCCATTCTAAATATGAAGGAAAGATTCTCCTCACTGAGCTTTTGAGATTCTTTTTCGATCTGGCAAATTGGACTTTTTAAGGCATTCTTCTCCTCATTGCCTTTTTGGTCCTCTTTTGCCATTTGAGTTAGTCAATTTTTTAGGGCGTTATTTTCCTCAGTCAGACTGTTGACTCTCCTTTCATAATTTTCTTGCATCATATTCATTTCTCTTCCCAATTTTTCCTCCACTTCTCTTATCTGCTACTTAATGTCCTCTATGGCCTGTAACCAGCTTGTATTTTCATTTGAAGCTTTTAGTGCAGGAGTTCTGACTTCCCTGTCTTCCTCCTGTTCCATGCTTTGATCCCTTTTGCCCCCCAAATCAGAGTCTAATGTTGAATTTTTCTGTTTGTTTTGTTTCCTTTGCCTGGGCATGTTGCCATTCAATTACTTGACTTTGGGGCTTTTTGCCACAGTAGGACTCTGCCACCAGACAGGGGAGCTTCTGTCCCAAACATTGGGGTTTTCTCTTCTGCTGGAGGTATTAGTTTGGTGCCTTCTCTGAAGCCTCCACATGCTCTGGCAAGCTGGTCACACACCCCAAGACCTCCACCCCAGACCACAATCCAGATCCAAGAAGGTTAAAACAAGATCTGTTACCCCTCAAACTGTTTGCTTTGTCCCCCTACAGTCTTCTGGCCAGGAGCTGAAGCTGCAACATGGCACTGGCTGTGCCAAAGCATCTCAGTGGCTTCTTGCACTGGGTGTAGAAGCCAACGTTCTCCCCACTACTGGTCCCAAAATTCACACTGCACTGACATCTCACTTTGTCCTTGGCATCTATGTGTTGATAATTCTGGAAATGGCCACAGCTGCTGGTGTTCTGAAGTCCCTCCAGCTGGCTGCTGGTCAGGCCTGCCCTGGGGCTAAAACTTCTGCTCCATCCAGGCTGGTGTCTGTAGGTGGAAGCTGGATCTGTGGGGAAGTCTTGTTTCTACTCCGCCATCTTGACTCCACCTCTGCCATTTCTGTTTTTAAGGTACTTTCTTCAGTATTTTTATGTCTCTTTTACTAAGTTCAAAGTTAAGTTTTCATAAATTTTCTCTTTACTCTCATTTCTTTACCTAATTTTTCCTCTGCTATTCTTTTTTTATTTTAAAAATCATTTTTTTTAGCTCTCCTAGGAATTTTTATTGAACTTGTATTCAATTTGCATTTTTCCCTTTGAAGCTTTGCTTGTAACTGTTTTCACTTTATTGTTTTCTTGAGTTTTCTTATTTTGTGTCTTGGGCTTTCTTTGTTACCATATTACCTTTATTGTTGCTTGCTTACTTTTCTGTTCTACTTCTTGATTTGGAACTTGGTGTTAATGTTGATCTCTGTTTCTGGTGTGGGTGGTGGGAGGGGCTTTGTCTCAAACTTTAGGTTTTTTTTACTGATGTTTTCAGAGTTATTTCTGGGAATTTGGAAGTTTTGGATGCTTTAAAGGTGGTATGATCTGGGGAGAGGTGGAATCTATGCTTTGTCTGCACTCTGTTTCTTACTCATTAAGGGTCCTTGCTTTCTTGAGAATGTAATCAATACTGTTCCTCAGAACCCTTTCTCCCTTTGAACCAGAAATAGTAGCATCCCTGATCCCTTGCTGCTGAAGCAATAATATCTCTCAGGTCTTCCAGTCCTTCTTGACTGAAAGTGCTCCTCTCAGTCCTTGAACTGTGACCAATAAGTGGGTTTGGGCAATGGAGTTGCCAAATAGAATCTGCTCCTCTTAACAGTGCTAGTACAAGGATGCCTTAACTTCCTGACAAGTTGCCAGGTTCCACTACCATCTCTGATTTGAGAGCTCCTGAAGCTGCTGCTTCTGCCATCACCATCTAGTCCCATCCCTGGTATTTTATCCATGTGGGCTTTGGGCCAAACTCCTCCCCTGTGTCACATATTTCTCTTTCTGACTTCTATGTTGTCTTGGGCTAGAACAATGTCTCACTCTGACTTTTTGTTGGCTCTGTCACTCTAGAATATCAATATGAGATATTATTTTATAGTTGTTTAGAGGGGAATGTTGGGAGAGCCCAACTGAGTGGTTTTTTCTGCTATGCCATCTTGGCTTCCTCCCAGAGACTTTATGCAATTATTTTGATTGGTACTTCCCTTTCTATTATTGTTACTTGGATTTTGTTATTCCTAATTAGGAAAGCTGTTGTTTTATGTGGATTTATTTTGTATCCTGATATTTTACTGAAATTCTTAATTATATCCAGTTTATTTATTCTCTAGAAATTTCTAGGTGTGAATTGGGGGTTCATGGAGAACTAGCATCTCTGGTGTGAGAGCTTGCTGAGACCTTTTCAGGGTTGCTCATCCATCTTTGGTGTTCATTGTCACCCAAATCTCACCTATGACTACAAGAGGCTATAGCGTGCACAACAGCCACACTCTGGTAAAAACATCTTGGTAGATGAGCTAAACCAGATTGAGTGTAACTGACAGGCCTCAAACCCACTGGCAGGCAGTGGATGTCTATCTCTAGCATGTGAAAACTTCCCCCAAAGGAATGGGCAGATGAGGACAATTTGTTCCTACAGCCATGGAAGCAACTGAAACAGGTGCTACGGGGTATTTAGAGACTGGTCATACATTGAAGACCCCAAGTTATCCATTATCTCCTGGGCCATCACCAGCTGTCTTGACTTTTGTCTTGCCACTAGGCTTCAATGATTCTGGAATAAAGCGTGAGGCTGATTACTGTCCAATTCTGCATCATTTAAATCCAGTTCATTTGCTAGTCAAGACATCACCCCATGATGTCATTAGTCCTCTTTGAAAAGAATGAACAACAAACAAGATACACAAATATACATATGTAAACAAATAGGTCCTTTCCCCTTTTTCTGGATGTCTCTGGGGTATAGACCTAGCAGTGTTATTGCTGGTTCAAAGAGTATGCACAGTTTTATAACCTTTTGGACATAATTCTAAATTGCTCTCCAGAATGGTTGGATCACTTTTCATGACTCTACCAATAGTACATTCATGCCCTAGTTTTCACATATACCCTCCAACTTTTATCATTTCATTTTTTGTCATATTTGGCAATCTGACAGGTGTGAGGTGGTACTTCAGAGTTGTTTTAATTTGCATTTCTCTAATTAACAGAGATTTAGAACATATTTTTTTCATGTGCCTATAGATAGCTTTGATTTATTCATCTGAAAATTTCCTGTTTATATCTTTTGTCCATTTATCAATTGGGGAATGACTTAAATTCTTATAAATTTGACTCAGTTCTTTGTCTATTTGAAAAATTAGACCCTTATCAGATACGAATTGCAAAAATTTCTCCAAATTTTCTGCCTTTTTTGGTCATTTGGGGTTCATTGATTTTGGTTGTGCAAAACTTTTTAAATTTTACATAATTAAAACAATGTTTTACATTTTGCAATGCTCTCCATATTTTCTTTTGTCCTAAATTCTTCCCTTATTCATATATATGAAAAATAAAAATATTCCATACTATTTTCATTTGTTTATGGTAGTACCCTTATGGTGGGAAATGTTGGACTATACCTAGTTTTTGTCATTCTCTTTTCCAGTTTTCCCAGCAGTTTTTGTCAAATAATAAGTTTTTGTTCCAAAAGTTTGGATCTTTGGGTTTATTATATATAGATTACTACGATTATTTACTATAATGTAATGTGTACCTAATCTATTCCATTGAACTATCACTCTATTTCTTAGACAGTACCAGATTGTTTTGATAATTACTGACTTATAATACAATTTGAGATCTGATACAGCTAGACTATCTTCCTTCATAATTTTTTTTATTGATTCTCTTGATACCCTTGACCTGTTTTTCCAGATGAATTTTGTGTAGTTCCTTTTTTCTTATTACTAATGCTAGCATTTCTAGATTAGGACTATGTAAATTGATAATATATAAAGAATACTGATTTGTTTTAAATATATACATACATACATGTATGTATGTATGTATGTATATGTGTATATATATGTGTGTGTATGTATGTATGTATGTATATAGTGGGAAATGCCCTGGTTTTCCCATGCAATGGGGAAATGTATGTGTATGTGTGTTAAAGTTGCATCTTGTTCTGGTCCTTCTGAGAACCCTTCCCTCTCTTTGTTAGTATAGTAAATAGGTTTTTAAGCACTGACTATAATGTAACAATACCATGAAATAAAATTGCAAAAGAAAACCTAGAAGTAATGTATAAACCACCCCAAAGATCAAAGGAACATAAATTACAAACTGTATCATATATTAGCCAAGAATCACATCCTGAGATATGTGCTAAATTAGTGGAAGCTATCTATGCTTTGTCGTTGGGTCCTTTTGGTCCTCTGATAGGTAAATCTCATATAAATTTCAGACATCAACAATAGGATCAGCAGAACATCAAGTGTTACTGATAAATTTGAGATGATGTGGACATATTAACTTTAAAGTTTTACTGATGAATTTGAGATGATTTCGATATGTTAATGAATTAACCCCAAGGTGGCACAAAGGAGAGTTAAGTTAGCTTGTTCTCTCAAAAAAAAAAAAGGCCACTATAAAAATGAAACCTTAAACTCCTGCACATTGATTACTCTTTTATTTCTATCAAGTTCATTACTACCATCACAGATCTTGACTAATTGTTTCACAGAATTTTTCCAGAGTAGTCATCTTCCAATGTACAAGTGCCATCTAGATTAAACTCATAATGAGTTTTACATCTGTCATCTCAAGTAGATATTTCTTTTCCCATCAAAGGGCTCTTTATCATGACTCCCTCTCTCCCTTGTTTATTTGGTGCAACCCTTCATTACCATAGTTATGATTTCTCCATTCTGTTACCTCTCCTATTCTGTTGAAGTCCATTTTTCTTTCTGAGAGACTATAAGCATAGTCATCTATTCACTGTCATCCATGTACTTCATGGGTTTAGCTGGACCCATTCCTCTCTGTTCTCTACTTTCCCCAATTATTTTATCTTTTACTCTAATTTGCCCCACAAAATACCTAGCTCTCTCTGTCTCTCTGTCTCTCTCTCTCTCTGTCTCTCTCTCTCTCTCTCTCTCTCTCTCGCTCTCTCTGTATGTGTGTGTGTGTGTGTGTGTGTGTGTGTGTGTGTGTGTGTGTGTGTTGAGCTCTCAATGTTTCATTTCTGGTCTTTCACCTTCATTTCTCAATTTTTAAAATTCTCTTTACAGCCTTATCCCTTCTCTTTCTTTTGAAAATATCTTTTTCACTTTTAAGTTATTTTGTCTCTTTAAAAAATAATGTTGAAATGTGGATTTATTTATTTAATTACTTATTCTTTTCTTGGAAATTATACTTACTTTCTTTTATTAAATTTTTATTGTTTGGTGTGTTTATGAGATTACACATCTGTTTTTTTTTAAATCTTTCAGAATTACCTCCAATGACTCTCTTTTATTGAACATCCATCTTTTTCACTGATAATTAGGTTCACATTTTTAAGGCATATTATTCTGGGTTGAAATTCTTTGTTGGTCAATATAAACTATTCCATTCCTGTCTACAATTTAAAATGGTTGAAGAATCTAGTTTTATTTGAACATCATTTCATTCATATTTCAAGGACTTTCTATTGTTTGCTTGTAGAATTTATCACTGTGAATGTTAAATTTAACCATTATGTCTTAGAGCTTGAGGAATTAGATTTTTTTCCCCCTGAGTAATCCATGGATTCTTTTGATCAGGGAAACGAATAAGCATTTACTTTGGTCCACATATTGTGTTAAGGAATTTTCAAATATCTCATTTGATCCTTATAACTACCCTGGGAGGTACAGGCTATTGTTATTATTATTCCTTTTTTACATTTGAGGAAACTGAGGCAGAAGGCAGTGACTTGCCCAAGGTCACACATCTACTAAGTGTCTGAGGCTCAATTTGATCTGTTCTTCCTGATTCCAGGTGCAGTTTTCTATATGTATGTACCATATAGCCACAACTAGGGCTTTGTTTTCTATATTACCAAGTTCTGATCAGTTTTCTTACAATATTTAATGCATTACACTACTCACATTTTAAAATTTGTCATATTTGCCTCGGAAACCTATGATCCTTAAGTTGTTTCTTTGCATCCTGTCTTCAAGGTTAATGACTTTTATAGAGATCAAGAGTTCTTTTTAAGACTATCAATCATTTCTAGATTTCCCTCCACTTCAATTTTTAAATTACAAATCTATTATTCTGTCCTTTGATCCATAGAGAAATTCTCTTCTGTGTCTTCATGAGTTTTTTTCTTAAACTCTAATTGAGAGCTACAAATTCTGACATATATTCACTTCTAACATACTCTTTCATGAATTTCAAGAGAAATGAAATGGAATTTATTATTATTGTTCCATGTTCTCTTTGGTGTCCCCAAGATTATATATTTGATTAATAATTATTTCCATTTTATTTGTTAAGAGAGCTTTGTAATCTCATTAAGGATTTAGCATTCATTTTTTTTTGCAGAGTTGGGAAAGGATGAAGCAAATGTTCTGGATAAAGATGTAAGGTTGAATAACCTAGGGGTTTCATCAGGCAGAAGGTAGCATACTATCTCCCCTATACCCCACATATCTGGGAAGAATCAACATTTGTCTCTTGTTGCTTGTCCAGGGATAGGAAGGGGCCAAGAAATGTAAGAAAGGTAGAGATCTATAGCATGTAGGGATCCCAACAGGGATCACAGACCCAAGGACACACAGCCCAAGAATCATTTTGTGCATCCTACTAGAAGTGTGAAGGCTGGTAGGGATGAAATGCTGAAGGAGTGCTTTAAGAATTTATTTTCATGTACGTTTTTTATGGTGATAGGTCTCTCTTTTTTTGTTCCATAGATTGAGCTATAATTGCTCTAGATCTGGACAGAGTTTTGTTTTGTTTTTGTTTTTATTTATTTTGGTAAATATTTCTCAAAGACATTTAAATTTTTTAATATTTATTTTTGACAAATTTGAATTTCAAATTCTCTCTCTTTCAAATTCCTCTTTAGAAGGCCAGCATTATTGTATTCATTATAGAGGCGGTCGGGCAAAACACACTATATTAGCCATGTTACAAAAGAAAATACAAGAAAAATAAAGAAAATGAAAAAAGTATGTTTCAATCTGCAGTTAGAGCTAACCAGTTTTCCCTCAGGAGGTGGCAAGCATTTTTCCATTATGTGTTTTTTAAATTGTTTTGGATCATATTCTTGATCAGAGTGGCTAAGTCTCCATTAATCATCATACAATGTTGTTCCTGTATAAAATTTTTCATGGTTCTGCTTACTTTCCATCAATTCATATAAGACTTCCTGGGATTTTATTCCTGAAACTATTATGCTCATCATTTCTTATAGCATAATGGTATTCCATTGTAATCATGTGCCCCACTTGTTTAAGCCATTCCAGTTGATGGGCATCCTATCAATTTCTTTTTTTTTTTTTTTTTTTTGGTTTTTGGAAGGCAATTGGGGTTAAGTAACTTGCCCAAGGTCACATAGCTAGGTTTTTTTGTTTGTGTGTGTTAAGTGTCTGAGGCCGGATCCGAACTCAGGTCCTTCTGACTCCAGGGCCAGCACTCTACTTACTGCGCCACCTAGTTGCCCCCCTATCCTATCAATTTCTAATTCTTTGCCACCACCAAAAGAGCTTCCTTCAATACTTTTGTCCAAATAGGCCCCTTTCCCTTTCTTTGATGTCCTTGGGATACAGGCATAGTGACAATTTATTCTATAGCTCTTTGAACACAGTTCCAATTTGTTCTCCAGATTGACTGAACCAGGTCACAATTCCACCAACAATGAATTAGCATTTTAATTTTTCCACACACCCTGTGGAAATTTTGTCATTTTCCTTTTCTGTCATGTTAGTTAACCTGATAGATGTGAAGCAGTATCTGAGAGTTGTTTTAATTTTCTTTTCTCTTTAAGCTAATAGTGATTTAGAGCTTTTTTTCCCACATGACTTTTGATAACTTTGATTCCTTCTTCTGAAGACTTATTGTTCATACCCTTTGAACTTTTATCAATTGGGGAATGACTCATATTTTTATGAATTTGGATTAGTTTCCTAAATATTTAAGAAATGAGGCCCATATCAGAAAATCTTGAGAAAATCTTTCCCCCATGTTTCCGGCTTTTCTTCTAAATTCGGCTACATTAGTTTTGTTTGTGAAAAAGCTTTTTAATTTCATGTGTTGTCACAGTGGATAGAACACTGTCCTGGGAATGAGAAGGACTCCTATTCATGAGTTCAAATCTAGATTCAGATACTTGCCAGCTATGTGACCCTGGGCAAGTAAATTAATCCTGTTTGCCTCAGTTCCTCATCTATAAAATGATCTGGAAAAGTAAATGGTAAACAATTGTAGTGCCTCTGCTAAGAAAATCGCAAAAAGACCATCTAAAGTTGGACTCAATTGAATGCACACACACACACACACACACGCACACAAACACACACACACACACACACACATGCTAAATTATATATTTGACTCTCAGTGATTCTATCTCTTGTTTGGTTATAAATTTCCTTTATAAAAATATCTGAAAGGTTAATTTTTCCTTTCTCCCCTAATATATATATATATATATATATATATATATATATATATATATATATATATATATATATATATATATTAAACAAATGCTTTATTAACTTCTGTTTTACATCATTCATTTCCGCCAGATTTTGAGTTACAATCATTTTTCCCCATTATTCTTCCCTTACCCAACCTCCCAGAATAGTAATCCCACAAGATATCTCTTCCTCAAATCTGCTCTCTCCCATATCTTCTCCCATAACCCCTTCGACTTTTCCATTAGAGGAAGGTGAATCTCTGTGTCCCAATGCCTGCACATCTTATCTCCCAATTACAAGCAAAAGAGTATTAATAATAGTATTTATATATATTTGAAACATTTAATCTTGTTGTGCTACATTCTTCTGGCAAAGGTTGTTTTTCTTTTTTATGTTGTCTCCTGAGCATTTCTTCTTCAGCTAAATACAGATGTTTTAAATGCTCCAGCTATCTTTCTGTAAACTGATACTATTGTGAAATCTGTGCCTTTTTTCTTTCATTCTTGCTGAATCTTTTGTTTCCTCTGAAATGCAAATCCTTGTCCCTCGCAGATGCTGCCGGAGAAAACATTCCCTGAGTTCGCTCTCCATGCCCGCTGCTGTTGATGCCGCTTCTTCTTGAATGCGAGGCGTCCCGCCGGCCCGCCCTGCGCCTGGGCCCTTCCGGCCCGCACCGCCTCAGCTCGCTTCGCCAGGGCCATGTTCCTGCTCCCCCGAAACATTTAATCTTAAGACCTCAAATTTCAGATCCATTCCCTTCCTCCCTTGTCACCCATTCCCTCTGGGAAGATAAGTAATTCAGTATATGTTGTACATGTCTAGCTATGCAAAAACATTACCATAGTAGATATATTGTACAAGGCTACTTATAATTTCCTCCCACTCATCCCACCCCCCACCTGGTCCATTCCCTACTTGATCCTGTCCCTCTTCTATAGTAGGTACTTCCAACCTCCCCTCCCCCCAAGGATGCCCTCCCATCCATCATCCCTCCTCTCATCTCCCTTCCCCCTATTCTGCTGCAGGTTGAGATATCCCATTTAGTATGTATGTCATTCTCTCCCTGAACCAAATTCAATGAGAATGTGATTTTGCCTTTTTGCCTTCCTATTCTTCCCCTCCCTTGCAACCACTTCCCCTTGCTTCTTCTACATGAGATAGTTTACCCTACCCTGTCTTTCCCCATCTCCTCTTGCCACTTTCCTCTCTCACCTCATAATTTCATCCTTTGAGTATCCTCCCTTCCCAACAAATTCAACCTATGCCCTCTATCCATATATAACTGTAACCATATACACACACATTCACATATGTATTCATATGACCACACCCCCTTCTTCCATTATTTTCATAGTGAGAGAGATATCATCAGTCACAGATATTGCTTTTCCATATAGGAATGTAAATAGTTCAGCTTTGATAAGTTCCTTTTGATTTCTTTTCCCTGATTACCTTCTCAGGCATCTCTTGCTTCTTGTGTCTGGATGTCACATTTTCTATTCAATTCTGGTTTTTCCCTCAAGAATGCTTGAAAGTCCTCTATTCCACTGAATGACCATATTTTCCCCTGAAACAAAATACTCAGTTTTGCTGGGTAGGTGACCCTTGGGTTTATTCCCAGCTCTTTTGCCCTCTGGAATATCATATTCCATGCCCTTCGATCCCTCAGTGTAGAAGCTGCCAGGTCCTGTGCTATTCTGGTTGTGTTTCCACAATATTGAAATTGTTTCTTCCTGGCTGCTTGTAGTATTTTCTCCTTGATCTGGGGATTCTGGAACCTGGCTATAATATTCCTGGGAGTTTTCTTTTTAGGATCTTTTTCAGGAGGTGATCGGTGGATTCTTTCAATCTCTATTTTGTCGTGTGCATCTAAAACATCAGTGCAATTTTCCTTGAGAATTTCTTGAAGGGTGATTTCTAGGTTCTTTCTTTGATCATGGCTTTCAGGTAGTCCAATAATTTTTAAATTGTATCTCCTGGATCTATTTTCCAGGTCAGTGGTTTTCCCATGAGATATTTCACATTGCCTTCTAATCTTTCATTTGTTTGGGTCTGCTTAACAGCATCTTGATTTCTAATAAAGTCATTAGCTTCCATTTGCTCCAGTCTAACTCTGAAGGAATGAATCTCCTTAGTGAACTTTTGAGATTCTTTTTCCATCTGGCAAATTGCACTTTTTAAGGTGTTCTTCTCCTCATTGCCCTTTTCGGCCTCCTTTGCCATTTGAGGTAGTCTATTTTTTAAGGTGTTGTTTTCCTCAATCAGGCTGTTGACCCTCATTTCATACTTTTCCTGCATCCTTCTCATTTCTCTTCCAAATTTTTCCTTCACTTCTCTTATTTGATTTTTAAAGTCCTTCTTAAGGTCCTCTCTGGCCTGTAACCTGCTCATGTTTTCCTTTGGGGCTTTTGAAGTAGGATTTCTGACCTCACAGGCCTCATCCTGTTCTATGCTTCGATCCTCTTTGCCCCCAGAGTAGGAGTCTAAGGTTGCATTTTTCTGTTTAATTTGTTTCCTTTGCCTTGGCATGTTGCCACTTAATTACTTGACTTTGGGGCTTGTTGCCACAGTATGGCTCTGCCACCAGACAGGGGAACTTTCGTCCAGAACGTGTGGGGGTATAACTTCCGTTTCTGGCAAGCTGGAAACCCACCCATGATCTCCACCCCAGATCACAATCCAGATCCAGCGAGGTTAAAGCATGAGTGATTACCCCCCCAAGAATGATTGCTGGATCTCCCTACAGTTCGCAGGCCAGGAGCTGAAGCTGTCTCTGAAAAACCACAAAATGGTTGTGTCTCCTCAGTGGCTTCTAGCCCCCAGGGGAGGAAGCCAATTCGTTCCCCAAATACTGGTCCCAAAGTCCATAGTGCTCTAACCTCTTACTTTGTCCTAGGCATGTCTATGTTGATAATTCTGGAATTGCCACAGCAGCTGGTGCTCTTGGGTCCCTTCGGCTGGCTGCTGGCCCAGCCGCCCTGGGGCTAAAACAGCGACTTGGGCAGACCTGTGCTCGACTACCCACGCACTGTGCCCTGTGCTGCTGGCTCCCAGAGCACTGCCCTGGTCCCTCCCGCAGGGTTGCTGGGCTGTCTGCAGAGGGAGGTTAGCCTCTCTGTATCACTCTTTGGGTGCTGGGGCTCCAGAAGTCATCCAGAGTCTCCTCTTACATAGTCTGGAGGTGATCTGGGGGGGAGAGTAGCCTGGCCATGCTGTTTCTACTCCGCCATCTTGGCTCTGCTCCCCCAATATATTTATAATGTCATCTTTTATGTATTTTAAATCAATTCTCCATTTTGGAGAATTATATTGGAATGTGGAGTGAGATGTTGGTCTATGCCTATTCTTATTCAAACTGCTTTCCAGTTTCCCCAGCAATTTTTGGTCAAATGTTGAGTAAAAAACTTGGAGTCAAAAGCTTGGATCTTTGGGTTTATCAAAGAGCAGATTACTGTGATTATTTACTACTGTGTATTGTGTGCCAAAATTTTTCTATACTGATCCATCACTCTATTTTTTTAGACAATACCAGATTGTTTTGGTGATTACCACTTTGTAATACAGTTTGAAATCTATAGACTGCCTCCCTTCACATTTTTTCCTATGGTTTCCCTGGATATTCTTGACCTTTTATTCTTCAAGATGAATGTTGTTATTTCTTTTTTTTTTTTTCAAATGCTCTATTAACTTCTGGTTTACATCATTCATTTCCAACAGATTTTGAGTTACAATTTTCCCCATTTTTCCCACAGGACATGCCCTTATCCAATCTTCTTTCTCCCATATCTTCTCCCATACCCCCTTCTACTTTTCCAGTAGGGCAAGGTGAATCTTTGTGCCCTAATGCCTGTATATCTTGTTTCCCAATTATATGTAAGATAGTATAAATAATAGTCTTTATATATTTTTAAACATTTGATTTTAAAACTTTGAATTGCAGATTCATTCCCTTCCTCCCTTGTCACCCACTCTTCCTGGAAAGACAAGCAGTTCCGTATATGTTGTACATGTATAGCTATGCAAAACATTACCATAGTAATATTGTAAAAGACTGATTATATTTCCCTCCCTCCTATCACACCTCCTACTTGGTCTATTCTCTACTTTGATTCTGTCCCTTTTCAAAAGTTGGTGCTTCCAACTTCCTTCCTCCTTCCCTCCTGCCCTCCCTTCCATCATACCCATTCTCATACCCTTTCCCCCTACTCTCCTGTAGGCTGAGATATCTTATTTAGTATGTATGTCATTCTCTCCCTGAGCCAAATTCAGTGAGAATAAGGTTTTGCCTTTTTGCCATCCTGTTCTTCCCCTCCCTTGTAACTATTTTCCCTTGCCTCTTCTACATGAGATAGTTTACCCCATTCTGTCTCTCCCCATCTCCTCTCATTATATTCCTGTGTCACCTCTTAATTTCACCTTTTAAGTATCATCCCTTCCTATAAAATTTGACCTGTACTTTCTATCTGTGTATACCTGTAAACATATATACACACATTCACATATGTTTTCATATGCCCATATACCCTTCTTCAGCTATTTTCATACTGAGGAAGGTTTCATCAGTTACAGTTATCATTCCACCTAGTAGGTCCCAAAGTCCATACTGTACTGACCTCTCATTTTGTCCTTGGCATCTATGTGCTGGTAATTCTAGAAACGCCACAGCTGCTGGTGTTCTGGAGTCCCTCCAGCTGTCTGCTGGTCCAGCAGCCCTGGGGCTAAAACCACCCACTAACTTGGTCCTGGGCTCGGCTCCCAGAGTGTGAGCTGGCTACTTCTTGCTGGGCTTCCAGTCTGTCCTCAGTGCACAGTTAGCTTCTCTGTGTCATTTTGTGGGTTCTTTAGCTCCAGAGTTTGTTCAGAGTCCTCTTTTATATAAATTTTAAGTGGTGTGGGCCAGAGTTCCAAGGAAGTACTGTTACTACTCTGCCATCTTGACTCTGCCCCCCTCCCCCACTCCTGTTATTTCTTTTTAACTCTATAAAATAATTCTTTGGTGTTTTGATTCATATGGTAGTGAATAAGAAAGTTAACTTATAGAATTATATATTTTTATTATATTAGTTAGCCTACCCATGAGCAATGAATATTTCTCCAAATGCTTAGATCTTGTCTTTATTTGTGTGAAGACTTTTTTATAATTTTGTTCATATAGTCCTTTGGTTTATCTTGGAAAAAGAATCCCAAGTATTTTATGTTGTATGTGGTTATTTTAAATGGAATTTCTTTTTCTACCTCTTTCTACGGAGTTTCTGGTAGCATATAGAAATGCTGATGATTTATGTTGGTTTATTTTATGTCCTGTAATGCTGCTAAAATTGTTAATTGCTTCAACTAGTTTTTTTTAGTTGATTTCTCTAAGTATACCATCATATCATCTGTATAAGTGGAAGTTTTGTTTCCTCATTGCATATTTATATTCGTTCAATTTCTTTTTCTTGCTTTATTGCTATAGCTAGCACATCTAATACAATATTGAATATTAGTGGTGATAAAGGGCATCCTTGCTTTACTCTGATCTTTTTGGGAAGGCTTCAAATTTATCCCCATTACAGATAATATTTGCTCTTGGTTTTAGATAGAAACTACTTCTCATTTTAAGAAAGGTTCCATTGATTCCTATGCTTTCTAGTGTAAATAGGAATAAAAGTTATATTTTGTCAAAAGCTGTTTCTGCTATTATATCATGTGATTTTTGTTGATTTTATCACTGATATGGTCAATTATACTAATAGTCTTCCTAATGTTGAACCAGTCCTGCATTCTTGGTTTAAATACTACTGGTTTATAGTGTATGATCTTTGGAATATGTTGCTGCAACCTTTCCAGTATTTTATTTAAATTTTTTGCATTGATATTCATTAGAGAAATTGGCTTACAGTTTTCCTTTTCTGTTTTTTTTCTCCCTAGCTTATGTATCAAAATTGTATTTGTGTCATAAAAATAATTTGACTGGATTCCTTCTTTATCTATTTTTTCGTGTAGTTTATATAGTGTTTGGTTTAATTATTCCTTAAATGTTTGGTAAATTCATTTAGTCCTGGAGATTTTTTCTTAGGGAGCCCACTCATTGCTTTGTCAATTTCTTTTTCTAATATAGGTTTATTTAAGTATTTTATCTTTTTTTTTCTTTTTGGAGGGCAGTTGGGGTTAAGTGACTTGCCCAAGGTCACACGGCTACTTTTTGTGTTAAGTGTCTGAGACCAGATTTGAACTCAGGTCCTCCTGACTCCAGGACCAGTTCTCTATTCAGTGTGCCATTTAGCCACCCCCAAATATCTTACCTTTTTCTGTTAATCTGGGCAGTTGGTATTTTTATAAATATTCATCAATTTCACTTAGATGATCAGTTTTAGTATCATGTAATAGCTTACAACAGTTGTTTTACATGCACTACCAATGAAGATAAAATTAAAACTATTGTTGTGAGCTATTTGTTTTCATTTTTTTTTTGTTACTGGTAATTTGATTTTCCTCTTCCTTTTTTAAAAATCAAATTAACCAAATGGTTTATTATATACATTTTCCCATAAAACCATCTCCAAGTTGTTAGTTCAATTTTTAAACTTTCAATTTATCAATCTCTCCTTTGAATTTTATCATTTTTATTCTGTGGTTCAGCTGGAGATTTAAAATTTCTCTCTTTTTCTAGATTTTTTTCCCAATTCATTGATCTGATTTCTTTCTTTTTATTTAGGTGCACATGTAGAGATATACATTTTCTTTTGATAACCGCTTTGCTGCATCCCACAAATTTCAGAATGTTGTCTAGCTGTCATTCTTTTTAATTAAATTATTGATTATTTTTATGATTTGTTCTTTGATCCAGTCTTCTTTAGGATTAGATTATTTAGTTTCCAGTCAATTTCAATCTCTTCTTCCATGTCCCTTTATTGAATTTTTTATTGCATTATGACCTAAAAAGCGTTCATTTAATATTTTTCCTTTGTAAGGTCTTTATGTCCTAATACATGGCCATTTTTTTGGAGGTGCTATGGAGTTGAGAAAACAGTATGCTCCTCCTTATTTTCATTCAATTTTCTCCAGGGATTTTCTCTCAAGAATTAGCAACTACCGGGGCGGCTAGGTGGCGCAGTGGGTAGAGCGTCGGCCCTGGAGTCAGAAGGACCTGAGTTCAGATCCGATCTCAGACACTTAATGCACACACAAATAAAAACCTAGCTGTGTGGCCTTGGGCAAGTTACTTAACACCAATTGCCCTCCAAAAAGCAAACAAACAAACAAACAAACAAAAAGAATTAGCAGCTACCATGCTAAAGGAATAGAGAGCTTAGAATATGATATGCCAGAAAGCAAAAGACATAAGATTGCAACCAAGAATAACCTACCTAGCAAAAGTTTTCTATTCTTTATTTTAGCTCTTTAATTTTTTTCTTATTTATTTTCTGTTTAGATTTTTCTATGGTGGGGGAATGTTGAGATTTCCCATTAGTATTGTTTCACTGTCTATTTCCTCCTGTAATTAATTTATCTTTTCCTTTCACATATAGACACTATGTCAATTGTGAATATATGCTTAGTATTGCTATTACTTCACTGCCCATGGTTCCTTTTAGCAAGATGTGGTTTCTGTGTTCATCTCTTTTACTGAGGATTATCCTTGCTTTTGGTTTGTTTGAGGAAATGATTGTTATACCTATCTTTTTTTTTTTTTAAATTTTAGCTGAAGCATAAGATTCTGGTCCAGCCCTTTATTTTAACATTGTTGGTGTCTTTCTATTTCAGGTATGTGTCTTGTAAACAATGTATTGTTGGGTTCTGGTTTCTAATTAATTGTATCTGCTTCTGTTTTATGGATGAGTTCATTCCATTTGCATTCATGGTTATGATTATTAACTGTTCATTTCTCTCCATACTATTTATCCTTTTCTCTCTTATTTTTTTCCTATTTCTCCTCTAATGTCTACTTTGCTTCTGATCACTGTCTTCCTTTATTTGCCATTCTTTTTTGTGCCTCTTTTCTCTTATTCTCTTCACTCCTACTTCCCTGTTGGGTAAGATAGGTTTCTATTCCCAGTTGAGTTTGTCTGTGTGTCTGTGTTCATACATATACACATATACTTCCTTGAACCAATTTAATTGATAGTGAGATTCAAATGTTGCCTTCCCCTCCCCACCATCATTTTCCCCTTTACCATAAAGCTTTTCCTTGCATATCTCCTTTATGTGAGATAATTTTCCCCATTATTCCTCTCTTTTTCCCCCTTTTCCAGTGTATTTCTCTTTCTATTTTCTTTTAGATCATAATCACTCACTCCTGTGCCTTCTTATCTGCCCTAATAATGATAAAGTTATTAGTAGTTATATGCATCATCTTCCCATACAGAAATGTAAACATTTTTATCCTTATTGAGTATCTTATGATTTCTCATTAATGTTTACCTTTCTGTGTTTCTCTTGAATCTTGTACTTGAAAGTCATATTTTTTATTCAGTTCTGGTCTTTCCATTAGAAATGCTGAATGAGAGGCCCGACCCCACGGCGCCCCCCAGCCCCAATCCCCTCAGTCTGCTACCTTACCCTCCGAATTGTACTTCCATGGGACCCTAGGGGCCGGGGAGCTTGTGCCGCCCCCATCCCCGCTGACCCCTTTGCCACCCCCCTTTCCACTTCGGCTCCCCATTCCCCAGTTGGAGTCGTTCTCCTCCCTCCCCGAGGTGGGGGTCGCCGGGGTGCCCGGGGTCCTCAGGTGCGTTCCCGTCACACACCTCCACACGTTCGCCCGCGTGTTTGCCGCCCACAGCCGCGCAGGTGCGGTCCCATCTCCACTTTCGCCTCTGGTCGCTTCTGGCCTCTCTGGGCGCCTCCAGAGGAGGGTATGCTACACACCTCAAGATGTGGGTCTCTGGCCTTTGGCCAGGAATAAGCCCTCAACTTCCCTGTTTTTAGAAGCCACTGTTGGAAGTGAGATCCCTCCTGGTCACTCTTCTCTCCAACCCTTCTTGACAATGTCTACCCTGATTCTCAACTTGGACTTTGGGGACTGTCCTCTCCCAAAGAAAGCAACTGAAGGGAACCACAGGCATCAGCGTTTCATCCAAAAAGGTGGATACAGAGAAACCTTAAGCAGAAACAGATGCAGGTCCCTGCTCGGCCTTCGGGATCAGGGCATTCTAAACTCCAAAATAAAGGGGGGACCCTAAGCACAAATAGTAAACAGAAACTTCATCCCCTCCCTGAACCTATAGGGGAGACACCCAGTCAAAAAAATGGAATTGAAAAGCCCTTGAGTAGGAAAGTATCAACAGTGTCTTGGTTGACAGCTGCTCCTTCACGGAAGACCAGTTCAGTATCTGTGGCATCTAAGGTAGATCTCCTGTCAGAGTTCCAGAGTGGCCTCTGCCCCCTCCCACCTGCCCGAACCCTCCCTACTGCACCAGAGAAGGGCTGCAATAAGAAGATGGTGACTCTTGATTGTGAGATGGTGGGCACAGGGCCAAAAGGCCATACCAGTTCTTTGGCCCAATGTAGCACTGTAAGTTACAGTGGTGAAGTGCTATATGATGAATACATTCATCCTCCCTGCAAAATTGTGGACTACTGGACCAAGTGGGGCGGTATCAAGAAGGAGCATATGGTTAATGCTACCCCTTTCAAGGCGGCTGGGAAAGAGATCTTGAAGATACTCCTTGGCAAGATTGTAGTGGGCCATGCCATCCACAGTGACTTCAAAGCCCTCCATTACTTTCACTCCAAGCCCCTTACCCGAGACACTTCCAGAATCCATATCCTTAATTCCCGGGCTGGCTTCCCTGAGAATGAGTCAATCTCTTTGAAGCGCTTGACCAAGCAACTGCTCCACCAGGACATTCAGGTAGGGAAGAGTGGGCATTCCTCAGTTGAAGATGCCAAGGCAAGCATGGACCTCTACAAGTTGGTGGAAGTTGAGTGGGAGCAACAGCTGGCCCGGTCTCCTCCCTCTCAGGAATAGGGGAGGTGGGGTTGTGGGACTGGTAGTCATTGCAGAGAGAAGGCATCAGACTGAGGGTAAACAGCTACCCCAGGGGGAACAGACTATCCAACCAGCCCAAGCCTTAGGCTGGAGCTGTTGGGAAGTGAGTCTACCCCAGACCCAATCTCTCTGACCATAGACCATTGAAATTTTTACCACAGGTGTTGTGTCCTACTTGTCTAGAGTGTTTCTCCTTTCAGTCTCAGTGAAGGGGTGGGGTAAGGGGAAGCTCCCTACATTAAAAGCCAGCCTTGCTGCTGGCGCCTTAAAATTGGTGTTTTAGACCGTTCACAAGTCCCACCAGCATGCCTTGCTTTAGCCAGGCAGCTTGGCTGATAGGACAGTGCTGGAATGTGTAGTTTCCCCAGATTTCCCCTAAATCATTATGGCTATGATTAAGTACGTTTGTCCCTAAGTACCATCAACCAGTTTTAGCCCAGGACCCTCTTCTCCCCATCCTTGATATCTGGGGGAGCCACCTCTGATTATCAGTTGATTCCCTGTTTTTTCACTGGGTAGTGAGAAGCAAGAAAATCAACTGTTTTGTGGTTAAATTTTTAAAAAAAATATCCTGTTTCCTAAGGGGAAGAGGTGTTTCTTTGAGTCCCAGGTGCCTGCTGAGAAAGCATTTATGTTTTTTTTTTTTTAATTAAACAAATGCTTTATTAACTTCTGGTTTACATCATTCATTTCCACCAGATTATGAGTTACATTTTTCCCCATTTTTCCCCTACCCACCACCCCAGAATAGCAGTACCACTAGATATCCCCTCATCCAATCTGCTCTCTCCCATATCTTCTCCTATACCCCCCTTGACTTTGCCATTAGGGCAAGGTGAATCTCTGAGCCCCAATGCCTGGACATCTTATGAAACATTTAATTTTAAAACTTTGATTTTCAGATCCATTCCCTTCCTCCCTTGTCAACCACTCCCTCTGAGAAGATAAGTAATTCAGTATGTGTTGTACATGTATAGCTATGCAAAACATTACCATAGTATATATATTGTAAAAGACTGCTTATATTTCCCTCCCACCCGTCTCACCTCCCACCTGGTCCATTCCCTACTTTGATCCTGTCCCTCTTTGATAGTGGGTACTTCCAACCTCCCCTCCCCCCAGAATACCCTCCCCTCCATCATCCCCCCTCTTATCCTCCTTTCCCCTACTCAGGAGAGTGAGTGCGGGTAAGATATTCCATTTAGTATGTATGTGATTCTCTCCTTGAGCCAACTTCAATGAGAATATGCTTTTGCCTTTTTGCCTTCCTGTTCTTCCCCTCCCCTGCAACTACTTCCCCTTGCCTCTTCTACATGAGATAGTTTAACCTACCCTGTCTCTCTCCTTCTCCTCTTGCCACTTTCCTCTCTCACCTCTTGACTTCACCCCTTAAGAATCATTCCTTCCTTGGGGCGGCTAAGTGGTGCAGCGAGCACAGCGCTGGCCGCGGAGCCAGAAGGACCCAAGCCCGGATCTGGCCCCAGACACCAACACACAAACAAAAACCCAGCCTCGTGACCCCGGGCAAGTTACCCAACCCCAATTGCCCTCCAAACAAAAAGAATCATCCCTTCCCATCAAATTCAACCTGTGCCCTCTATCCATGTATATCTGTGAACATATGCCATGTACCCTTCTTCAATTATTTTCATAATGAGAAAGGTTTCATCAAACACAGTTATTGTTTTTCCATGTAGGAATGTAGATAGTCCAACTTTGATAAGTTCCTTTTGATTTCTTTTCCTTGATTACCTTCTCAAGCATCTCTTGCTTCTTGTGTCTGAATGTCAAATTTTCTATTCAACTCTGGTTTTTTCATCAAGAATGCTTGAAAGTCCTCTATTCCACTGAATGACCATATTTTCCCCTGAAACAAGATACCCAGTTTTGCTGGGTAGGTGACCCTTGGCTTCAATCCCAGCTCTTTTGCCCTCTGGAATATCATATTCCATGCTCTTTAATCCCTCAGTGTAGAAGCTGCCAGGTCCTGGGCTATTCTGATTGTGTTTCCACAATATTGAAATTGTTTCTTCCTGGCTGCTTGGAGTATTTTCTCCTTGATCTAGGAGTTCTGGAGCCTGGCTATAATATTCCTAGGAGTTTTCTTTTTGGGATCTTTTTCAGGAGGTGATCAGTGGATTCTTTCAACCTCTATTTTGCCCTCTGGATCTAAAACATCAGGGCAATTTTCCTTGAGAATTTCTTGAAGGGTGGTTTCTAGGTTCTTTCTTTGATCATGGCTTTCAGGTAGTCCAATAATTTTTAAATTGTCTCTCCTGGATCTATTTTACAGGTCAGTGGTTTTTCCCATGAGATATTTCACATTGCCTTCTATTCTTTCATTTGTTTGGATCTGCTTAACAGCATCTTGATTTCTCATAAAGTCATTAGCTTCCATTTGCTCCAGTCTAACTCTGAAGGAATGAATCTCCTCAGTGAGCTTTTGAGACTCTTTTTCTATCTGGCAGATTCGACTTTTTAAGGCATTCTTCTCCTCATTGCCCTTTTGGGCCTCCTTTGCCATTTGAGTTAGTCTATTTTTTAAGGTGTTGTTTTCCTCAGTCAGGCTGTTGACCCTCATTTCATACTTTTCCTGCATCCTTCTCATTTCTCTTTCCAATTTTTCCTCCACTTCTCTTATTTGATTTTAAAGTCCTTCTTAAGGTCCTCTATGGCCTGCAACCTGCTCATGTTTTCTCCTGGGGCTTTTGGAGCAGGACTTCTGACCTCACAGTCCTTTTCCTGCTCTATGCCCCCAAAATAGGAGTCTAGGGTTGCATTTTTCTGTTTCCTTTGCCTTGGCATGTTGCCACTTAATTACTTGACTTTTGGGCTTGTTGACACACCATGGCTTTAAGGCCAGATAGAGGAATTTTCATCCCAAATGTGTGGGGGGCAACTTCCATTTATGGCAAGCTGTAAACCCACCCACGACTTCCAGCCTAGATCACAATCCAGATCCAGGGAGGTTAAAGCAAGAGAGATTACCCCCCAAGACTGATCGCTGGATCTCCCTATAGTTCGCAGGCCAAGAGCTGGAGCTGCCTCTGAAAACTACAAAATGGCCTGTCTCCTCAGTGGCTTCTAGCCCCCAGTGGAGGAAGCCAATGCATTCCCAAAATACAGGCCCCAAAGTCCATAGGACATTAACCTCTTACTTTGTCCTAGGCATGTCTATGTTGATAATTCTGGAGTCGCCACAGCTGCTGGTGTTCTGGGGTCTCTCCAGCCAGCTGCTGGCCCTGCCGCCCTGGGGCTAAAACCTCGGCTCATGGGGACCTGGGCTCTGCTCGCCTCCCCGCACTCTGCGTGCTGCGTGCTGCCAGCTTCCGGAGTGCTGCACTGGTCCTTCCTTCAGGGCTGCTGGGCTGTCTTCAGCGGGACGTCGTTCTGTGGGTGCTGGGGCTCCAGAAGTTGTTCAGAGTCCCCTTTTACATAGTTTGGGGAGAATCTGGGGGCAGAGTGGCTTGGATGAGCTGTTTCTATCCACCATCTTGGCTCCGCCCCCCCCCCCCCCGGAATATCATATTCTAAACCTGCTATTTCTTTAGCATGATAGCTGCTAAATCCTGAGTGATCTCCACTATTTGAATATTTACTTTCTTACTGTTTTAAGCATTTTCTCTTTGACCTGGGAGTTCTAGAATTTGGCTTTAGTATTCCTGGGAGTTTTAATTTTGGAATTTCTTTTAGGTGGAAATCAGTAGATTTCTATTTTATCCCCTGCTTCTAGGATATCAGGGCAGTTTTCCTTGGTGACTTCTTGAAATATAACTTCCAGGCTTTTTTTTTATCATGGCTTTCAAGTAATTAAATAATTCTTAAATGATCTCTCCTTGATCTATTTCTTAGGTCAACTTTTATTCTAATAATATATTTCACATTGTTTTCTTTTTTTTTTTTTCATTCTTTCCACCTTGTTTTACTTTTTCTCAATGTCAAGTTAGTGGTGACTAGGGAAAGTGTCTGGTCTGCTATCTTGTTGGTACCATGACCTAGACTTCTATTCTTTGTTCCTTTTATGAGTAAGTAGTTTATAGACTATCAGGAAATCCTGTAATTAGATCCACTTAGTGTAATGCTTCATCAGTCTTGAACCTAACAGAATTTCTGATGTCTAGTCCTGATAAAATTCTTTGATTTTTAAAATTACACATCTCTCTTAATAATAAGTAACATAAAGCAACTAAGGAGACACCTCTAAGAAAACACCTATTAAAGTCTTGTATAGGCATAAAATCTTTGTAATTGGAATTAAAAGACATCAGTATCTTTAAAGAATGTGCAAAGCAAACATAAGCAGATTATTTTGGAGGGTTTTTTTTCTTTTAATATGAGGCAATTTACCAAATATTTCTTTGCAGTTGTGGTAATTAAAATATATGAGGTTTTTTTAAAAAACATCTGAGTTTCTCCCTCTTTCATCTTAATATCTCATGGAATACCTATTCCTGAAAGAGTTACTAGGTGGTCAATGGTCATAAATTGGTAAGAAGACAGTGTAGGTAGCTTTACATTAGGTCTCTAATTTTGTGGAGGCAATATAGAGGCCTCTCTGTTTTATGTAGTAAGGATTTCAGTGTTCTTTCTATTTCTTAAATGAAACTAAGAAAATTAAATCTAAATGGCCATTTAGAAAATGACATCTCAAGATTTCTAGCCATAAAAGAGAGAAAATTCAGAAATTGGGTGTTTTTCTCCTGAACCTTCCCTTTTTGTTTTTCATCTCTGTCATTTCTTTTCTTGTGTATATTACTTCCTGTTTTCTATTTGCAAATGTGCACTTAAGACTGCTCTTTTATGGTGGTTAGCTTTTGAATTTGACAGTTTACTTAGATGTATAATTTGGGATTTGGCTTTCTAGGTGAGCATGCATGAGACTTTTAATTACCTCCCAGCTACTATCTTCTAATTCATGTGATGGATAATGATGTTTCTGGGCTATGGTCATGGAGACAAAAAGGAAAGCTTCTCTTAATCATGATTACTAATAAACATAACTTAGCAGTTGATATTAGATCCGTCTAGCGCTTTCCATCTAGTGCTTAACATATAGCGGGTTCTTGATAAACATTTTTTGATTTATTCAGTTATTTTTTGCAAACGTAAACAAAATTCTGTTTGAACTTTATAAAATATAATGTATTATAGAACTATGAGTTTCAATTTACCTCCTCAACTCAATTAAGCAAAATATTTATTGATCACTTACTATGTATAAGTTCTTATGCTAAGTCCTAATTAAGACATTATCTTTGTTCTCAAGGAGGTTACAATCAATCAGGCAACATATATCTACTTTTTACATATCAGTTCTTAAAAAAAAAACAACAAGCCCTATTTTATTTCTATTCATTTTACTCTCTCCTTGCTTTCTCCTTCTTTATAACACAATAGAAAGAAAAAAAAAATAAGGTAATAATGCAGTAAACTGTCCTGTTTTCCATGATGGCCCATTTCCAATTGGAAGGAAATTCTATAACCAATTTGAATTCTCTAAGCTTTCTCCCTCTTCTAACTCCTAATAGTTGTCTTCCAGGTGGTCTCCTTTTTCATGAGCAGATACATATTCTATGATTTCAGAAGATATAAGTTCTAGTCTTGACTCTTCTGCTTATTCCATGTATACCTTGGGCAAGTCACTTATTTTTCTGTGCATCCATTTCCTCTTCCATAGAATGAGGGTGTTGGATTAGATGATATCTAATGCCTCATTTAGTTCTAAATTCCATGGTCCTATGAAAGATAACATGGCTTCTTTTTAGACCTTTTAAACACAGACACACACACATACACACAAACATTTAAGTAGAACATAAAGACAGCCTGGCAGAGTAGATAGAGCTCTAGCCTCATGGCCATGAAGACCTCACTTTAAATTCTGACTTTGACACATTTTGGTTACTTGATCCCAGACAATTCCCTTAATCTCTTAGAGCTATTTAAGACTACAGAGTTGTTGAGAAAGTATGGATTTGCATTTCCTCACCTGGGATTTCCTTGTACCAATGAAATTACATATTGTCCCTATCATGATCAACTCTAAATTTGTAAGAGATTAAAACAAATTTCTGTATCTCTCAAATCCAAGAGAATTTTTTTACATGGGTAAGGCAGGAAGAGTGTGCCTGTTTAATGCCAGAGGTCCTGAGGCTAATATGAGTGTATGTAGGCCAGTGACCAGAGTGGCTGAGGGAGTGTGCTGTCATAGTGATATCTCTCCAGAGGATCTATCACAACTCAGACAGAAACCAAGGTTGGAAGATACTCAGCATTAATATTAGATTCTTCATGACTTTGTTGCTTCTTCCTTCTCATCCTCCCTTCCCTTTCTGGTTTCAGTCAAAGTCATCTGTGGCCCCTGTGTAGGCTGTTTATTTATTTTTTAAGGAGTTTTGCTAAGATTTTTACTGCATGGACTCAATTATGTAACTACATAACAGACCTGAAAACTGCTTCACAGGAGCCATTCTAATCTATTGGGTACCTAAGATAGTCTTTAAAGAATGCCTTAATTACATAATTACAATACCTAATAGACTGGAATAACAGGAAGGAGGAATATTATTGGAGCCATAAGAGAAACCTTATGGCCTTTAGGGTATATAATACCAGTTAGGAAAATAACACCTCCATTATGTCATTACATAATAGCACATATTAGCTGAGGAAACATTAATGGCGGCATGATGAATATTCTGGATGCTTTGTTTTCTTGTCAGCTATGACTTATTTTATTTTTCATAACTATATCTATGCACTTATAAATAATTATATTCAAGTTGGTACAGAATAATGAGGTAGGTCCCTGGGGTTCTAGGCTTTTGAAGCTAAGCTAAGTATAAAGTGGTGGATGAAGAGGCCAAGTTAATTCCAAAAAATCACCATGATATTTTTAAAGGTTGCACATACTATTAAGATTTTGAAACCAGCTATTTCCTAATGAGGATACTATATTTCCTAGGGCAGAACTGGCAAATTTACTACTGAAAAGAAAACATCATCTTAGATCCCCCAAGACCCTGTAGTGGTTTAGCTGTATACCATGAGCCAGAAGATCAAAAGAAGGGTCAGTTAATTACAAGTGTGAGTGAGTTGTTAGAAGTTTTTTAAAATCACAAACACGAAATTCCAGGTTTTCAAATCTTCTGGTCTTGGCAAGAGCTTTTCCTTGAGTTACTAAATCATATCTCTTTGGGAATCTAAGCTTAAGAAAAGGTTTCTGACTCTTATCATTGTAACACACTAATTCATAAAACATTTACTTATGGGCATCATATGATTGAGGGGCCTTTTGTGTCTTTGAGAAGGGATCTTACAAGAGATTTCACTAACTCAAATATTCACCAATCATAAGGAAAAATCAGGATTGGCCTAAATGTTAAAGCCCCACAGGTACCATGATATGCCTGGTAAACTTCAGGTAGTGAATCTATTAAAAAGTCAATCTGCCCTCCCCCCTCTCCTTTCTGTTCCCTTTCTTTGCTTTTCATGAAAATATGTCTGTGAGGAAACTCTGAGGGGAGCTAATGTTCACATCTGACTGTGTTCTCCCATAGTATGTGAAGTAGGAGTCAGTAATGTATAAATGGGGGTACAAACAATTTTGCATAGCAATTAAAAGCTTTGCAACCTGCCAACCTGGGGAAATCGTCTTCAAGACTGATCCACTGGGTCTTAAGAAAACTTATGTAAGCTTTTGTTGCTGTAGTCACTTAGAACCAGGAATGTCCTTTGGATCCAACAGCACTCTTCACTGAAGGTCAAAGAGAAGGATTTGTACTTTAAAAACCAAGTAGAAAAGCAAGATGAGTCTTGCCTAGAGCAGAACTGGCAAATTTCTTTCACCAAGATGAGTCTTCTTGTGAAAATAAAGTAAGATAAAGTACTCCGGACTAATAAAGCAACACATAAATGCAAGCAGTAATATATTGAGGCATCCTCCTTTGAGAGGCAACCTGGAATGGTGCAGTCTTCTCTTCTATAATGTGGGGTATAATAACATTTTCACTACCTGCCTCACTTTGAGGAAAATACTTTAGAAATGTAATTAGAAGGCCTGATGTTGTTACTAGGATGCAAACAGGCCAGGGGTCAAGTTACTCTCCATTACACTACTGAAGAGCCTCTGAAGGTTTGACCTCCACCTTTCAACCACTGGGGACATTGTTGAATGAGGAAAGACCCTGCTGCCCTTTCTTCCTCACCCGCAGAGTACTCCTAACAATTTACTCATTTATTACTTGGTTCTGGACCTGTGTGTGTGTGTGTGTGTGTGTGTGTGTGTGTGCATACATACATATATATATACATATATACACACACATCTATTTATATCTATATCTACCTATATCTATATATCTATATATCTATATATATGACTTGGTCTCTGAAAAGGAAAATGTTCCATAATTAGCATCTTTAATCTTTAGTCTTCATAAAGCACAAGAAGGGTATTTGACTATCTAATACTTGTCATCTCAAATTCATATGGAGGGAAACTTATTCTTGAGATTAAATCTTGAGATAGCTCATTTGGCCATTCATGCCTGCTCTGATGTCCAAGAACTCTGTCATGATGATTAGTGTCAATGAAACTTCTTTGGTAGCTACTAAGATAGAGACTCTTCTCAAAGGTATATTTTCTAATAAGGTCTTTGGTTTATTTACTAAATGCCCAATATTGAATTAATACCATTCTACTTTATCCTTAACTAAATCACTGCTCAAACGCATTAGACTAGGCATACCACCTGCTGGCAGATTACATTGCTAGTTGCCACTCTGAGTTTAATAAGGTCACATATCCTTAGACTGTAATTACATAAGTTATTACTTCTGATCTGTCTAGAAAGGTTTTAACATAATCCAACTTTATACACAAAATAAAAAGTGGTGGAATAGTTATCTAGCCAAACACTGTACATTCAGTTTTTTTAAAAACTCAAAGAGAACATCAGCTCTCTACTATCAGTCCAGTGTGAATATAATTTGTTCAAAGTTGTGTCAGCATCACCAATTATTCCAAGCCATGGTAATGCCAAGTACTTATTTCAAAGCCCCTGCCTAATTTGTGAACACTTAACACTTATAGATGTTGAGGTTGATGTCATGAATTAACTGCTTTTTTAGAAATTACTGACATATTGATAAAATGATATGCATTTGTAGGCACCTATCATTACCAAGCACCATACTCAGGTACTGAAGATGGAAAGACTAGAATGAAGCAATCTCTCCCCTCAAGCAGCTTACTTTGTGTCAGAGGGAATCCATGTAAATAAATATGTGTATGCAAATAATATGTGTGTATATATAAACATATACATATATATACATATATATGGAGGGAGGGCAGGAAGGAGAGAGGGAGGGAGAGAGAGGGAGGGAGAGAGGGAGAGAGAGAGAGAGAGAGAGAGAGAGAGAGAGAGAGAGAGATCGATCTTGGGGGTAAGACATTAACAGCTGAAGCAGTCAGAAAAGACATTACACAGAAGTCAACACTAGAGCAGAATTTTGCTGGAGACAATGGATTCTAGGAAATAGAAGCAAAGAAGGAAAGCATTTTACATATGGGAGACAGCCAGTACAAAGGGGAGGAGACAGGATGTCAAATGTCTGTGAAAAAGACAACAAAAAGGCCAGGATGGTTGGACTATAGATAGTAGGAAGGGACATCATGTAGAATAAAGTTGAAAAAGGTAGCTTGAAGTAGGTTGTGAAGGGTTTTAAAAGCTAAACGGAAGCTTGTGTTTGATCCTAGAGGCAATAGGGAACCACTGGAATTTACTGAGGAGGCATGGGATGTACAAATAATAAAAGAAAAAATATCACTATATATACTGCAGACCATAAGAGAGGATTCAATATAAAGCAACAAATTTCCATTTCAAGAAAACCTACATAATAAATACTACACATTGTTTTCAAAAGCTCTCAACTTTTTATTTTTTGCTTCCTTGTTGGTTTTCTTTTGTTCTCTGTTGTACACTTTTACTTTATTTTTCCCTTCTACCCCATCATAAAGAAGGCTATAATTAAGCATGGTGATATATATGTATATATGTGTGTGTTTATGTGTGTATGTATATGTATGTATATATACACACCCCAATACACATATATACATATACACATATTTATAAACATATACATATATGTCCCTATACATATGTATGTATAACACTGTGTACTATGCTTATTTCCTCCTATCATCTGTTCCTCTGCAAAAGGGATAATGTCTTACTTCAGAAGTCCAAGTCTTTCCATGTTTTTCTCAATCAACCAGTTCATCATTTTCTATACCACAGCAATATTCCAACCCAATCACATCCTATCTGAGAGATTATCTATAAAAAATTGCCCACAATTTTTTGCATTCCTTGTGTTCTTGGCTACATAGGTTTTATTTATATGAGAAAATTTTAATTTGAAATAATCAAATTATCCTTTTTACACTTCAACAATGATCTTGCCTTATAATATAATTTAAGGTCTGATACTGCTGAATCTGCTTCCTTTACATCTTTCCCCCTAGTTTCTTTGAAGTTCCTGACCTTTTGTTCCTTCAAATGAACTCTGTTGTTATCTTTTCTAACTCAGTAAAGTAACTTTGTGGTAATTTAATTGAGATGACATTGAATAAATAGATTAGTTAGGTAAAATTGTCATTTAAAAATCATCGGCTATACTTATTCATTAACAATAAATGTCACTTCAGTTATTTAGATCTGAGTTTATTTGGATAAAACGTGTTTTATGTTTGTGTTCATATAGTCCTTGTGTCTTTTTTAGTGGATATTTTAAATGCTCTAAAACAATATTGAATAATATTGCTGACACATAGTATAGTTTCTCTATTTTTCACTTTTTACCAAATGTGTTCTAGTAAAACACATCTGAGTATGTATTTAGTAAAATTCATCTGAGATCATGATTACTATCCCTTTTTTTCCACATTAAATTCTGCTCCTGGCCTTTATTTTATCTTTGTGTATATCTCCACTTCTATAATGTTTCCAGAAAGCAACATGTTATTGAATTCAAAATTTTAATCTGTTATCTGTTTCCATTTCATTGACAAATTTATCCCATTCACATTCTAATGTATGATTACTTGTATATTTTCCTCTCTCCTATTTTTCCTCACTATGCTTCTTAACCCTATTTACCCTATTCCTCCTCACTCGTCTGTTTTATTTTTATCCACTACTTTGTCCTCCTATTCCTTAACTGACTCATGCCACTGAAGAATTTCTCTGTTATCCCATCCCTGACACTATTCCCTTGCCCTCTTGTTTCTTTCTGAAGTTAGAAGACTTTTATGCCCTTTTGTTATATGCCCTCTTTAAGCCATTCCTGATGAGAGTTAGACTATGCCCCTTTCTGTAGTGCCAATACAATATTTACAGCATCCACAATCACAATAAAGACCGTGACTATATGTATTGCATGACATTAGATCACAAAATATACCAGATTCTCCAGGTAGAGGACAGAACTGAAACGTTTATTTAGACACCAGAAAATCAAATCCCAAAACCAGTAAGCCAATTCCATCATACTATCAAAGATATTAAGAAACCATAGTAATGCTGGAGCCACAGCATCCTTCAGCCTTCCCACAAACCAATACGAGATCAATATTTACTCACAAGCCTCTCTATCTCCTTACCTGAGCATCCTGTCTCCCCTACTGTCTGGCTAGCTCTGACCAGCTTCCTGTGAGCTCTGCTTCTCTTCAGCAAACTCCTCCCACCACAGGCTCCATGTGACTATATTCAGCATATTAGGGGGCAGAGTTTACTTTCAAAGCAGGGGAGGTCTTCAAACTCCCCCCTAGGTCTATTAAGGGATAGGGAAGATCATCAAATTCCCACTCTCATTACACCTATCCACTACTAGCTTATTGAGTTTATTGATTGATATTTTTGATCTTTATAGCTTATCTTATGTTTCTTCTGGATGTTGTACGTCAAAATTTCCTTTAACGCCTGTGGTTTTAAGTCATAAAAACCTTAAAGTCTTTGAGTTTGTTTAAATGTCCATTATTTTTTTTCCATTCAGGAAAATTAACTTTTTTGGGTAAGTTACGCTTGTTTTCAATCCCAGCTTTTTTGCTCTACAGAATAGTTTTTCTTTTTTTTTATTTAAACAAATGCTTTATTAAACTCCTGTTTTACATCATTCATTTCCGCCAGATTTTGAGTTACAATTTTTTTCCCCGATTTTTCCCTACCCACTGTCCCAGAACAGCAGTCCCACAAGATATCGCCATCCTGCTCTCTCCCATATCTTCTCCCTTACTCCCTTCGACTTTTCCATTAGAACAAGGTGAATCTCTGCACCCTGATGCCTGTACATCTTATCTCCCAATTACATGCAGAAGAGTATTGGTAATAGTGTTTATATATATTTGAAACATTTAATTTTAAGACCTCGAATTTCAGATCCATTCCCTTCCTCCCTTGTCACCCATTCCCTCTGGGAAGACAAGTAATTCAGTATGTGTTATACAAGTATAACTATGCAAAATATTACCATAGTAGATATATTGTACAAGGCTGCTTATAATTCCCTCCCACCCATCCCACCCCCCCCCCCAACTGGTCCATTCCCTACTTGATCCTGTCCCTCTTCTATAGTGGGGACTTCCAACCTCCCCTCCTCCCAAGAATGCCCTCCCAGCCATCATCCCTACTCTCATCCCCCTCCCCCCTATTCTGCTGCAGGTTGAGATCTCCCATTTAGTATGTATGTCATTCTCTCCCTGAACCAAATTCAATGAGAATGTGGTTTTGCCTTTTTGCCTTCCTGTTCTTCCCCTCCTCTGCAGCCACTTCCCCTTGCTTCTTCTACATGAGATAGTTTACCCTACCCTGTCTCTTCCCATCTCTTCTTGCCACTTTCCTCGCTCACCTCATGATTTTACCCCTTAGGTATTATCCCTTCCCAACAAATTCAACCTATGCCTTCTATCCATGTGTAACTGTAAACATATATACACACATTCACATATGTATTCATGTGACCATATACCCTTCTTCCATTATTTTCATACTGATAAAAGTTTCATCAGTCGCAGTTATTATTTTTCCATGTAGGAATGTAAATAGTTCAACTTTGATAAGTTCCTTTTGATTTCTTTTCCCTGATCAGCTTCTCAGGCATCTCTTGCTTCTTGTGTCTGGATGTCAAATTTTCTATTCAGCTCTGGTTTTTTCCTCAAGAATGCTTGAAAGTCCTCTATTCCACTGAATGACCATATTTTCCCCTGAAACAAAATACTCAGTTTTGCTGGGTAGGTGACCCTTGGGTTCATTCCCAGCTCTTTTGCCCTCTGGAATATCATATCCCATGCCCTTCAGTCCCTCAGTGTAGAAGCTGCCAGGTCCCGTGCTATTCTGGTTGTGTTTCCACAATATTGAAATTACCCTCCAGCTGAGGACAGCCTGGCAGCCCAGGAGGGAGCATCCAGTGCAGCGCTCTGGGAGCCAAGTCCAGGACTGAGTGAGTCAGAGGTTTTAGCCCCAGGGTGGCTGGTCCAGCTCCTGATCTATGTACTGTATGGGGATCTGGCGATCTATCTGGGGGTAATCATTCTTGCTTTAACCTACCTGGATATGGTTTGCAGTTTTGGGTGGAGGTCTGGGGTGTGTGTCCACTTTGCCAGAATGTGTGGGGGCTTCAGGGAAGGTATGCAACTAATACCTCCAGAAGTTGAGAAGACCCCAACATTTGGGATGGAAGTTCCTCTGTCTGGTGGCAGAATCCTACTGTGGCAACAAGCCCAAAAGTCAAGTAATTAAGTGGCAAAGGAAACAAAATAAACTGAACAATTCAACATTAGACTCCTATTTTAGGGGCAAACAATATCAAAGCATGGAACAGGAGGAGGACTGTGAGGCCAGAAATCCTGTAACAAAAGCCCCAAATGAATATATGAGCTGGATACAGGACATAGAGGACCTTAAGAAGGATTTTAAAAACCAAATAAGAGAAGTGGAGGAAAAATTGGGAAAAAGAATGAGGATGCCGGAAAAGTATGAAATGAGAATCAACAGCCTGAGGAAAATAACACCTAAAAAGATAGACTAACTCAAATGGCAAAAGAGGCCCAAAAAGGCAATGAGGAAAATAATGCCTTAAAAAGCTGAATTTGCCAGATGGAAAAAGAATCTCAAAAGTTCACTGAAGAGAATCATTCCTTCAGAATTAGATTGGAGCAAATAGAAGCTAGTGACTTTATGAGAAATCAAGATGCTGTTAAACTGATCCAAACAAATGAAAAAATAGAAGGCAATGCAAAATATCTCATTGGGAAAACCACTGACCTGGAAAATTGATCCAGGAGAGATAATTTAAAAATTATTGGACTACCTGAAAGCCATGATCAAAGAAAGAACCTAGAAACCATCCTTCAAGAAATTCTCGGGGCGGCTAGGTGGCGCAGTGAATAGAGCGCCGGCCCTGGAATCAGAAGGACCTGAGTTCGGAGCCGGCCTCCGACACTTAATCTGCACAAACAAAAACCTAGCCGTGTAACCTTGGGCAAGTTACTTAACCCCAATTGCCCTAAAGGGGCGGCTAGGTGGCGCAGTGAGTAAGAGCGCCGGCCTCGGTGTTTGGATGACGCGAGATCAGATCCGGCCTCAGAAAATGAGCACCCACGCATAAATAATGACTAGCCGTGTAACCTTGAGCAAGTTACTTAACCCCAATTGCTTTAAAAAAAAAATTCTCAAGGAGGATTGCCCAGATATTTTAGACCCAGAGGAAGAAATAGAGGTTGAAAGAATCCAGCGATCACCTCCTGAAAAAGATCCCAAAAAGAAAACTCCTAGGAATATTATACCCAGGTTCCAGAATCCCCAGATCAAGGAGAAAATACTGCAAGCAGGCAGGAAGAATGATTTCAATTTTGTGGAATCACAATCAGAATAGCACAGCACCTGGCAGCTTCTACACTGACGGATTGAAGGGCATGGAATATGATATTCCAGAGGGAAATGGAGCTGGGATTAAAACCAAGAATCACCTACCCAGCAAAACTGAGTATCTTGTTTCAGGGGAAAATATGGTCATTCAGTGGAATAGAGGACTTTCAAGAATTCTTGAGGAGAAAACCAGAGTTGAATAGAAAATTTGACATTCAGACAGAAGAAGCAAGAGATAATTGAGAAGGTAATCAAGGAAAAGAAATCAAAAGGAACTTATCAAAGTTGAACTATTTACATTCCTCTATGGAAAAACAATAACTGTAACTGATGGTTCTGAGTAGGAAAATAATTGAAGAAGTATATATGGGCATATGAATATATATGTAAATGTGTATACATATGTTTACAGGTATACATGGATAGAAGGCACTGGTCAAATTTGGTGGGAAGGGATGATACTTAAGGGGTGAAGTTAAGAGGTAAGAGAGGAATGTGACAAGAGGAGATGGGGAGATATGGGGGGTGGTAAACTTTCTCATGTAGAAGAGGCAAGGGGAAGTAGTTGCAAGGGAGGGAAAGAACAGGAAGGCAAAAAGGCAAACCATATTCTCATTGAATTTGGCTCAGGGAGAGAATGGCATACATACTAAATGGGATATGTCACCCTGCAGGGCAGTAGGGAGGAGGTGAATGAGAGGGGTCATGATGGAGGGGAGGGCATGCTGGGAGGAGGGTATTTTGGAGGCACCCACTTTTGAAGAGGGACAGGATAAAAGAAGGGAATAGACCAGGTGGGAGGTGGGATGGGTGGGAAGGGAATAGAGTCAGTCTTTTACAATATATCTATTATGGTAATGTTTTGCATAGCTAGATATGTATAACATATACTGAATTGCTTATTTTTCTAGCAGGAGTGGGTGACAGAGGATGAAAGGAATGGATCTGGAATTTGAAGTTTTAAAATTAAATGTTTCAAATATATATAAATACTCTTATTAAATAGTGCAATTTTGATAAGTTCATAATTATTTCTTTTCCCAGTTTACCTTCTCGAGCATCTCTTGCTTCTTGTGTCTGAATGTCAAATTTTCTATTCAATTCTGGTTTTTTCCTCAAGAATGCTTGAAAGTCCTCTATTCCACTGAATGACCATATTTCCCCCCGAAACATGATACTCAGTTTTCCTGGGTAGGTGATTCTTGGTTTTAATCCCAGCTCCATTTCCCTCTGGAATATCATATTCCATACCTTTCAATCACTCAGTGTAGAAACTGCCAAGTCCTGTGCTATTCTGATTGTGGTTCCACAATATTGAAATTGTTTCTTCCTGGCTGCTTTTAATATTTTCTCCTTGATCTTGGAATTCTGGAACCTGGCTACAATATTCCTAGGAGTTTTCTTTTTGGGATCTTTTTCAGGAGGTGATTGATGAATTCTTTCAGCCACTATTTTGCCCTCTGGTTCTAAAACATCAGGGCAATATTCCTTGAGAATTTCTTGAAGGATGATTTCTAGGTTCTTTCTTTGATCATAGCTTTCAGGTAGTCCAATAATTATTATATTGTCTCTCCTTGAACTATTTTCCAGGTCAGTGGTTTTCCCCATGAGATATTTCACATTGCCTTCTATTCTTTCATTTGTTTGGATTTGCTTAACAGCATCTTGATTTCTCATAAAGTCATTAGCTTCCACTTGCTCCAGTCTAACTCTGAAGGAATGAATCTCCTCAGTGAGCTTTTGAGATTCTTTTTCCATCTGGCAAATTAGGCTTTTTAAGGCATTCTTCTCCTCATTGCCTTTTTGAGCCTCTTTTTTTATTTGAGTTAGTCTATTTTTAAGGTGTTATTTTTTTCAGTCAGGTTGTTGACTCTCATTTCATAATTTTCTTGCATCTTTTCTCATTTCTCTTCTCAATTTTTCCTCTACTTCTCTTATTTGGTTTTCAAAATCCTTCTTAAAGTCCTCTGTGGCCTGTAACCAGCTCATATTTTTCTTGGAAGCTTTTGGTGCAGGAGTTCTGACTTTGCTGTCTTCCTCCTGTTCCATGCTTTGATCCTTTTTGTCCCCCAAAATAAGAGTTTAAAGTTGGATTGCTCTGTTTGCTTTGCTTCCTTTGCCTGCTCATGTTGCCACTCACTTGATTTTGGTTTTTTTTTTTTTTTTGCCACAGTAGGATTCTGCTACCAGAGAGGAGAGCTTTGTCCCAAATGCTGGGGTTTTCTCAGCTGCCAGAGGTTTAGTTGGGTGCCCTCTCTGAAGCCTTGACATGCTCTGGCAAGCTGATAGCATACCTCAGGACCTCCACTGTAGACTGCAATCCAGATCCGAGCTTGTTAGAGCAAGAGTGATTACCCCTCAGACTTGTAGGTTGGTCCCCTTACAATCTAAAGGCCAGGAGCTGAAGCTGCCAGGTGGCTGAAGATGCATGGCCACTGAGCCTCAGCTCCTTCTTGCCCTGGGGGCAAAGACTGACCTCACTCCTGAACTACTGTGTCCCAAAGTCAACGTGGCACTGAACTCTCACTTTGTCCTTAACATCTATGTGTTGATAGTTCTGGAAACTTCCAGAGCTGCTGGTGATCTGAAGTCCCTCCTGCAAGAGTCTGGACAGGCCCATCCTGAGGCTAAAACCTTGGGCTCACTTGGGCTCTGCTCCCAGAACACTGTGCTGGCCACTTCCTGCTGCCCTGCCAGGCTGTTCTCAGTGGGAGATCAGCTTCTATGTGTCATTTTGTGGTCTCTGTAGCTCCAAAGTTTCTTCAGAGTCACCTTTTGCAGGAATTGGAGGAGGTGGAAGCCAGAGTCCCGGGGAAGTCCTGTTTCTACTCCACCATCTTGACTCCACCCCCATATCATGCCTTTTTGTAAGGTAGGCTCTGGGAGTCTCTCCTTTTGTCTCCCCACATTATTCTGTAAGCTCTTTGAGGACAGGGACTATCTTTTTATTGGTATCTCCAATGGTCAGTGCAGTGACTGGCATACAGTATGCCCTTAATAAATGTTTATTGATTATTGTTGACTATTTTGTTTAAAAAAACATGGTCTCAGCTTCTCCATTCTTCCGTTTTACCTTGTAGTCTTCATAATCAGCTCTTCTGAAAATTTCTAGAGAATTTTACTGTTGGCAACTGATGAAATAGTGGACAAAATGAATCTTTGCTATGTGTTCTCTGCTCACTTTTCTCTCAGCAGCAACAGGAAAAAATAAAGGGCTCCCCTACATTTCAGAAGAATATTCAGCATTTCAGAAGAATATTAAGTCTCAGGAAATATCTTGGACATTTCTTTATGAGAGCTGGGAATCTGAAGATGGGGGTGATAGCTAAGAACTGGGGACAAAGGCATTTCTAGTAAATCAATGGTACGCTTGCTCTCTCTCTCTCTCTCTCTCTCTCTCTCTCTCTCTCTCTCTCTTTCTCTCTCTCTCCCCCTCTCCCCCTCTTCCCTCTCACTCTGTTGTGAATGGGGCAAAGCAAGTTTAGAGGTTTGTGGAAAAAAGACTGAAGGATTACAATTTCTCTTCCTTTTTCCTCTTAACCCTCTCTTGGACCCACAGAAGCCAACAGGCAAGAGCAAGAGCTGGCTATGGGGAGTCCTTCCCTTCCTCCATCCCAACCCCTGTTATCTGGTTCCCACCACATATCCCTTCTAGGCTGGATGCTGATTCCCCCACCCTCACCCTACCGGAGGTAATCTGGGTCCCTCAGCCACTTTGACCCTTCTACTCTCTTCTCATTGACATTGGTCAGAGACATGGCAGCTAGCATTACTTGGTTGAACAGCAAGTAACCAACTACAAGTTTTCTGGTAAAATACTGGACTAGACCTTATCCTCTTCCTTGCCATTGCTCCTTAATGTCCATCAGATCTACCCATCTTCCCTCCAACAAAAATTCCCTAGATATGATTTCTTTCCTAATTATGAGTTTTTTAAGTGCAAAAGGAATTTTCTATTTTGTCCCCAATGCTGAGCACAGTGTTTGATTCATATGAAGTGTTTGATAAATTATTTTTATTACATTTCAAATAGGAAAGCAAGACATATATATATATATATATATATATATATATATATCCCTATCTTTTAAAATGGGACTGCATTTTCTTCTACTTCTTACTCCCTCACTCACTTAGCCAAGGAGCAAAAAGTCACCAATTTTATTTGTATCTTGTAGAAATCACAGGCATCCTCTCTTAGTGCCCAGTTGCTCAACCCCTAGGTTTTTACTCCAAAGTAATGGCTACAGCCATAGTCATATTAATAGTCAATTAGCGGCGGAGCCAAGATGGCGGAGTAGAAACAGCTCATCCAAGCCACTCTGCCCCCAGATTCCCCCCAAACGATGTAAAAGGGGACTCTGAACAACTTCTGGAGCCCCAGCACCCGCAGAACGACACAGAGAAGCTAAACTCCCGCTGAGGACAGCCCAGCAGCCCTGCAGGAAGGACCAGCGCAGTGGTCTGGGACCTGGCAGCTTGCAGTGCGCAGAGCGCAGGAGCCAAGCAGAGCCCAGGTCTGAGTGAGCCGAGGTTTTAGCCCCAGGGCGGCAGTGCCAGCAGCCAGCTGGAGGAACCCCAGAACACCAGGAGCTGTGGCAACTCCAGAATTATCAACATAGACATGCCTAGGACAAAGTAAGAGTTTAGTGTCCTATGGACTTTGGGACTGGTATTAGGGAATGCGTCGGCTCCCTCCCCTGGGGGCTAGAAGCTGCTGAGGACAAACGCCATTTTGTAGTTTTCAGAGGCAGCTCCCTTTCCCAGCCTGCAAATTTGTAGGGAGATCCAGCGATCAGTCTTGGGGGGTAATCGCTCTTGCTTTAACCTCCCTGCATCTGGATTGTGATCTAGGGTGGAAGTTGTGGGTGGGTTTACAGCTTGCCAGAAATGGAAGTTGCCCCCCACACGTTCGGGACGAAAATTCCTCTATCTGGCCTTAAAGCCATAGTGTGGCAACAAGCCCAAAAGTCAAATAATTAAGTGGCAACATGCCAAGGCAAAGGAAACAGAAAAATGCAACCTTAGACTCCTATTTTGGGGACATAGAGCGGGAAAAGGACTGTGAGGTCAGAAGTCCTGCTCCAAAAACCCCAGGGGAAAACATGAGCGGGTTGCAGGCCATAGAGTACCTTTAGAAGGACTTTAAAAATCAAATAAGAGAAGTGGAGGAAAAATTGGAAAGAAAAATGAGAAGGATGCAGGAAAAGTATGAAATGAGGGTCAACAGCCTGACTGAGGAAAACAACTCCTTAAAAAATAGACCAACTCAAATGGCAAAGGAGGCCCAAAAGGGCAATGAGGAGAAGAATGCCTTGAAAAGTCGAATTTACCAGATGGAAAAAGAATCTCAGAAGTTCACTGAGGAGATTCATTCCTTCAGAGTTAGACTGGAGCAAATGGGAGCTAATGACTTTATGAGAAATCAAGATGCGGTTAAGCAGATCCAAACATATGAAAGATTAGAAGGCAATGTGAAATATCTCATGGGAAAAACCACTGACCTGGAAAATAGATCCAGGAGAGACAATTTAAAAATTATTGGACTACCTGAAAGCCATTATCAAGGAAAGAACCTAGAAATCACCCTTCAAGAAATTCTCAAGGAAAACTGCCCTGATGTTTTAGATCCAGAGGGCAAAATGGAGGTTGAAAGAATCCACAGATCACCTCCTGAAAAAGATCCCAAAAAGAAAACTCCCAGGAATATTATAGCCAGGTCCCAGAATCCCCAGATCAAGGAGAAAATACTCCAAGCAGCCAGGAAGAAACACTTTCAATATTGTGGAAACACAATCAGAATAGCCCAGGACCTGGCAGCTTCTACACTGAGGGATCGAAGGGCATGGAATATGATATTCCAGTGGGCAAAAGAACTGGGAATGAACCCAAGGGTCACCTACCCAGCAAAACTGAGTATTTTGTTTCAGGGGAAAATATGGTCATTCAGTGGAATAGAGGACTTTCAAGCATTCTTGAGGAAAAAACCAGAATTGAATAGAAATTTTGACACCCAGACACAAGAAGGAAGAGATGCCTGAGAAGGTAATCAGGGAAAAGAAATCAAAAGGAACTTATCAAAGTTGAACTATTTACATTCCTATATGGAAAATCAATAACTGTGACTGATGATATCTTTCTCACTATGAAAATAATGGAAGAAGGGTGTGTGGTCATATGAATACATATGTGAATGTGTGTGTATATGGTTACAGTTATATATGGATAGAGGGCATAGGTTGAATTTGTTGGGAAGGGAGAATACTCAAGGGATGAAATTATGAGGTGAGAGAGGAAAGTGGCAAGAGGAGATGGGGAGAGACAGGGTAGGGTAAACTATCTCATGTAGGGGAAGTGGTTGCAAAGGAGGGGGAGAATAAGGAAGGCTAAAAAGGCAAAACCACATTCACATTGAATTTGGTTCAGGGAGAAAATTACATACATACTAAATGGGATATCTCGACCTGCAGCAGGATAGGGGGAAGGGGGTTGAGAGGAGGGATGATGGATGGGAGGGCATCCTTGGGGTGAGGGGAGGTTGAAAGTACCCACTATAGAAGAGGGACAGGATCATGTAGGGAATGGACCAGGTGGGGGGTGGGATGAGTGGGAGGGAATCATAAGCAGCCTTGTACAATATATCTACTATGATAATGTTTTGCATAGCTAGACATGTATAACATATACTGAATTACTTATCTCCCCAGAGGGAATGGGTGACAAGGGGGGAAGGAAATGGATCTGAAATTTGAGGTCGTAACATTAAATGTTTCAAATATATATAAATACTATTATTAATACTCTTTTGCTTATAATTGGGAGACAAGATGTGCAGGCATTGTGACACAAAGATTCACCTTCCTCTAATGGAAAAGTCGATGGGGGTATGGGAGAAGGTATGGGAGAGAGCAGATTGGAGGAAGCGATATCTTGTGGGATTACTATTCTGGGAGGTTGGGTAGGGGAATAATGGGGGGAAAATGATTGTAACTCAAAATCTGGCGGAAATGAATGATGTAAAACAGAAGTTAATAAAGCATTTGTTTAAAAAAATAGTCAATTAGCATTTATTGGGTGTTTACTATATGCACCAAGTACCATATTAAGCATTTTACAAATATCTCATTTGATCCTTACAATGACCCTGTGAGGAAGTTACTATTATTGTTACAATTTTATAGTTTCTATAACTGAGCCAGACAGATAGGTCACACAGCTAGTAAATTTCTGAGGACATATCTAAACTCAAGTCTGCCTGATTCCAAGCCCAGCACTCTGTCCATTGTACTACCTAGATGCCACTGCCTCTGAGGATTTTGTGAGCAGTTATGACACAATGAAAAAACAAACAAACAAAACAAGTAGATTTGTAGTGTAAAAGACCTGTGCTCCAATCCTAGCTTTGGATTTGATGGCAAACAGCAAAGGCTGTTTCATATGTGTTTTTGTATATCCAGCAACTAGTACAGTGGCTGGCAGAGAGTAGACATTTAATAGATAATTTATTGACTGATTGATTGAAAAGACTTTAACTAGGATTTAACTAGATTTAGCTAGGCTTAGTTGACAGATACACAGTCCATCCCTGAATCCTTACTCAAAGCCTTTTCATCTCATTAGGACTTTCTGGAGCCTGGGTTCCATTAGAGTAGCCATTGAAAACCTAGACTTATCTCTATAGCAGGCTGAGATTTTAGAAGATATCTTTAGTGGAGATTATTGCTAATATTTTGTGAAATTTAGTTTTTCATATTTCAATTTAGCTGGACCTAAATTTATAGTCAATTTATTCTAATTCTTTTAAATGATCACCATGTATGTTACATGTATGTTTTTCATCCAAACACAATGCCACACATGTATCAGTGTGAAAAATCATTTTCATTCTGATGATTATAATTAATTTATCACATAGACTGACCACCTGGGGTATTTCAAGGGCAGCTATATGAAGATCAAATTACTGGAGGTCACCCACCATTTATTCTCAAAGTTGCTCACTAGATTCGTGACTTTGTATGTTATTTTGCAACTCTGGACCTCAGTTTCCTTTTCTGTAAAATGATAAGGATAAGTTGTATGAGGTGATTTATGAGATCTTTCCCCATGAGCAATTCTCTAATTTTTGTGGTTGACAGAATTATTTACATGAGGGTTTTATATTTATATCTATCTATATAGATAGACAGTTATATAAATATATAGTGTGTGTATATGTACATATAGAGAGAGTGTGTGTATGTATATGTACGTGTGTGTGTATATATATATGTATGTGTGTGTCTGTGTGTATATATATATATATATATATATATATATATATATATATATTTTTTTTTTTTTTTTTTTAAAGAGGTCTGATCATTTTTTCTTTTCTTTGGGCCTGATTGTCTCTGCTTGTTTATGGCTGCCACTAATTTGCTCGTTTGCTTGCTGGAAAATAGCTAATTAAAACCCACTTCAGCTAACAAGCTGACTGGGACCATGCAAATGTCACTCTCTGCTGTCTGCTATTTCCGTTTATACTTTACATTATTAGTGTTGTTTTTCCTCCCTCTGTAGTAATGAATGCGAGGATAGATTTAGCGCCCTCTTCACAGGTGTGCACTGGTACCTCATCCCATCATCTCCAGGAAAAGGGCTGCTGTTTCACCGTTCCTCACCACTTTGAGTGTTATTACCCCTGACAGTTAATGGTTTCAGACTGCATTGCTTGTTAGCACTAGATTTTTGAACAGCTTCATCTATCTTTTTGTTTTTACAGTGACTGGTCACATTAAGTATATGTGTCTGAGCTATTAGTCCCGTCTGTTCATCACATGCATTTCATTTGATGTAGGGTCCCCCCCCCTCGCTAAAATTAGTATGTATTGTCATCCATATACTTCAACACATCGACTTTTGTTATAATTATGCTGTCATCATTGTGCTTCCACACATTTGCTAATTTATTGTAGCTAAATTAGACCTAATATTAGCAATTTTGCAGCTGTTTCCATAGAACATGCGTAGCTATATATTTGTACATTGTTTGGTAATTGTATTTTAGGGCCTAGGAGAAGTCCCGGGCCCTATCATGGGGGAAACTGGGAGCAAGGGCAAATATTTTATCAGAAAGCCAGTAAAGGGGGTGAGAACAAATAAATATAGAAGGAGATTTCTAGGTTGGGTATCCAGAATGAGAAAAATGCCCAGAATGGAGCAAAAACAAAGGTAGGGTGCTAGTTCTGAGACTTCCCAGGAGGCACTAATACACTGTCTGTGTGGGGTGTTAGTCACATGGCCATTCCACCTGATTAGCATGCATAGTTTACCTGTCCTCTTCCCTGAGCCAAGTCCATTTCCAGGAAATAATGGTATCTTTCTGGACCTGTTGAAATAAAATAATACATATGGCTGCCTATTTGAGCCATATTTAAGGTCCATCTTGTTTCTTTGTGATATACATAGTCTCTCCAATGGCTTTAGCTGCTCAAGAAAAGAAAAACAAAGACAAACCACTTTTTATGCCGAGCCTAACTTCATTGGCAGGTAGACAGTGTAGTAGACAGTGCCTGGCTTACAGTCAGGAAAATTCATCTTCCTGAGTTAAAATCCAGCCTTACACACTTGCTAGATGTGTGATCCTGGGCAAGTCAACTAACCCAGTTTACCTCAGGTTCCTCTCCTCTAAAATGAACTGGAGAAGCAAACCACTTCAGTATCTTTACCAAGAAAACCCCAAATTCAGTCACAAAGAGTTGAACACCTGAAAATGATGGAACAACAATAAACAACCTTACAGGCATATAAACAGGGGCCTACTTAATTGGGAACTAGTACCTTTCATCCTCCCCCCCAAGTGGAGACACGGAGAATTAACTTAAATAAATACAGCAGCAGCAGAAGCAGCAACAACAAGCAGAGGGTATAAAAGTACAAATTAGAAGACTGTTGACTGGAAAGGTGGAAGCAGGGCATGAAGACAGAAGATACTACCGAGAGCCTTCCCATGGAATTGAGGTTTCCATTGTGACAGTATAGCTATAGCATATATATATATTTATTTATTTATATAATACAGACTAGTATAGATTGAAGTTTTAAGCCACCAGACCCCCTGAAAGGTGTAATTAGGAGCAGAGAGAGACAACACAATGTCAAGAAGAACTTTCTAATGAGTCAGGCTATCCCAAAGTGGAATGGAATTTTGGGGTTTCAAGCAAGGGCTGGACAACCACTTGTTTGGTATATTGTAGTGAGAATTCTTTGCCTGTGTGATTGGACTAGATGCCTTCTGAGGTATCTTCCAATTTTGGGATTCTGTCATTCTATGAGGGATGTATCTATCAAAATGCAAAGCTGTTGGATGAAGAAATGGAGTTCCTCAAGAGTTTTATTTCCCTTGAAATTAATGGATAGTTTAAAGTGTCTGTTTTTATCACTTGCCTCTTCCATGAATAGGGAAAAGAGTGAAGCAAGAGATGAATTGTTGTATGGCCAGTGAGTATTAAGATGAGGCAGGAACCTGTAGATCATCTATTGGAGGCCTTAGTAAAGTGCCTGGCAAATGGTAACTCCTTAAATCACACATTGCCAGCATAAGAATATTATGCTCTGGGAGTAAGTTAGGCACTTTATGAATCCACATGAACTCTGTGAAATCACTCAGGTACGATTTAGTGTATTGACTTGTTAATTTATTTAATGGGACCCAAGTGGGTTCATGAAGGGTTCATGAAGCTTCCCAAAGTATCTTACTTATTCCCAGTAGGTAACTTATTCACTAGGAGACTCCCACCCAATAAATACTGGTGGTTGTTGAGGATAATATAATTCATTTTAATTGGTTAAATGTAGTACATACATACATTGTACATATATATGTACTATATTCTATATGTTATATGTGTGTATTTACTTTTCTCCTTTGATATAATTGTAGCAATCTATTTAAAATGTGATTTTCAATTTTAAGAGAAGAAATTTGAATTGGGTACTGGATTCCATGAACCCTTGACAAGTCTGCCACTCTGGAACCCTTACTATTGCTACTCTGGGACCTTTCAATTACTCTTGTTCTGTTGCTTAGTGTTTGGTGATACCCAAAGAAAACTTACGGGGGCACCCTAGCCTCACTACAAAAAGCAATAGGGCTATACTTGATTTGGGCTTTGGGATCCTACCATCCCTTATTTTTCTCCATAAACAACTCAGCAAATTGTAGAGATGCCACCTATGGTGACCCCTAGGGTCCCCATGATGATTCCTACTTCCTCATGACATCAAAACCTTCTTTAAAATGATTCAATCACACTACACTATAAATGAATGATTAAAGATGAAATAAAATTATTTGTCTTATTCATAGATATTTACATTTGAGCAAGCATTAAAATGGAGGAAATTTAAGCATCAATGGTCAGAAGAAGTCTTGGGAAGACATAAGGGACTTTCTGTCACAACTGAAATATCTTATGGGTAGTTGCTTACTCTACCACATGTGAGATTAGTCTCATTTCTTTGTAATATTGACTGTCCTTCCAGAATTTTTAAAGTCTCAGAAAACAATTTGCTACAGCCACATTAGCATCATTAGTAAAACAAAGGCCATACTTGATTTGGGCTTTGTGGTCCTATCAACCTTTGTCTTTTTTCTGGTGTAGACATGAAAAACCAAGTTCTCAAACAACACAGCAAAAACAAAGTAGAGAGTATAAAAAAGAAAGTACCCCTTCCTTATGCCTTTCTCCCCAGCATTAATTGGTGCAGTCTTATGTAACATCGTATGCCTTCTATTGCTCAGTGCTCAAGGAGATTTGAGAAAGGAAGAAAGCAGAACAGGAATTCTCTAGAAAGCAAATTTCAGGTTGTAGAGATGAGATTCTGAAGCTATTACTTGGTGTAACATTGCCACTGGGGGACAATAGATACAGAGCATTGAGTTTTATGACCAGAGCTGATTGGACTGGTTTAGAATTCTTCAGACCTCTGTCAGATTTGTGATTTTGTCAGTTCAGGCACTCCAGACTTTGGGCAGTCTCTGAAAACTGAAGCTATGGATTGCCTGATGGGCAATGGAGAGGCACATAGTAGATACAAGTTTGGTGAAATGCATTATAGGCTAAGAATTAAGTGGCAGAAATAACATAGAAGATGTTATCAAAGAGATATATGGAATGGATATATGATTTCATTGATTTTGATGATCTTCCCATTGATAATAATAGCAATCTATCAACCATGCTTGCCTATTGTGTGTCATGGGTCCATGGTTTCTTTTAAATTCCTCACAGGGGTTCTGCCCAAAGTGCTTTAACTCAATGTCTCTTAATTGTTATCACAAAGACCCTAGTGAAGCATTCTGCCTCTCCACCTATTATACCTCATCTTTATAACATGTAGCTGGTCTAACTTCTTTTTTGACTAAACACTGACCTATTTTTCTTGTTTACTCATTTCAGTTCTATCTTACTCTTCATGATCCCTTGAGGAATTTTCTTGGCAAAGATACTAGAGTGGTGTGCCATTTCCTCCTCTGAATCATTTTTGTTGTTGTTCTTCAGTTGTTTCAGTAAAGTCTGACTTTTATGACCCCATTCTTAGCAAAGATGCTGGAGTGATTTGCCTTTTCTGTCTCTAGCTCATTTTACAGATGAGAACACTGATGCAAACAGAGTTAAGTGACTTGTCCAGGTTCACACAGCTGTCAAGTATCTAAGGTCAGATTTGAACTTAGGAAGACTTCCTGACTCCAGGTTCAGTACACTATCTACTGTGCCACCTAGCTGCCCGATACATTTGCCTAGAGACATCCTTTATTCCTTTCTCCTCCAGAGCATCTTTTTTTGTTATAGCTTGTATACTTCTCAGAGCCAGCATATAACTTTTCATTCCCCTTTGTGTGACATCGCCATGAAATCCTTTCCTATTGATGCTTCTGGTAGAACTGTATTATATAAAGCTTGACATTCTCACCATAAGTGACAATAGAAGAAGGAAGTTGCAAATAAATGAAAAGATGACTCACAGGTACTTTTTGTAGAGGAAAATAAAAATACTGGTAGAATTGGGGGTTTTTGCAAGCCAAAAGGCAACAAAACATACAATGTCATAGGACATTTGGTCATCTCCTTTTGCAATGCTCTTCATAAGTATTTAAAAAAAATACTACCATGAAAAAGGACTACAGCTTATATATCAACATTTGTTGCAGAGAATGAAGAGGTAGGAAAACTAAGAAGAACATAAGAAGATCCTCCAATTTAAAGCATCACATACTTTGATACTCATTGACAACAATGGAAAGGCGGGGAAAAGTGAGGATGGCAAGAAATACTTTGGAACACATTAGGAATAAAGTGCGAAGGAGTCAAAAGACTTGCAAACTACACAGAAGCCTCACATATCATGAATACTTTCTCAGGCAAAAATATTAGTAGGAACTGGATATAGTAAACCCCAAATAATAGTTTTAAAAGAGAATTTTTAAAGTTTTATAGAATTTTTTGGACAACAGATTGTTTTATTAACAGGGCATCCTAAACATTACATAAATATAATACCAACTACACATTACTTATTGTGTTAAATGTCACTTTATCTAAGAAGTTTGAGTACACTTGAGTGTATTCTAGCAGATAAGAAAGGACACATTACTGATGTGGGAGACATTTCTGAAACAACCGATGTGTACAATCAGTCCATTAACTTAGTGTAAAGAAGAAACATATGACTAGAGAAAAGCATATAGACTGGTCAAGTGGTGTGGGCAAAAGATAACTGAAGGGCAGTTTGTTTATTGTATTGATGTCCAGGAACCATTGAGAGATGCTGGGAAAAATCCCCAGGACACTGGATGAGCCCTTGCAGAAGATTTATAGGAAGGAATGAACAAGAGTCTGGGAGAACGGTCAGTGGACAAATAGATTGTAATTTTTATCATTGGAGGAAATACTATTTTGATATTTCCTACAAATTAATTTTTTTTTTAAATTAATTTATTAGTTTAGTTTCAGTTAACAAGATTCAATTCCATAGTTCCTTGATTTTCAAATTTCCTTTACTTCCCTCCCCCCTCCCCTCATGACATCATATAGTACAGTATAGGGTCTGCAAATGCATTCATATTAAACATTATTCCAATTACAAAGGCATATTGTACTAGGTGGGATGAAAGATGGTAAGGAAGAAGTAAAACCAAACAATGAGAAGAACAAGATCATTTAGTTTGCTTCCATCAGGATTCAGGCTCAGTTCTTTCTAGTTATATCTCTGGATGGCGGATTTCTCACTTTCTTGAGTCATTCGGGATTAACTTATATCACTGCATTGCTGGAAAGAGTCCAGTCTGTCATAGTTGGTTGTCACAGATATGGTATGTCTGTGATTGTATACAAATTTCTTCTGATTCTACTCTTTTCGCTCAGCATCAGTTTGTATAAGTCTCTCCAGGTAATTATGAAATCCGTCACCTCCTCGTTTCTTATAGCACAACAAAATTCCATTACATTCATATACCACAACTTGTTTAGCCATTCCCCAATTGATGGGCACCCCTTTAGTTTCCAATTCTTTGCAACCACAAAAAGGGCTGCTAAAAATATTTTTGTACATATGGTTCTTCCTCCCACTACTATGATCTCTTTGGGATATAACCCTAGGAGTGGTATGGCTGGGTCAAAGGGTATGAAATTATTTATAATCCTTTGGGCATAATTCCAGATTGCTCTCCAGAATGGTTGGATAAGTTCACAACTCCACCAGCAATGTATTAGCGTTCCAATTTGCCCACATCCTCTCCAGCATTTGTCACTTTCTTGTTTTGTCATCTTAGCCAATCTGACTGGAGAGATGTGGTATCTCAGAGTTGTTTTGATTTGCATTTCTTTAATTAATAGTGATTTAGAGCATTTCTTCATATGCTTATAGATATCTTTAATTTCTTTCTCTGAGAACTTCCTATTCATATCCTTTGACCATTTCTCAATTGGGGAATGACTTGTATTCATATAGATTTGGCTCAATTCTCTATAAATTTTAGAAATGAGTCCTTTATCAGAGACACAGGTTGTAAAAATTCTTCCCCAATTTCCCACCTCCCTCTTGATCTTGGTTACATTGGCTTTGTTTGTGCAGAAGCTTTTCAATTTAATGTAATCAAAATTATCCATTTTGCATTTTATAATGCTCTCTAATTCTTGTTTGGTCCTAAAATCTTCCCCTCTCCACAGATCTGTCAGGTAAGCTATTCCTTGCTTTCCCAAATTGCTTACAGTATCATCCTTTACACCTAGATCATGCACCCATTTAGACTTGATTTTGGTATATGGTGTTAGATAGTGATCTATGCCTAGTTTCTGCCATACTGTATTCCAGTTTTCCCAGCAGTTTTTGTCAAATAGTGCATTCTTGTCCCAAAAACTGGGGTCTTTGGGTTTATCGAACAATAGATTGCTATATTCATTAACTGCTGGGTCCCCTGCACCTAATCTATTCCATTGATCCACTACTCTACACCTCTGCCAGTACCAAGCAGTTTTGATGACTGCTGCTGTATAATACAGATGAAGATCTGGCATAGCTAGTCCACCTTCCCTAGCATTTCTTTTCATTAATTCCCTTGATATTCTAGACTGTTTGTTTTTCCAAATAAATTTTGTTATTATTTTGTCTAACTCTGCAAAGTAGTTTTTTGGTAAATTGATTGGTATGGCACTAAATATAT
>WOXC01002322.1:0-54576 GCA_011680675.1 Gymnobelideus leadbeateri | reverse complement strand
CTTTCATCCCACCTAGTACAATACGCCTTTGTAATTGGAATAATGTCTAATATGAATGCATTTGCAGATCATATACTGGACTATATGCTGTCGTGTGGGGAGGGGGGAGGGAAGTAAAGGAATTTGAAAATCAAGGAACTATGGAATTGAATCTTGTTAACTGAAACTAAACTAATAAATTAATTTAAAAAAAAAGTTAAAAGAAAAAGAAATTAATCTCCAAAAAAAAAAAAACCAAACCAAAAAAAAAATGTGCACCAATGCTTGCTGTCCATCTCAAGGTGCTCCCTTAAGTCAGTTACCTAATAAACCTTGGACTAATCACTCTGGCTTTGTGTGATTCTTTCCTTGGATTCCCTCCATCAAAAGTGGATGAAATCTAGCACTTTGCTTACCCATCCACAATGGCCAATTCTTTGAGTTCCCCTAGAGTGTTTTTCTAAGCCTAGGCTTGAAATCCTCAAAGGAAGTGGGTGATTTGTCATCATTTTCTCACTTTTCTGGGTTTGACATTCATAGAACACCAAAATTTCGGTATTGTAAGGGGCCACAGAAGCCACCCAGTTCAGTCATTGGCTGCCTGAGTTTCTCCTTGACACCCAATATAACAAGTGGTCATGTAGGCTTTGCTCAGACACTTTGTCCTCCGTTTCTGTTCTCTCTTTACCAGTCCAAAGAGCATTGTCCTGGAGGAGAAAACAGACTTTAAAAAAGTGAATCGATTTCCCTTCTCTCATTTATGCATCACTATCCTCACATCCCTTCTTTAAATCTCCACAGGGGTTTATTTGGCCTTTATTGTTGTAATTAGCAGGTAAAAAACCCCACAATTTATGGCTGTAATAAACATGTTCAGTGGTTTCGGCTTATTCTCACTTTGAGTTCCCTTATAGGACCATGCCTTGAGTTTGCATTGATCCTTGTGGACACTACAACAGAGTACAGCACTTGCCATGTTTTTGCCTTTGTTTGTACAATGTCCCTGCCCTCCACCCCAGCACTTAGCAAGGGACCTGGCCCATTTTGTTGTTTACTCATTTCAGTTTTGTAAAGTCTTCTTGACTGCATTTGGACTTTTCTTGGCAAAGATACTGGAGTGGTTTTGCTGTTTCCTGTGAATTGACTCTAAGAGGTTTCTTAAGCCAGCTCTAAAATGACACACTATACCATGGAAGTGCAGAATAAATCATAGGCCGGGGGATACTGTCAAAGCAATCCGTTTATTAATGCCGTGAGCAAGGTTTTTTATAGAGTAATAAGACAAAGAAGGTAACTATAGGTCACTAAGTTTTCTAATACTGCTTTATTCAGCTTCAAGATGCCAGATAGTGATGTCAAGTAGGCCTTGACATGTCCTTGATGTTTTGTCCAATTAAGGAGGTTCAGAATTCGAATAAACAGAATGCTCAGCATTCCAAGAAAGACCCAAGGCAATTTCTTTAGAATATTTATTCAGAATATATGTATATATAAGCAAGTGAGAAAGAAACCAGAGATAACAGAATGAGAGGCTTAAAGATAGCAGAATAAGAGCAACTATGATTAACAGTGGATATATATATATTTACAAGCATCACCATTGCTGGGAAGCACCAACACCTGACCACACAAGCTGGGGAATCCCAGGCAGAGCCTCCTCTCCGTGGGTGAGATTCCAATTTGGGGTCTGAATCTTACAGTTTAAATAGTTCTGGGAACAAAGAAGGTTTACTGCCAGGTGTTTTTTTTAGCAAGCATAGGTATCTTGTGTGAGGCCGGGGAGGGAGGCCAGTCCCTCCAAGGCCTCACCAAGAGTGATGTTTCCTTGGAGTGGCTGGTTCCAGGAGCTGGGCAGTTTTCATATCACTTCTCAAGGACCTGGCCAGGGTCCCAGGAGAGGAGTAGCCTTCAAGTTCTCAGGATCCCTCTTTTCAAATAACTCAGGATAATAGAAAAGTCATATTGAGTTGGGGCCTTGGTTTGTATAATCTTATTCCTCACAGAAGGGCTTACCTTGCCCCTACATGTTTCCATACATGTGAAGAGTATCTAAAACGTACTAATAATCATAAAAGACAGCTAACACCTTCTGGCTGAAATCCCAGAACAGGGCAGAGCCCTGGATCTTCAGGATATCAGGCAAGCTCTGAGTTATAGCCGCATCAACAGGAAAGCCAGGAACTGGCCATTACAGAATGGTCGCATCACTGGAAAACCTGGAGCTAACTTATCTAGGACCAGCCTGATTCCTGGATCAGATGTTTTGGCTCCCTTCCATTTCCTTCTCTACTTTGTCATTTCCTTAATTAAAAAAAAAAAGCCTTCATAAATGCTTCCTGAATGAAATCAAGAAGATCCAGTTGGGTTCAAATCTGTATGACCAAGGGCCAGTTGCTTCACCCCAATTTCCCCAGCTGTAGAATGGGGATATTAATATCTATGTTTCCTTCCAGCTTTGTTGTGAGACTCAAATGAGAGAATAAATGTGAGATGCTCTAGGAAAATTACAGAGCTGGTAAATAAATATCAGTTATCGATATTGTTCCCTTTTGCCTGCCCTTGCTTCCTTCTCTGTCATTTAAAAATATTGGATGATGAGTTCTTTGTCCTCTACACCACTTTAGACAACCCTCCCTTTTCCACTGTATACAAATTGTTTCTCTCTGTAGCTTTGAAATTTAATTTTTGAGTTTTCTCTTTCTTGCACTGACTTGCCTTCTTGAATTTTAGGTCGTGAATGTCTACCTATCTTGTGAATTTGCTTTCCACGTACTTTGCAGGCATGTCACATTTTCCTCTCCAATATTACACAATCTAAATAGAAATGTTCACTTTTTCCTAAGTTTCTATAATTTCTCTATGAGCAACCATTTCCTTCTTTTTGGCTGATATCTGATCCAGAGCAGCAGGCCTTTTCATTACTTCATCTTTTAAGATAAAATTATTACTGGGGCAATTCATTAATTAATTAAATTAATTAATTGAAATTAATACTGAGGCAAAGAGGAGGGAACAGATCACTTCTGGTGATCAAGAGGACACTGGTGACCTCAGAAAGAAGTTCCAGGAGAGCAACAAGAGACAGATTACATGTGTGGGAGCTCTCTCACAGGCCCACCAGAAATGCTACTGGGGCCTCACATTATTCTATGGGTCCTCATCCAAATGAAGTCACAACTCTCAAGCCCCAAGTAATGTGTTTCCTTTTACTAGTTTTCCAGAAGGCAAGATTAATTTGAAGCAAAAACATTTAATGAAATAATATAGTAAGAAAGTTGCAACTGAATTTCTTTAACTGACCCTCCCAACACACACAGCCTGTCACCCAAACCCAAAATATGGCCCCTACCACAAATATGCTAAAGAGAAGAGTGAATTATGAGGGGAATGCACACATGTGGAGAATATGTGTAGCCAGTAGACAAACATAGAGAGGTGACTCATGATTCTTACACTATAGAACAACCAATATTTTCTATTGATGTCATTACATTGATTGCTTTCCTGCTTGCTTACTTTTTCTGAGTTTTTCATCTCTGCTTCTCTGTAGTAAGAAGCACACCAACACAAAACAAAAAAAAAGCACACTTCCACTTCTCCCAGCTAAGTGGGTTATTTCTGATTGCCTCCCCCCAGCAATATTAGGAGAACTATATTAAGAAAACAAAGGCCATATTAATAACAAAAACCACAAAAATATCACGTGATTATTCCAATAGATGTAGAAAAAGCTTTTGACAAAATGCAATGCCTATTTCTGTTAAAAACATTAGAAAACCTGGGTATAAATGGAGATTTCCTTAAAATTATAAATATTTAAAATCAAAAGCCAGCATTATCTATAGAAGCCTTTCCAATAAGATCAGGACTGAGGCAAAGATGTCCATTATGACCATTATTATTCAATATTGTACTAGAAATGCTGGTGACAGCATTTAGATAAAAAAAAAACAAAGGAATAAGCTGAGGTAATGAGGAAACAAAGTTATCGATATTTGCAGATATATGATGGTATACTTAGAGAGCCAATGTTTTAATGAACAGAGACAATAACTTCAGCAAAGCTGCAGAATATGAAATAAATTTGCATAAATCCATCAGTATTTCTGCATATTACCAGCAAAATCTAGCAGACAGAGAAAAATAAGGGAAATTCCATTTAAAATATCTCCAGGTTACATAAAATACTTGGGAGCCTACCATCAAGATACACACAGAAACTACACAAACACAATTTTAAAACACCAACTTCTATAGATCTAAATTAGAGAAATGTTAAGTGCCAAAAAATACAAATTACAATGCTTCTTAAATTAATTTTATCAGTTCCATATCAACCAAACCACCAAAGGACTATTTTATGGAGCTAAAGAAAAATAGTAAAGTTCATCAGTAAGAACAAAGTCAAGCAGGAATGGAACTCAACATATCCCAACTAAAAATCCAACATTCTATCCATTGTGCCACCCATTCTCCTCTAGACGGAACTCTCCTTAAGGGGAAAAAAGTATTGAGTCAGGGTCCCCTCTCCACCCACTCTGATGCTTTAACTTCCTAAAAGAATGGAGGAAATTGGCAAGTAGGTTGGGAAGGCTTTAAGTGTTAAGCTACAAGACTGATGGTTGACTCTGCTTAAAGACTCCAAGTGAACTACAATCTGGAGGCCCAGAAAAACTGCTGTTTCATTCCCAGAGAAGTATTGTCTAGAAACGACCAAAAGTGACTCCAGGGTCAGCAAAGTACAGCTGAGGAGGAGTCATGGAAGACCAGCAGGAAGCAATGCCCAGACTAGATTAGATGCTTGGTAGAAGCCACATAGTACTTGAAACCAACAGGGATCAAAGGCCTTCCATGGATACAAGTCTGCCTAAGACAGATGAGGGGCAGCAAAATGATCTCACAAGAAGAAATTGGCTGCCCCAAAAGACTGGAGGCTGAGTTGCCCCTCCATTCTTGTGCCTGGGTCTCAAATTCGTCCTGCATATGCATCTCTACATCTCTATACTTAATTCCTTATCTTGGTCCACTCTTCTCCACAGATGGTATATGTGTGTGTGTTTGTGGGACTGTGGACTCTGGGCTTCTAGGTGAAATGTTTTATTATGACTAATTAAATCCTTTTGCTTTGAATTAATTGGGTCCTGTGGCTGACTAGCAAGCTGACATTTTTTCTGGGAGTGTGTTGTGTGCGGGGAGGGGGGGGTGGGGGGGAGGGGGGGGAGGGGATTCCTTCCCCACTCATCTCCACCTCTCAACATTGTGATCTTTTTTTCAATGAGCAAACTCAGGCCCCACCTCCTCTGGGAAGGCTTCCCAGATTCACCTGGGTGTTAACTGCCCCATTCTTTGTCAAATTATCTTCTATTGATTTATGTAACTTGGGAGATTTGAAGATGTCGAGGACAGGGAAGTTCCATTTTTGTCTTTGTATACTCAATGCCTTGAATGGTATTTTACAGGTAATACACGGACTTGACAACTGTCACTGAACTGATCTTCTGTTTGGAATTTATGCCATTTCTTGGCTTAATTAATACAAGCTACTCTCCTTGAATTCTAGCGTTTGGCCAAACTGGACTCCTTGCTGTGGTTTGGACCCTTAATTCCATCTCCCTTCTTCGAGGACTTCATACGGCCTGTCCCGTATGCCTGGTAGACTCTTCTTCCTCACCTCCACCTTTCAGAATCCCCAACCTCCTTCACAGTTCAGATGACAGTCCACTTCCTACGTTTGGCCTTTTCTAATGCCCCCCCCCCCCCCACCCCAACTCCATTACCTTGCACATGTTTTTAGGATGGCCAACAAGCGTTTATCAAACTCCTACTAGGAGCCAAGCACAGTGCTAAATCTGTCGGATCCAAAGAAAGGCAAAAACAGATTCCGCTGATAGTGCTGATACATGAACGTGTCTCCACCCAGAAAGGAAGCTTTTTGAAGGCAGGGTTGCATATGCGGCTTTGTCTGTGCATCCTCTAATAAAGGTCACTTATAAACGCCTGTTGGTTGATTGATTGAACCCTGTGCCCCTCAGGGAGGCAGGCTGAGAATTTGGGAGGTGGGGAGGGAGGGACCAATTCTTCCACGGGCCCTACTTCGGATCCTCTCCACAGCGTGTCCGCGGAGGGATCCCAGTTTACCCCTTTGTTCAGTTCTGGGCTGGAGGTGGAGACCAGCTGGAGAAGAGACCTGTTTTTCCAGATGGATGAGTGGCGAGAGAGGGCGGAGTCCGTAGGGTGAGCGAAGCCCGAAAAAAACAAAGACTGGAGACTTAGAGTCAGAGATGAGGGTCAGAGATCCCCAGAAACAGAATGACCGAGATAGACAACGAGGGGCTCTGACAGACAGGCTCGTACGGGGTAGGGTACGGAGACCTAGGGTGGGGTCCTGGGGTCTGGATTCCAGTTCCCTTCTGCCCTCGATTCCCTCAGGGACCTTAACTCAATCAGTAAATTAATACGCATTTATTACCAGGGGCTGGGGAGCCATTGTCTCTGGCCTTCAGTTTTCCCACTTGTAAAATAGAGGTGGGAAGAAGGGTGCAGGTTAGATTCAGTGCTGTCTAAGGGCCCCTCCAGCTCTGACATTCCCTGTTCTAGGAACCTGATCTAGACATAGGAGTCTCCAACAATGACAGGGTGAACGGGCCTAGCTGAACAAGCTCCCAGAAAGGGCTCATAACTTGTTCCCTTCCCTTATGGTGAGAGTCTGACCTCTGGTCATCTTTTATTGCAGGAGTAGCCTCTCTGAGCCCCAGAAGTCCCCAGGCTCCAGCCCTGCCACCCAGACCATGGCGCTGAGCCAGGCAGAGTCCAGGCCAGTGATGGCAGCAGGGTCTGTGCTGCCTCAGCTCCCTGAGGGTCTGGCTGCTCTCACCATCCCCATCCGACTGGATGCCCTCTCCTACCTTCTCCACAGTGCCCTGCTTGGGGCCTACAGCCTCAGGCCAGGTCCAGCCCTTTGTCCTTGTCACCCAAACCCTTGCTGTGCCCGACCACCAGCCTCGGATCAGCCAGCAGCCCAGGATCCACCCAGACCAAAGTGGACCAGAAACCAGAGCCAGAGGGGAGCTCTTTGGCCAGGGGAAGTGGGGCCCATGGGTAGCAGAGGGCTGGAAGCCCCTTTAGGCACTACCAAGCAGAACCAGAGGGAGCGCCCTTCACCCATTCGACCTCCTATCAAGGACCAACGTCGAAGATTCCCTGCTCCACCACTAAAGCCCAAGGAGGAGCGAGAGAGCAAGTACCACCAGTGGAAAGCTGTTGCTGCTTCTGCCACACCACCCCCAGAGGAGTGGGAAAGAGAATACCAGCGCTACAGGCCCCTTGCCCCGCCAGCACAGCCCAAGGAGGATTGTGAGGGCAGGGACCACCATCAAAGGGCCCCAGCTGCCGAAGACTGGGAGAGTGAGTACCAGGAAGCCCAGAATCCCACCACACAAGGCCCCCAAGATGCTACCTTGGTCTGCTCTGAGAATGAGCTCCAGGACCCTGGGAATAAGGAGATGGGATGCTCAGGCCCCCCAACCCTAAGGGGACACCTCCTGTCCAGTGCTTGGAGTGCCTCCCCAGCTTTGTAGGTGGGTTAGGAAGGCTGGAGTTGCTGTCCTCTAGAAACCCAGCTATAAAGCAGACCTGGTCATCCACAGTCCTGAAGCTGTTCCCGTCTTTGATCACACCCCCACCCACACAGTCACAACCCTCTTCCCACCTTCATTCCCATTCCCCATACCCACTCCCATCCCTGATTCTGACCCTAGATAAAGGTCTCCCGCCACCCCCCCTCCCCAAAGAATGGGTATCCACCCCCCATTTGGCCAGCTGGTCTGTGCATCTGGTGGTCCCTTCTTTGCCCTGTCTCTCCTCACAATTTATGTTTAATGGGGACCTGACTTTAGGCATGCTAATCCTAATTCTGGTCCCCAGTAAAGGACCTGGGCATTTTAATTCTCATCACTGCCCCCATCAGGGATCCCTGCACCTTAATCCTTCAGAATTTGAGCCTCTAAGAACCCAAGCATCCTGCCCTCCAAGTCCATTAATAAAACTGTTCTGATCAGTCCTTTCTGTGTCCTGGGTATCTGAGTCTTGGCAGCAGAGGCTTAACCAAGAAAGGAGAATATTCTGGAGCTGGGAGGGGCCAGGTAACTATGTGGGTCACAAATCAGCTGAGGGAGCTCAGAGGAAGGCAGGGGAGGCCTGAGGAGCCGAGGGTGGGGGCCTACTCTTCCCCCCAAATCAGTTGTCTCAGCAACTCCCATTTAGGGCCTGCTTTGCCAACTCAGCAACTCTAGGGGACTAGAAGCTACTGGTGCCTGGGCCTATTGTCCTGAGGGGTTAAGGGATTTGGGGGCACCCAGGGGAGGGCATTCAGGAAGGGCTGGGGCTGGGCTGGGACTCAGTCTGCACCAGGGGGACGTGATCATCGGAGGGTTCAGCACCATCTCTGCGACCAAGGTATGGAGCCAGGCATCAGCTCCTATACTAGGAGACATAGGCAACTAAGAACCCAATCCCAATCCCTGTTGAGGGCCCAAGAATCCTGGATCCCCACTATTCCCAGGTCCTCCTTCAGGGACTCATATCCCCAATTCTACTACCACCACTATCTTGGGGCCCCAAGCATCTAGTTTGCCCAGCTCCCTTGGGGGCTGCCAAGATAACCAGTTCTCCTAACAATACAACCCTAGGCACTCAGGGGTCTGCACCCCCCAGCCCCAAACAACTAAAGGCTGTAGGTATCCAACATCCTCCACCTTGGAGATCCAGGTGTCTTACATCTTTGGACCCTAGAGACACCAAGGTATCTAGTTCAATAGCTCATGTACCCAGGGGACCTAGAACCCAGCCCATTCTCCCTCAGAAAGCAGGCATCTTGATGCCCCAACCTCTGCCCCTCTAGGGACCCAACCTTACTGGTTCCACCACTCCACCCCTTCCAGGATTTAGACAGTTAGACCCTGTCTAGCATGTGTTTTCTTTGTACCTTCTGGGACATTCAGATGGCCAACCCCACCTCCTCCCAACCCAGAACATGCAAGTTTGGTGGAACTAGGTGTCTCCCTGTCCCTCTCATTCTCACCTCCCTAAAGGACCTAAACATCCCACACCTCTGCCATTAAACTGTCAGACACAGAGTCCATCACCAGACCTTGGCCTCCATCAATATCAGGTCTACAAGGACCCTTGGGTCCTTGGCATTCTTGGGTTATAAAACCCCCAGCTCCCACCTTCCAAACAACCCCCAGCAACCCAGGCATGCCGCCTCTGCCCTTTTGGTGATCAGGGCCCTTAGGTCCCTAGTACCTCCAGGACTGGGAGTCTAGTCCTAAAGCCAAGCACCTGATCTCCGTAGCTGGCTCACCTCTCTTTTTCCTCTTCCCCTCACACTCCTCCCTCCCCCAGGACACCATGTACAGCTTCATGGGCGGGGGCCTCTTCTGTGCCTGGGTGGGGAACATCCTCCTGGTGGTTGCCACAGCTACAGACCATTGGATGCAGTACCGGCTGTCTGGGGCCTTCGCCCACCAAGGCCTGTGGCGCTATTGCCTCAGCAACAAATGTTACCTGCAGACTGAGAGTATTGGTAAGAGGGCTAGGGTTGGTTAGGTGGGGGCATTCTCATCTGGGCCCCGGGCAAAAGGCTGCTGGGACACTGGGTACTTGGTTATAACTGGATAGCTCAGGCCAGGCAGGCACCAGAGAAGACCAGAGCAGATGGACAGGTACAGAGGCTGGGGAGATTCAGAGATGTGTGGATTGTCAGAGCTGGGTGGCTCTAGGAGAATCTCAGAGTGAGGAATGTTGGAACAGAATGTCAAAGCTGGGAATCCCCTTAAAAGAGAAAATGTCAGGAATGAGGGTAACCTTAGAACAGGGAATGTCCTGACATTGGAAGGGCCTTAGATCAGGGAATGTCAGAGGTGGGAGGGCCTTAGAAGAGGGGATGGCAGAGCTTGGATGACCTTAGAAGAGGGGATGGCAGAGTTGGGAGGGGCCTTAGAACAGGGAATGAAACCTAGAACTGAGAGGAGCTTCAGAGATGATCAGTCCAGTCTTCACCTGAAGCAGTGATTTGGCAAAAAGAACGGGAGCCTGGAGCTGATAAAGCAGAGTTCTGGCTCACTGCTGTGCAGCCTCAGAAAAGTACTTCAGTCCTTTGGGCCTCAGTTTCCTTCTCTGTAAAACTGCTCCCAGCCCCCACTACCTTGTGAGGCAAAAGCTCTGTCCACCTCACTTGTCCCTACTAACACCATCCGCCAGCTGCCAACCAGCCCTCCTCAGGCTCAGATCTGACTGTGCTGCTGCTCTCCTGTCCCGGAGCTGCAGTTGCTCCCTGTTGTCTGTGAAAGGTAGAGCAAGTTTCTCCATTTGCCTCTTAAAACCCTCTGCAGCCAGGGGCGAACCTGCCTTTCCCAGGTAATTTTACATTATTCCACTCCACATGTGTGCCATTCTGGCCAGACTAGAGGACTAGCTGTTTCCACCCAGGACACCCCAGCCCTCCTCTCTGGCATAGGCTGCCCCCAATGCCTTGAGAACACGCTCTCCTCCTCTGGGAGCTCCTTATGGAGACTTTCGACACTCTCCCCTTATCCCCCGGAACCTTAGTGTCTAGCAATGCACCAGCAGAAAGAGTGTCCAGCCTGGAGTCAGGGAGATCTGAGCTCAAATCTGGACTCAAACACTTACTAGCTGTGTGACCCTGGGCAAGTCACTTAACTTTGGTCTGCCTCAGTTTTCTCATCTATAAAATGGAGATGATAATAGTAACCTACAGTGTAATACTGATATAATATCTGTGAAGCATTTAGCATAGTACCAGGCACATAGTAGGTGCTTAATAAATTCTTGTTTCTCTTCTCTTCCCTTCTTTCCTTCCTTCCTAGCATTAAGGGAAATGGGAAAGGCTTCTTTCAAAAGGTGACATCTTCCTTCCTTCCTTCCTTTCTTCATTCTTTTTCTCCCTCCCTTCCCCTTCCTTTCCCTTCCTCCCTCCCTCCCTCTCTCCCTCCCTCCTTTCCTCCCTCCTTCCCTCCCTCCCTTCCTTCCTTCCTTCCTTCCTTCCTTCCTTCCTTCCTTCCTTGTTTTCTTCTTTCTTTCTTCCCAACAAATTAAATCTATCCTCAAATTTTCCTGAAACATTTGGCACATATCTCTGCCTATATATCTACCACCATCACAATCTATTTTGTAGCATGCTTATCCATGTACAGTAAATTACTGAGCGATCCTGGAATCTATTGAGAGAGCCATGATGAAGAAATAAAGAATGAGAAACAGATATAGGAAAACTGAGAGCCAAGGAGAAATAGAAACAGGAATCGAATGGTAACAAAAAAGAAGAGACAGAGATAGCAACAGAAACTAGAACATTGAGGTAGAGATAGGGAAACAAAGAGGCAAAGAAATATACAGGAGGAGGCAGAATGGGGAGACAGAGAGAGACATGCTCAGGGAAACAGAGACAGAAAGATGGGGGCGGGGAGCAAGAGAGGTTGTAGACATAAACAGATAAATTAAGTAATGGGAAGCACACACAGACAGACAGAGGCAGAGACACAGAGAAAGAGAGAGACAGAGAGACACAGGGAAACACAGAGACAGAGAAGAAAGGGGGAGAGAGAAGGAGAGGGAGAAAGGGGGAGAGGAGGAGGAGGAGGAGGAGGAGGAGGAGGGTGGAGGTGGAAGAGGAAAGAAAGCAGAGAAAGGTGGGAGAGTGAGGAGGGAAAAGAGAGGAAAAGACAGAGACAGAGACAGAGAAGGGGAGGGCAGGAAAAAAACCCTAGGGAAACTCAGATGGAGTCAGAGAAAAGATAGACAAATAAACAGAGAGAAAGAGAGAATTAGAAACAGAAATAAGTCCTATCAATCGAGGTGAAACAGCTCACAGGACAGGAAGGCAATAAATGTAGAGGACACTCAGGTTACAGTTAGAGGGACCAGGTCAGGGTGAGTGACATTAAGCTCCTCCTCTGTGCTGGGTACTGTGCTCAATGCAGGGACTACAAAGAAAGGTTAAGAATCAGTCCCTGCTCTTGAGCCCACCAAATCTCAGGAGGCTCGTGCCAACAGGCACCAACAGGTAAATTGGAGGTGATCTCAGGGAGGAAGCACTAGGATTAGCATTGAGGGAGATGGGAAAGGCTTCTAACACAAGATGGGGTGTCAGCTGGGACTTGAAGGGAAGCAGGAGGCGGTGATGAGGAGGGAGAAGGACATGATGGTGCAGCCTAGAAATAACGTTAGGACACTGGTCTTTACTGCTCAAAGAAACCTTGGATCACCCAGGACAACCCAAAAGGACAAGGACTAGTCTCCATTCTCCCCCACTTCCAGCACCATTTGCCTCTTGGGGTCTCAGCTCCCCTACCTGCAAAACAAGGGATTTGCTTTAGAATTTTGATCTCAAAGGTCGCTCCGCACTCTGAGGCTCCAGGATTCTATACCTTCAGCTCTAATATCAGACCTGAGGTTTACTTGTTGTGTGACTCCAGATAATCCCTTCCTCTGAGATGCTGCTGTTTCTCCTGTTTCTCCATATGGAGAAGACAGATGACGAGTTTCTGCCCAACTTCATGGGATTTTTGTGTGGATGCAAGGAGGTAACATTTGCATAAGGCTATGTGTGTTAGGGGAATAGAATGAGCTGGTTAATGCATGTGAAAAGGGCTTACATAAATGTTGCTTTTTTCCATTCTCATTATGGGAATGAAAGGGAATCATAGTTGCTGTGAATGTGATGTTGGATATGTTTGGTGTTTTGTTAGTGACATCACATTCCTATACATTTCCTAACAGCCCTGTGAGGGAGTTAGTACAAGTATGAGGCAGCTGGGAGGAACAGTAGTCAGACTCAGAGTCAGGAAGACCTGAGTTCAAATTCTGCTTTAGAGTCTTTTGTAACAATTGCTTTCATTGGTCTCAGTCTCAATTCATTGGTCTGTAAGATGGAAATGATGGCACCAACCTCCTAGGACCTCTGTGAGCATCAAATGATATATAAAGTGCTTTGCAAGCTTTAAGTGCTATATAAAATTAGTTACTATTGCCAGTTAGAAGTTTGGGGAGGGGATGGGACCTCTCAGGATCACAGAATCTCAAAATTAGAAGAGGCTTCTGGGGCTTTCTCTTTCAACCAACATATGAAAAAAACCTCTCCCTAGAACACACCCAAAGGGAGTCTTCTAGCTTCTTCTTGAATACCTCCAGGGGTCAGGGGACTCACTACCTCCCAAGGCAGCCCATTTCACTTTGGGGCAGCTTTTATTGTCAGCAAGTTTCCCCTGACCAGCAAAAACAAAAACAAAAAAGAACCGGGATCCTTCTCAAACAAACGTCTTCTACCTTCCACTGATGGAATTGACTTCTTGAACCCAAGTTTCGGACTTTACATTTATCCCTCATTAATTTCATCTGAGGAGATTCAGCTACATTAGTCTACCTGGTCAAAATCTTTTTGGATGCTGTCTCTGTCATGCTGTGTGTTGGTCATCCCTTCCCTGAAAACTGAGCATGCATGCCATCCAGTTACTGTCAAAGCCAGGAATGAGAATAGGGATTAAAAATCATTTGAGATCATTCTTAGAGACTATGAAAGGTGATTTAAAAAAATCTGAACAATCCTGTCAAGCTAGGGAAGCTTAAGCCCAACAGTAACCTTGATAAGTGTTGAGAGGTTCATCACCAAAAAGGCTGGCCAGAGGGGACCAAGTTCTCAGGGAAAACCACTGATCCTGGAGGATTAGGGAGGGTTTCCCCACAGGTTGTGCCTATGCTGAGCTTGGAAGGAAGAGAAAAATTCCAGAGAGTACAGATAAAGAAGGGGGAATGACCTATGGCTTTGCAATGATCTGGAGGAAGCTGAGAAAGCTCTCCCCACTCAATCTAGAAATGTGGAAGGGTTATTGGAAAAAAAAGCAGAAAAGGGCAGCCCTTCTAGTTGGCTCTGTAGAGAAGCAGCTGCACCTGGATACCTATCATGCCTCCACCATAGACCAGTTTGTGATCCTAGACAAATCATGTAGCTTCTCTCTAAAACTTGGGGTTTTGTGGAAAGAACACAGAATCTAGAGTAAAAAAGACTTGGGCTTGAGCTCTAGATCTTCCATTTAATGACATGAGACCTCAAGCAATTCATGGAACCTCTCTTGGCCTCAGGCCTGAAGGCCTGCTGCTGCTGAGAAAATAAAATGGCATTGTGTATGGAGAGGACTTTGGGAACTTTTACACTCTAGAGGATTTTAACATTTAATTGTTGTCATTAAACACTGGACTGGATAGTCAGTGTTTTATCCTGTAGGTAATCGGGAATCACTGGAAGATTATGAGCAGGGGAGGGAGGGTCAGGAGGATTACTTTGACAAATGTGTGAGGAAAGAAGAGACAGGATAGAGGCCCTGTCAAGTGCTCCAGAGGCTGAGAAAAAGCCCCTGGATATAGTAATGAGAAAGTCATTGGTAACCATGGGAAAAGGCAATGTCAGGAGACTGGTGGGAATGGAAATCTGTTACTGGTGATAAAGCTAGGTGAGATTTATACTTGAGATAGAGAATTATGGGTGGGGAGATCATGTTAGGGAAAGGAGAGAGTATTAGGGCTAAGAGAGGTCACAAATGGGCAGTGGTAGTAAGGAGCCAATGACTTAATGGCCCAATAGGGTATGTTGGGGAATAGGGAGATAGAGTTGTGGGAGTGGGGGAATAGAGTGGCTGGATACTCCACCCCAGCAAGACCCCAACATGCTGTGGCTGGAGCCCAAGAGTGGAAGGAGTGAGCAGTTGTTAACTTTTGAATAGCATATTGGAATGCAACCCGGGCCTTCATGATCTTGGCTGCCCTCTGCTGCTTTGCGGGTATTGTCATTGGGATCCTGGCCTTTGCCCAGCTGCCCACCTTCCACCGCCTCACACGTCCCTTCTCAGCAGGCATCATGTTCTTTATTTCCAGTAAGTGACCAACCTTTTCCCTCCTCCCTCTCCCACCTGGCCTTTTCCTGGACCCACTCAAATCAGTGGGAATCCTAAGAACAACAATGACCCTATATAAGTCCTTATTCACATGCCATCCCCATCCCCAAAGGGGATGCCATCCCCTAATCTAGAATCAAAGATTCTAGCCCCATCCCCTCATTCTTTACCACAAACCCATCACCAATCCCATTGCCATCCCTATTCTTAATCATGTTTTCCATCACCATCTCTAACTCCATGGACATAGAGCCAGTGACCCCTAGTCCATGCCCTCATCCTCTGCCCCCCCTTTTCAGCTCCTACCCTACCCCATCCTACCTTACCCCAACTGCATCCCCAAATCCATCCCAGTCCCTATGGCTACATTTACCCTCATTCTCCTTCCCCATCCCAATTTCTACCCTAACACTTCCCATTTGCACCCCATCCTTGCTGGGACTTTCCTTTATGTCCCAGCTCTCTTCGTCCTTCTTGCCATGGCCATCTACACTGGAGTCACTGTCAGCTTCCTGGGCCGGCGCTTTGGTGACTGGCGTTTCTCCTGGTCCTACATTCTGGGATGGGTGTCTCTGCTCATGACCTTCTTTGCAGGTAATGGTGGGCCAGACTGAGAGGGAAGCTATCAGTCAGGGCTTGTGGGAGAGGCTGTGGTGAATTGGTGGGGCTGAGGTGGGTCTGGATCCTTGGTCTGGCTTCCCTCAGACCCTCTGTCTTTGCAGGAATATTTTACATGTGTGCCTACCGAATGCATGAATGTCGACGCCTGTCTGGGCCTCGCTGAGTCCTGGCATCCTCCATGGAGCCCTGGATACTCCCTGTCCCTGACCCCAACAATACATCCCCCACCCTCCCATTTACACTGGGATCTGACATCAATGAAGGCAGAAGGAACAGGAAGTCTGGGTCCCTGAGGGGGTGGGGGTAGGGTGGTCCTGATGCTTGAGTCTCTGAGGGGGGTAGAGCTGGGTCTTGCAGAGTCAGGATACCTGAATCTGGGGGAGGGGTGAGAGCTGGGGCTCAGACCCCCCCAGGGCCAGCCACAGGAGCTGGATATCTGGGTTCCCAAAGAATTTTGGGACAGGAGTCTGAATGTCTGGGAGCTAGATTGAAGCAGGGGGGAGGGAAGAATGGAAAGGATTGTTCTGACCTCTAATAAAGCTACTGTGAAGTCCACTTGTGGTCTCTGAGTCAATATTTATACCAGCGATTATTGGGGTCCTTGAGTGAGAAGATGAAGATGGCCCAATCCCTAAGGGAGCTAGTGACTGGGAGTCAGGAAACCTGCATGCCTGATAGGGCAGACATGGGGTTCAGGATGCCTGGGTCTCTGGGAGAGGGGCTGAGGATCAAGATATCTGTACCTCTGAATGGGGTTGAAGTGGACAGAGGGACTGAGTTGCCCAGGTCACTGAAAAGGTGGGGGCTGGGGAACAGTGTTCCGTGGCAGTTGAGGGAGGTATCTGTGGAGGAATGGGGTTCTGACCATCATCAAGGTGGTGCTGAGCCAGGTGGTCCAAAATGAATCTCAATTTACTCCTCGCCATGCCCGGTCTCCTTTTCCTCAAGAGTATGGCCCTCCTGGTCATGACATTCTTTGTCCCATACTGGGCTCTTTTCTACCATGACAAATATGAGTCCTTGGTGGTTGCCAACCCGTGGATTATATGTGTGAGGAAACAGTGTAACTTCATTAAGAACATTGGTAAGATCCCCAGACCCCCATCTTCACCTCTGCATTCTCAGCCTCCTTCTTTTGCTGCCTCTGAACCTGTCCCCTTCAGTTTGTGACTCCATTTCCTTCCCTCCCCTTATATGTGAGTGGTCTCTAGTCTTGGTATGTAACTGGTGATATGTCTTTCAATGTCCAACATCTCGCCTATGATACAGGACTTCCAACCTGCAACAGGTGGCACGGAATAGGTGCTAATCCCTGACTTTCTAAACTGACCCTTTGCCTTTCATATCTACCGAGTGTCTGACGCTTGTTCAATAGCTTCTTGCCAGTAATGATCCCCAAATGGCCCTTAGCCCCCACATCCTCAGGACCTGACCCCTCTGGGGTTTCAGCCCTCAACTCCACCTCATGGCCAGTTCCTTGCCCAGAGAGGTGGCCAGTGGCCAGGGGTTAGAAGATGAGATGAAGGTTAATTGCACTGGGGAAAACTAATTGGTAAGGTTGGTTGATCCTTGATGAGCAGTGCTGAGGCGAGTGTCCAACTCAGGTCTTCCTGACTCCAAGACCCCCCCACTCTGGTCACTGACTGAGAGCTTTCACTCTGTCACTAGAGCCTTTTGAGGCTCCTTGTCGTGACCAGGTTTAAGTCCATATAAATAAGGGGAGATAAAAGAAGGAAGCAGGGATTTATTAAGTGGCTACTCTGTTCTGGGCACCATGTTTGGCGCTTTCTAAATATAATTTTATTTGACTCTCAGAAAAACCTCAAAGGGAAGTGCTGTTATGATGCCTCATTTTATAGACTGGAAAACTGAGACTGAGAGATGTTAAGTGACTTATCAGTCCAAAGCTGCACAGACAGTGAGTGTTGGGTCAAATCTGAATTCAGTTCTTCCTCCGTCCATTTCTCTATCCCGTGTTCTCTATCCTAGTGGTCAAAGTAATAAGATCAAAGGAGATATTAAAACTAAGTGCTCAGGGGGAAATTTGAGGAAGGCAAGGACACTTATGGTTGAGGGGAGATGGGGAGATGGGGGGAAGGGTTACAGAGTAACTGTAGACTTGGACCTAAAAAGTGGGGAGGATGGACTATGTGGATGCACCAAGCACAGGAAAAGATCAAGAAACAATAACAAGCCCAGTTAAGATGAACTTGGAGTGTGTGAAGAGTGTGAAATAAGGTAGGTGGGAGCTTGATTGTAAAGGGTCTTAAAGACCAAGCTGAAAAGTTTGTATCTTATCCTAGAAGTGAGTGGGAGCCACTGAAGACTTCTGAGCAGAGGAACACAGGATTTTGAGCTAGAAGTGAATTGAGAGATTATTTAGTACCATCAAGTAACATGCTGTAAAGCCACACATCAGCAGCTTTCCAGAGGACTGCTGCTATGAACAGCTTTCAAGATTCTGATTACACAGTATAGTGAACACTTTATTTATTCAATGACAAATCAGAGCAAAACATTCACAGAAAATCAAGGCACAGCATTCACAATGTTACAATTTATCACGGAAAACAAAATACAGCATTCACAATGACTTATCACCAAAGTGGTCACCATAGTTTTCACCAAAGTACAATCATTTAGTAACTCAATTATTCAAATATCCTTAAGGGACACAGAATATAAAAGTCAAAGTACTCCACTCCTGGGTAGTACATCAGTTTAGTCGATCACAGAGTCCTTAATGCAATCACAAAGTACAATCACAAATAAATTACAATTCCATCAGTTATTACTCAACAGAATATAATACAATTCAGCAGATAATGGCTTCCAGCTGTCTGCCATTGCATCCATACCTAGTTAGTTACTAGAGAGGGAAGTACCAACATCTGGGTTTTCAAAGCCGGGGCTGGGGGGGGTGTGTCTCAACACCTGCCCAGGGTCTCTTCTGGCCAAATCACACAACTCTTCCCAAAGTGAGTGTCAAAGCAAAACCTCCCATCAGGGTCAGTCAGGGTCACTAACTACTCAGTATTCACGGAGAGGTCTTTTCATCTTGACTCGGGGCAGGTTTTCAGCTTCCATGGTTTCCTTTCCATGGTCCCATCTCCTACCTGAATCTGCCAAACTCACCTGGGTTCCACTCATTTCACTCTTGATTATTTCATGCAAGCCTTTCCATGTTTTCCTTAAACCAACTTGCTCATCATTTCTTATAGCACAATAGTATTCCATCACAATCATGTACCACAACTTATTTAGCCATTGTCCATTTGATGGGCATTCCCTCAATTTCCAGTTCATTGCCACCACAAAGAGAGCTACTATAAATATTTTAGAAAATAGAGGTTCTTTCCTTTTCCCCCCAATCACCTTGGGAAAGAGAGCTAAAATAGTATTGTTTGGTCAAAGAGTATACACAGTTTTATAACTCTTTGGACATAATTCCGGATTGCTCTTCAAAATGATTGGATCAGTTCACAGTTCCACCAAAAGTGAATTAGTGTCCTAATTTTCCCACATCTCCTCCAACCTCTCTTTTCCCCCTTCTACCATTTTAGCCAATCTGGTAGTTTTGAGATATCTTAAAGTTGTTTTAATTTGCATTTCTCTAATCAGTAATGATTTAGAGCATTTCTCCACATGATTAGATATAGTTTTGATTTCTTCATTGACAAACTGCTTAGTCATATCCTTTGACCATTTATCAGTTGGGGAATGACTTATATTCTTATAAATTTGATAAAGTTCTCCATATTTTTGTGATATGAGACCTTTATCCAAGAAACTGTCTATAACCCCCCCCCCCCACAATTTTTGGCTTTCCTTCTAATCCTGGTTACATTGGCTTTATTTGTACAAATTCCTTTTCAATTAAATATAATCAAAATTATCCATTTTACAATGCTATCTCTTATTTAGTCATAAATTCTTCTCCTATCTATAAGTCTGATATGTACTATTTTCCATATTCTTCTAATTTTCTACCTAGGTCATGTATCCATTTTGACCTTATCTTGGGTCTTAGTAAATGGTGTAAGATATTGGTCTATGCCAAATTTCTATCAGATTGTTTTTCAGTTTTCCCAAGCTTTACCAAATAGTGAATTTTTATCCCAAAAGTTTAAATCTTTACATTTGTTAAACATGAGGTTACCATAATTGTTTACTACTGTGTAGTAAATACTGCGTATTGTCTAATCTGTTCTACTTATCCACTTTTCTGTTTCTTAGCCAGTACGAGATAGTTTTGATAATTACAACCTTATAATATAGTTTTAATATCTGGTACTGCTAAACTTCCTCCCTTTAAATACTTTTTTCCCATTAATCCCTTTGATATTCTTTATCCTTTGTTCTTCCGAGTGAATTGTTATTTTTTCTAGCTCAATACAATAATCTCTTTTTTGGGTAATTTAATTGGGGTAGCATTGAATAAGTAGATTAGTTTAGGTAAAATTGTCATTTTTATTATATTGGATCTGCCCATCCACAAACAATATTTCTCTAATTATTTAAATCTCTAATTATTTAAATCTGGCTTTATTTGTATGAAAAGTGTTTTATAAGTATATTCATGTACTTCCTGGGTTTATCTTGGCAGGTGTACTCCCAGGTATTTTATTATGTCTATGGTTATTTTAAATGAGGTTATCTCTGGGTGGCTACATGGTGCAGTGAATAGAGCACTGGCCCTGGAGTCAGGAGGACCTGAGTTCAAATCTGGCCTCAGACACTTAACACTTACTGGCTGTGTGACCCTGAGTAAGGCACTTAACCCCAATTGCCCTTCCAAAAATAAATAAACAAACAAACAAATGAATGAATGAATGAATGAACAAATAAAAAGAAGTTATCTCTTCTTGTAGGGTTTTGTTCGTGATATATAGAAATGCTGATGATTTATGTGGGTTTATTTTATATGCTGCTATTTTGCTAAAATTATTGTTTCAATTAACTTTTTAGTTAAATATCTAGGACTTTCAAAGTGTAACATCATATCATCTGCAAAAAGACTTAGTTTTGTTGCCTCATTGCTTGTTCTCATTCCTTTAATTTCTTTTTATTCTCTTATTGCTATTGCTAGTATTTTTAATACAATATGGAATAATATTGTTGATAATGGGCACCCTTGTTTTACCCCGATCTTATTAAGAAGACTTCTAGCTTATCCCCATTACAACTAATACTAAGAATGAGTTTTGTCATTATTTTGTCAAAAGCTTTTTCTGCATGTGTTGGGATAATCTTATGATTTCTGTTACTTTTGTTACTGTTATAATGAATTATGTTAATAGTTTTCCTTATGTCAAACCTCCCCTGCACTCCTGGTATAAATACCATTTGTTCACAATGTGATGTATTGTTAAGAGTCCCTTGACTAGAATTTTATTTAGGATTTTTGCATCCATATTCACTAATGACATCAGCTTATAATTCTCTTTTTCTGTTTTTGCTCCTGCTTTAGGAGTCAGTACCATATTGGTTTCGTAAAAGGAGTTTGGTAGGACTCCTTTGTCTATTGTCCCAAATAGTATATTTAATATATTGGAAGTAGTTGATCATTAAATGTTTGGTGAAGTTTACTCATAAACCCAAACTTGTAAATTTACTTAATGTTTTTTCTTGGAAGGTAACTTATGACCTATTCAGTTTCTTTTTCAAAAATAGGTTTATTTATATAGTCTATATCCTTTTATGTTAATTTAGATGGTTTATATTTTTTAAATGTTCCTCCATTTCACTTAAATTGTTAAATTTATGGGCATATAATTGGGTAAAATAACTCCTAATATTTACTTTCATTTCCTCTTTATTAGTGGTATAGTCAATCTTTTCTTTCTCTATACTAGTGATTTAGTTTTCTTCACTCTTTTTTATCATGTTAACCAATGTTTTATATATTTTATTTTCATAAAACCAACTCCTAGTTTTATTTATTGTTTTTGTATCCAGTTTTACCCTTAATTTTTTATAATTTTCAATTTGATGTTTAGTTGGGAATTTTTAATTTGTTCTTTATCTATTTTTAAAATTGCATGCCCAGTTTGTTGGTCTGCTTTTTCTCCATTTTATTGATGAAAACATTTGGATACAAAATCACCTCTGATTACTGCTTTTGCTACATCCCATAGATTTTGGTATTTTGTCTCATTATTATCACTTTAATAAAATTATTTATTATTTATATTATTAAATATAATTATTTATTATGACTTGTTCTTTAACCCAGTCATTTTTCAAATTAGCTTTATATAGTTTCCAATTAATTTTAAGTATTAAAATTATTTTATTTATTTTGTTATTAAGTATAATTTTGTTGCATTATGACCTGAAAAGGATGCATTTAATATTTCTGCTTTTCTGCATTTAATGATAAGGGTTTTATGCCCTAATATAGGGTTGGTTTTTGTAAAGGTACCCTATACTACTGAGAGAAAGGCACATTCCTTTCTATTTCCATTCATTTCTCTCCAGATATACCTAGATGACATGAGTCTATTCATTTTCTTGACTTCCTTTTCTTTGTGTGTTCTTTTAATGTTTGGTAGAATTCACTTCTGAATCCATTTACCCCCAGGTATTTTTTCTTAGGGAGTTGATTGATGGCTTGTTCAATTTCTTTGTCTAAGATGGGGTCCTTTAGGTATTATAGTCCCTTTCCTGTTAATCTGCAATTTGTGTTTTGTAAATATCTATCCATTTCGTTTAGATTGTTATATTTATTGTCACATAACTGAACATTAGTAATTAATTTCCTCTCCATTGGTGTTCATTTTTCATACCAGTAATTTGATCTTATTTAAAATCAAATTAATGGAGTGTTTATCTAATAAATTCTATCCCTTATTGAATGTAATTTTTATTGCATTATGATCTGAAAAGGATGCATTTAATATTCCTGGTTTTCTGCCCTGATATGTGGTCAGTTTTTTTTGTAGGTGCCAATTACTTCTGAGAAGAGGGTGTATTCCTTTCAATTCCCATTCCATTTTCTCCTGAGCTCTTTTGCATCTAACTTTTCTAAAATTCTGTTCCCCTCCTTATTTTTTGGTTTACATTTATATAGTTCTGAGAGGAGAAAGCTGAAGTACCCCACTAGCATAGTTTTTCTGTTTCCTTCTGTACCTCGTTTGACTTTCTTCTTTAAAATCCACTCCTTTCTCTGGTCACTCCTTCCCTCTTGTTGCCCCCTCCGATGGGGCCCCTCCCATACCAGTGGCCTCCCCACTCTCTGGCCCCATACCCTTTTCTCTCTCCCATGTGAGGCTCTCTCCCTCCCGCCTTCTCCTCCTGTCCAGGACAAGCTGAAGCCTGTCGTGTCACACTGCTGATCTCCATCCTGCTGTCTTTGCCGCTGGGGCTGAGTGTGCCCGCACAGTGCGTTGGAATCCTGTCTGGCTCCCTGTCGGAGACCATGCCCCTCTTCACAAGTCTCATCTGCCTGATCATCGGTGCGCAGCCGGCTCCGGTACCTGGGGAAGAGGGAAGGGGTGTGGACCTTGGGCCAAGCTGGCGAGCCCATTAGGGATGTGGGCAGTGCCTGCCGGCTGTCCCCAGGCTCGGTGTCCCCTCCCACCTCCATGCTCCAGGCCCCAGCTCTCAGCCCCAAGTCCACACCTGCCCACTGCCTCCCCAGGCCTTGACTGTCCATCCTGCCCCTCCCCTTGGTAGGTAGCACAGAACTGCTCGCCTTCATATTCTTCCGCTTCCTGTTGACCCAACTCAACTTCCTATTGAGGGAATTCTCTATGTGGCTCAACTGGCCGGCCTACGTGCTCCTGTTGTCCTCAGTGGTCTACCTCGTGGTCGGTGCGGTCCTGAAGCTGGAGGCGGGAGCCAGGAGCAGGAAGAAAGGGAGGGAATGGGGGGTGGGGGGCAGGGGAAGAGGGAAGGTGGGGGACAGAGGGAAGGGGAGGATGTTGAGGGATGGAAGGGATGGAGAAGGGGGTTACAGTAGCAGGCAGGGAAGGTACTCCAGGGAGATGTAGGGGCAAAGAAAGGGGTGTATGGCCAGTGGGGAGAGGCAGGTACAGGAGGAAGGAGGGTAAGCAGAGAAAGCATTCCTAGAGCAGGCAGAAGTAGAGAGGAGGACAGAGGGCGTAAGTGTGGACCACGGCAGCTAGGCTGGAAGCTAGGTAGACCAGAGTTCAGATTCCACTTCAGACCCTAGCCATGTGATGCAGGGGCAAAGCATTACCTCTCTAAGTCTGTTTTCCCATCTGTAAAACGGGGATAATAACAGCACGTCCCTCCCAGGGTGGTTGTGAGGATCCAATGAGATATTTGTCAATTGCTTTGCAAACCCCAAAGCCCTATGTAAATGCTATTATTATTTATGGAGGGAGAATGGGAAAGAACCCAGGGATGTGGCATGTTGAGGCATTGTATTAGGAGCTTAGTCTGAGGCCAGGGTGATGGGGGTGGATGGGAGACTGAGAAGGAATGTGGAGTGGCCATAACGGGCATGGACTTGAGCTGGTCCCCTGCTCTCAGGGAGTACAGCTGGTGCCCTCCTTTTCTCAGGGGCCCTCATCTTCCATCATCGTCTGCATCTCTCCACCTCTCTGATAAAGCCTTTGGAGAAGAAGCCACTTTCCTCAAACTCAATGCTCTCACAGATGCCTCTAGATTCTAAGAAACCAGAGAGCCCAGGAACTCTTAAGGTCTTCTGGATCCCAAAGCCCACAGAACCTCCATTATCTCCAGTGCCTTCTGAGAGTGCCTCAAAGCCCCAAAACTTTAAAACTTCCTTTTCCCATATATCCAACAGATCTGGGATCTTTGAGCAGCCTTGGGTCTCCCCAAACCCTAGAACCTCCTCATACCCCTTGGGCTTTAGGGTTCAATCATTTTTATAAGTTCCCCAACTACTGACTCCTCCGATACTTCTACTTTAAAACACACAAACCTCTAAAGTTTTGCTCCCAAGATCTCAGAGACACCTACCTCCATTACTCCCTCCCCATGACCATAACTCTCTTCCTGGATGGTAAAAATATTGAATTTTAGGAGCACTTCCCTGGTCCTGATGTTCTTGGAAGTGGAACTTCCTCATTTCCCACATCATAACTTCCCTTCCCCTGGCAAAGTAAGATTTGCCCTCTCTGTGAGATTTGTCTCCACCCTTGAAGAAAATGAGGGTGTGGACAGGAACCTGGATATTATGTGTGGTACAGCCAAGTAGACCAGGAACAGAAAGCCAGAGAACAAGGAAGATATACTGAGCTAGAAGGATGAAAAGAGGCAGACCTCAATTTCCTAGATGAAGTGCATTAAAGAAAGTCCAGGGTTTCTTCCCCAACCCAGAGTTCCACTATCATCTCAATGACCAGCTTGATCCTATGAAACCCCCATCATTAACCCCACTCCCCATCTGTACCCCTTCCTCCACCATCCCTATCTCTAAGCCCACTAAGATCACTAATGTCCTTTAAACCCACTTACTTTAGCCCCGAACCTAAACCCATCCTCTATTCTTTCCCCTATTCCTAACTTCAATTCCATCACCCTCCCCAAGCCACCTCCAACATATCCCACCCCCTTATCCATACCCATTCCCTATCTTTATCTCCACTCCTAACTCCAAGCTTTTTCATTCCCCTTCCTCTGCCATGAACTGGGGGGGGGGGAGGGAGGGGAGGTTGATGATGTCAGCCTTGGGGGGGTTGTGGAAAGTTCTTTGACAGTTTGGGCCCCTGAGTGAGTGAGGAAGATCAGAGAAGTCTGGCGGGGGGAAGGCAACTGTTGTCCCAGGGGAAAATCTGAGGGGACTAGGAGGGACCTGAGGGGACCAGGAGAGACTGGGAAGGACCTGATGGGATAAAAAGATATCTTGAACTGAATAGATGGGAAATAACTATGGAGGACAGTGAGACATCTGAGGGAAAGCAGAGAGGCAGGGAAAAATTAAGAGAAACTGGAACTGTTCATTAGGGACTGGATAAAAAGAGGAAGCAAAGCAGGGCAGGGCCAGATTGAGGGATAGTCCAGGCTCCCAGAACAAGCCTTCCTTGCACCCCAAAGCCTCTCAGCCTTCAAGAGAAAATGAAGACACAGGACTGGAATTCATTCCACCACAAGGAGGGCCTGGTAACCTTCAAAGTGGTCTTAAACACCCTTTGCTTTATACTTCTCCTCCTCACTGTGTTCTTACCCTTCTGGCTGAAGATCCAAGTGTCTCAAACTTATCTCTACATGGGCCTATGGAAGCCCTGTGGGGATAAAATGTGTGAGGATATTCTGAAGTCAGGTACATGGGGATAGGGAGGAGAATGGAGGGCAGAAAGTGGGGATGAGGATATGGAAGGAGGTAATGAATATGGAAGATAAATAAGGGATAAATGTGGAGAACAGAGATGGAGGGTAGAGAATGAAGGTGGACATGAGAATAAAGGTAAAGGATAGGGAAAAGGGGATCCCCAAGTCTACCGAACTTGATTTAAGCAACTTGGTGTCCATTCGTCTGAGAAGGTTTCTTCCTGTGGGTGGGTATGTGGGCACAGGAGACTGACCTGAGGATGTGTGTATCTGTGTATGTGTGTGATTAGCCATTGCTATCACTGCCTTTCTCCAGTCTTAATTAAGGGAGTCCAAGCACTGCTGGGCATATCCATTGTAACAGGCTTCCTGGCTTTTGTGGATATCTTCCTGATACTGCTCAATGTAGTGAATGGTAGGACATTCTTCTACCTTGCCTCTGCCCTGTGTAGCTTTGTCACTGGTAAGACACCTAGACTCCAGTGTCACTATGGAGGTGATGGGAGGCTGGACACTTGCTGTTCTGGGGTGATGACACCTTCTAATTCTCCCTGCAGCCTTACTGGGCCTTGTGGGCCAGAGCATCTTCATGGTCAGCATACAAATGATTTCTATCCATAGCATCAATCACTTTTTCTTCGAATGGGTCTTCTACCTAGGCTGGGTCACTTCCACACTGTACCTCCTGAGTGGTGAGGTGGTGATAGGGGCTGAAAAGGGCTGGGGATAGGGATAGGATTGGAAAGGGAGAACAAGATAAGGATGAGAATGGTGATGGGCCTGGGAATGAGGATGGGGTAGGGGTGGGGGTGGGTTTGGAGAAGGGGATGGGAATGGGAACTAAGAGGCCTCCCCTCTCAAAGGCTCTCTGATACTGTTGAGGAAGCCCACCAAAAGGGTGAAGCCAAGAACCAGACCAATGGTCAAGTCAATCCAAGAAAACAAGTCAACTTCCAGATGAAGGCAGTCCATCCCTCTTTCCTGGGCTGGACCTTCTTCAGCTTTCTCCCTGTATTTGTGTGTTTCAAACCTCTCAGGTTCTGGCTCTGAGTTTGCCCCTGGTGACCCCTTCCTTCATTCTAATATCTTTGCTTCCAGGACCCCTTCTTCTTTGTTGTCACTCTTCCCAAGAATCCCTTGGGAATCTACTGTGTATGGTGGGGGAGGAAGAAGGGAGAAGTGTTGTAAAGCAGTCTCCAAGCCACCCTGGTTTTCTAGCTGAGAAATCATTTGCATAAACAAAAACAGTGAATAACCAAGTAAACAGACAAACAAACAGTCTGACCAGTAGCACTTCTGGGAAATAAATGAAACCTTTGATCATCATCCCAGGCATTTCAGGTCCCAAAACCCATGAAAGCTTGGGGATTCCAGCCTCCCAAGACCCTTGGGACCCAGGTGTCTATGCTACAGTACCTTTGGCCACAGGCATCCTAGTTCCCAAGTTCCCCACTGTGTATCTGTCCCACCTTGCCTTATGCTTCCCAATGCCAAATCCTTTAGGGGACCCAAGTGTGTGTCTCTAGGCTCTATTCACTTCAGGGATCTAGGCATCTAGTCACACCAGCCCCTCCCCAGAACAGAACCAAAAGGGGTTTAGTGAGTCACTTTTACCATGACTCCAATGTTACTAGCCACATCCCCTCCTACCCACATCCTGGTGAATATGAGCTTGTTTGTGTGGGAGTGATCTCGTGCATGTGTGTGTGTGTGTGTGTGTGTGTGTGTGTGTGTGTGTGTGTGTGTGTGTGTGTAACCTCCTCATACCACCTCCAGGATACCTCCTTTCAGGCAATAGGAAGGAGAGGCTTCTTCCCTTAACACCCCATAGAATCTTCACTACCTGCTGGAATGTCAGCCTTACTTGCCTTTCCCCATATCCAGCCCCAACCAACCCCAGGCAGAGAACAGTGATGTTAGGGTTTGTGGAAAGGAGTTATCAATCTGGTGTGAAATCCCCCACCGCTTCCCTTTCCGGGACTCACACTTGGAACCCCCAATCATTTGCTAACTTGGTCAGGTCAGTCCCCTCCCACGCCCTGAAACCCAAGCATTTGGCCTCTAGTCCTTTGTAACTTCTTAGACCTCAGCTACTGGCACCCCCATCTCCCAGGAGTTCATGCTGCCCCCCCCCCTCCCAATTTTCCCTACCCCACCTACAAGATCCAAACTCCCTGTTCCTTCACTGGCTTTCACTGCCTAAGGCCCCAGGTGTCTGGCCTTCCAGTAGTAACTGCCCACCTCTGAGAATAAGGCACCCCTAATTCCTGAGGACACAAGATCAAGAATGCGTCCCTGCTGGGTGCTCGCCCTGCTATCCTCGAGCCTTGCTCTGGCTCTCCTGCTGGTAGCACTGAGTACTGATAACTGGATAGCCTCTGTAGGCCCTAACCACCAGGCTCACTCTGGACTATGGCATCCAGATTCGGATTCTGTGAAAGGTAAGAGGGCAGCCCCTGGGATTTGTGAACCTTGGGACATCCAGTTTGAGCTGAGCTGCTAGCACCCATTTGCAGATTTCATCCAGGCCACCCGAGTCTTCACCATCCTGGCTGCACTGGCAGGTTTGCTGTCTATCTCCTGTCTGATCCTTTTCATCACTCCATGTCTCTACAACCACGGTTTCAAATATGGGGCTTCTTTGAGTTTTTGCATCTCAGCCTTTGTTGCAGGTGAGCCCTATGGCAGGGGAGGGAGAATGGCAGGTTGGGGAGGAGAGAAGGGCCTCACAGTTCCCATTCACAGCCCTCTGCAGCACTGTGGGAATGGCTGTCTATACTGGAGAGCGATGGAAAGAGTCTGATGATCCTCAGATTCAGACCACCTTTGCCTGGTCCCTCTACATGGGATGGATTTCTGTCTTCCTCTTCCTTTTCACTGGTGAGTGGGGGAAATGAGGTATGGGGAATGTGTAGAGGACTAGAGAGGAAGAGAGACTGACCAAAGTAGCCCTAACTTCTTGGACCTCTAGAGGGAGGGCCCAGATCGGGAGGATGGAGGAGATGGCAGGAATGGGATGGGGGAGGGGCACATGATGAGACTTGGGGTCTTCTGGGGAGGGGAATGTCCTCTGAAGCCTCCCTCTCTCTACCACCACAGGAGTCCTGAGCTTGGTGGTGCACCGGGATGCTCCCAGTCCCAACCATGAGGCCATATGAGCTGCTCAGTGAATAAATCAAAAGTTGCCCATTGGGGTGATTTGTTTGTCATTATTCCGAATGCTAACCCTGAGTCTGAACTCTGCTTGGCTCTCAGAACTCTTCATCTCTCAGGCTTCTTTCCCCTTCCATCTCTCACATCCTTTTCCACTGTCCCTTGACTCCTTGTCCCTTGGGGTCCCACGAGGACCCACTTTCCATTCCTGCTTAACCTGTTCTCTCTTTTCTCCATCTCCCAGCCTCCACTTCCAGTCAGTCTCCCAATCTTCCATTCTGCCAAATTCCCAGTCCTTCCTATGTCCTGCTCTTCTCTCAGGGGTGATCTATACCAATACACCTTCTCTTCCAGTCTACCCCAAATCCCTGATTTTTTCCCCCATCACCCATCCATGTCTCATAGTGTTCCCCACACAGCATTTCCTTTCCTTCTTCCTCTCAGTCTTTCCCTTCTGTCTCTCATCCTCCCATCCTCCCCTTCTCCCAGTTTCTCAGGCTACCTGTTTCCAAATTTCTCCCCATTCCATTTCTCTAGTATCCCCTTCTTTAGTCTCTGCTTCTACAATATCCTCTGTTGTTCACATCCTTCTCTCCTTCCTACCAGGAGTCCTTGTGTCCAACCTCCAAACAGGCTCCATCTCCTCATGGAATGAGATGTGTGTGTGTCCCTTTAATGAAATGTAGGGGGGTTCTGGAACTCCTTCCTCATAGAGAGCCTCGTCCCCCTCCCCCCACTAGCCCTCCATCTCCCCACCCCAGGCGGGAGGTGCTGGACCAGGACAACTGAGCTGTGTGTAAGCCACGCAGGTGGGGGGGGGTTCCCCTCAAATGGAGGGAATCGTCCCGAAGAGCAGGCTAGCTGAGCTGGGAGTGAGCCACACAGGTGGGGGCTCCCCTCAGAGGGACTTGTCTTGAAGAGCAGGCTAGCTGAGCTGGGGTGTGAGCCACGCAGGTGGGGGGCTCCCCCCAAATGAAGGGGACTCCTCCCGAGAGTAGGCTAGATTAACTGGGCATGAGCTATGCTGATAGGGGGGCAAAAGTGGGGAGGGTTCCCCTCAAAGGGAAGGGTTTCGATGTGACCCAGAAAGAAGGGAGTGGGTGGGGAAGCCCCCTCTCGATGATGCCTGGAGTCAGCCCCGCCTGCCCCCTGGCCTATAGCGGTCCCTGGATGGGGGTGAAGAGAAGCCTGCAGAGTGCCGGCTTGTCGCTGGGCCTGCTGGCCAATGTCCTCATCGTGCTGGCCACCGCCACCGACTTTTGGAGCCGCTTCTCCGACGGCCACAATGGGCTGTGGCGGATGTGTCTAAAGAACAACTGTACCAACTCCTCCTGCGAGAGTGAGGGCCGCTCCATCTCATCCTCTCCTTGTAGCTGCACAGCACTTGGGGTCTTGTCCTGCCATCCCACGCGCCGGCAGTTCTCTGAGGTCCCTTCCAGAGCTAAATCTCTGACCGCTCGGCTGACTCACTCGTCAGCGCAGTGCCCCCACAGGGGCCCATTAGGGCAGAGGTCCTTGCCTCGGAACTGGCCCTGACTAACACACAGCCTTTGTCCAGCCATATCACCCCGTCTGCGCCCCCCCCTCCCCGCCCCGTCTCTTAATCACCAAGCGGGGTCGCTGGGGTCTTGTCTGCGGGGGGGTAGGGAGGGAGGTGTTTCTGCTGACACCTTCCCTTCCCCCCCTTTTCCCCAGCCATGCTGGCGGTGACAGCGGCCTGTGTGGTGTTGGCCGCTGGTTCGGGCCTTGTGGCCTCAGTGCTGGGCGTCCGAGTATTGCACACATCCCGGGCCGGGAACCTTATCCCACCCCGGGGCCGGAATGCCTGCCAAGTCTTTTTCCTGAGCGGTGAGAGGGACCCAGCTGGAAGAAGCGGGCATGGGGCCAGGCCAGGACCAGACCGGGAAGCGGAGGGGTAGAGAATGGGGCTCAGGCCAGGGCTGGCCAGGGAGGTTTTCTGGAAGTCGGGGCAGGAGCAAGCCTCGGAAGGTGTCTTTCCACTATTGAGAAGGGGCAAGTGTAAGGCCAGAGAGGGAAAGGGTCAGACTAGGCTGAGCCAACCAGAGCTGAAAAAGGGGCATATGGAAGGTGGACCCGGAGCGGAGCCTAAGGTGTGAGGATCCCTGGGAATGCAGTAGGGCCAGGGGCTCCCCTGGACTAAAAGGAGTTGGGAGAGGGGCGGGCGGAGCTCGGCACAGGGGTGAGGAGGAGCCAGAGAAGGGGGCGAGGCCAAGCAAAGTGGGGGAGGGTCTGGAAGGGGAGGGCAACAATCGGGATATGGGCTGAGGAGGAGCTGGGTGAGACCCACTTAGAGAACCAGGCAGGCCGGTCGCTTTCGAGGGGAAGTCGGGGCACACCTCGACCTTCCACCTCTGCTAACCCGGGGGTCTGGTGGTGCTAGCGCTGCTGCTGCTGGCAGGCATGGTGGGCTACACTGCGAGGGACGCGTGGAAGGTAGACAGCTTCTTCTCCTGGTCCTACTTCACCGCCTGGCTTGCCCTGCCTTTCTCCATCCTCGCAGGTAGTAAGGCCCAGGTGGAGATTCTCTAGCCCTTCCACTCATGCCAGGGACCCCTAGTTTCCTCTCCTGGTTCCATCAAACTCCCCCCCCCCCGCCCCGTCTCGCCCCTGCGGCTGCCAGGGACCCCCAGGCCTACCCTCCAGTCACTCAGGTCCCTCCTCCAAAGACACATGATCCCCTCCCCTCTCTTCCCATCCTAAGGACTCCAGCACTTTCCTCAAAAGTCATTCAATCCTAAGCCCTAAATGGGATCCTAGCCCCCTCCCCTCCCCCTGACCCTCAACACCCCCAAGTGACCCCGCCCCCTTCCGGGGTTGTCCAGTTCCCCCCCCCCCCGCCCATGCCCCCTCCTGGGGATGTCCAGTCCCCCACCCCAGTGACCCAGCCGCCCCCCGCCCAGGTTTCTGCTTCCTCTTCGCGGACATGATCCTGCAGAGCACCGACGCCATTAGCGGCTTCCCAGTGTGCTTGTGAGCCCAGAGCGGCTGGGGGAGGACATAGGCTAATAAAGGGGCTTCCCTCCCCCAGTCTTGCTGGATTTCTCTCCAGCTAGAAGCCTTCCGGGAAAGCCCCCGGTGGGAGGGGTCCAGGAGGAATGGAGTAACTTGCAGTATGGAAGGGGGGGAAGGAAAAGACAGAGCCCCGCCCTCTCTCTGTGGCCCCGCCTTCTCTCCCCGAGGTCCCACCCCCTTCCTCCCTTTGTCCCCGCCCCCTGGCGCATTAGTCCAGACTCGCTTCCGCGCATGAGTAACGTAGGCACAGTGGGAGGAAAGACTGATGGGGCTTCAGTACTTGGACCTCTTTGGGTCGCGGAGGTCCGTTCTCCAGCTGTGTGCCCTTTGCCCGCCTTTGGCGTCCAAACCTCGCCTCTCGCACACACCTACTCCCTTCATTGGCCCTTGGTGGCGCGCCCCTCCCCAAGCTTCCAAGGCACTCGGTGGCTGATTGGAGGAGAGAGGCTTGTGAGTGGGCGGAACAAAAATCATGACTTAGGTGCTGATTGGTGGAGGGCGGTGGGGCAATATGGGGAGGAGTATTGGGTAAAAGTTCAATTTCGGAGACCGGCAGGGAAGAGAGGCGGAGGCGTTAGTGGCTACTGATTGGTGAAGGCGGAGTCAAGGGGCGGAGTCTAGGGACGGCACCGGTCTCTGGTTGGGGAGAGCTGTGAGGGCGGAGCTCTCGAGCCCTCGAGCTCGCGCCCGCCACAGCTTTAGGCCCGGAAGCGGCGGCATCAAGATGGCGGAGCTGCGCGCGCTGGTTGGAGTCAAACGGGTCATAGATTATGCCGTGAAGGTGAGCGCGACCTCTGACCTCGTCCCCTCTCCTGGACCTTACTTGGCAGACGAAGGAGCGCTAATGCGCCGAGTGACCTTACGGCTGAGCGAGGACAAACGTCGAGCAGCTGATCTTTAGCCTCGGTGTCTGTCTTCCCTTCTTAGTCTGCAGGCTTGACCCCTGACACCCCGTTAGAGTGAGAGAAGGGAGTCCTGTGCCCCTTTCACTGCCTAGAACACTGAGGCTCAGCGTGGGTGAGCCGCGGGCCAGAAACTCCGCAGGAGGAGGGGGGCATCCCCCGCAGTGGGGCGGGGCTGCAAGGGGGCGTGCTTAGAGTTCACGTGGCCCCACCCAAGAAGGAAGCTGAGCCACAGAGGGGGCACCTGCTGGAGAGGGGGTCACCGGGGAGGAGCCGCCCAGCTTGGGGTGCAGGAGAGGGGGTCACTAGGAGGGGCTCTCCAACTTGGGGTACTGGAGAGGGGCCTATCTAGGGGGCGCTCCCCAGCTCGGGGTGCAGGAGAGGGGCGTTACCAAGAAGGGGCCCAGCTGCGCAGGATGATGACCTTGGCCATGGAGGATCCATGGTCTGTGGTGGTCTCAGAGGCCTCCAGGAGAGCTGGTCTCCTTACCCCGGCCCTCCACCAAAACTGGGGTGGGAAGGTGGGGGCCGTAGCTGGGGCCCTTGGGACTTCGCCTTCCGATTGTCCTCCTGCCCCACCCCACCCCACCCCAGATCCGAGTGAAGCCGGACAAGACTGGCGTGGTGACTGATGGGGTGAAGCACTCCATGAACCCCTTCTGTGAGATTGCCGTGGAGGAGGCCGTGCGGCTGAAGGAGAAGAAGCTGCTGAAGGAGGTGATTGCGGTCAGCTGCGGCCCCAAGCAGTGCCAGGTGAACGTCTGACCCCTGGGCTGGTGGGGGCCGAGGGGGAGGATAGAGAAAGGGGGTGCTGCTGGCAGTGACTACATCCATCTCTTCACCCACAGGAGACCCTTCGTACAGCCCTGGCCATGGGTGCTGACCGAGGCATCCATGTGGAGGTGCCTGAAAGTGAGGCAGAGCGTCTGGGGCCCCTCCAGGTTTCCCGGGTGCTCACTGCTTTGGCCCAGAAAGAGAAAGCTGGGCTGGTACTGCTGGGGAAACAGGTGGGAGAGCCCGACCCAGCCTTTTCTTTCTCCCTTTCTTGCACCTACTTTCTGCTGTTGGTTCCAACCTTTGCCCTACTTTTCATTTCTTTTCTGGCCTCTGTATTTTTCCTCCCTTCCCCTTTCAAGGCCAAGGTCTTCAGGGTTAGGAATCATCCAGAAGTCCCAGGTCTGAGTGTCTGAGGGATGGCCTGTCCTGTGCTGCACTATCCTCACAAGAGTAGTGGGAGAACTCACCCTTGGGTGGACAGGAGCAGCATAGGCTTGGCCAAGTTCCTTCCCCTCTTGGTGCCTCAGTTTCCCTATTTGTAAAAGGAAGCTGGAGAAGATGACTTTTAAGGACCTTTCCAGCTCTTAGGTTCCACATTCTAACGTTATCTCATCTCCTGGCAATATCCTATGTCTCTCCTCATAGGCCATCGATGATGACTGTAATCAGACTGGACAGATGACAGCAGCCATGCTTGACTGGCCTCAGGTGAGCCTCTGGGAATACAATGCCAGATGTGGGAGAGTGAGTCCATTCCTGAAATTCCCTCGAACATCCCTTATACCTCTGTTTGATACCCTCCACTTCAGGTACCCTGAAGCCCCATCTGAGCTCTTTGGGACACTATGGGTACATTCTGCTACCCTGGTCCCCTTCCAGGCTCCCTATAATCCTCCCCTCAAGGCTCCCTGTAATCTCCCCACCTCCAGACTCCCTCCAGGATCCCTGTAATACCCCCCACTTTCAGCCTCCCTCCAGGCTCCCTGTAATTCCCCTCACACACATACACTCACAATTTAGCTGTCTTTACATATGTTGCCTCCTGTTCTCCAGGGCACATTTGCCTCCAAACTCTCACTAGAGGGGGACAAGTTGACAGTGGAGCGAGAGGTTGATGGTGGCCTTGAGACAATTTGCCTCAAGATGCCTGCTGTGGTGACTGCTGACCTCCGGCTGAATGAGCCCCGATATGCTACTCTGCCCAATATCATGGTAAGCAAGGGCAGGCATCCCAGACACTGGCTGGGCCAGTCTGAGCCAACCTACACACACCCACCCTTCCCAGTCCTTTCAGATATATACCTACCCACCCATCCTTAGTCTTCTCAGATTTACACAGACACCCCCCCCCCCCCACACACACACCCCTTCTCCTCAGGCCTTTCAGACTTCCATCATTCTCCTGAGAGAGGGGACTAGGAGGTTGAAAGGTACTTGGGAGTCCATGAAGCCCAGCTTCCATCATCCCTGGTCTGTGGTCTTACAGCTTTTGCCTCAAGGCTCCCATTGTACCAGTGTCCCCATGGTTAGAACATGTTTCCTGAGTTTCGGGAATCGTTGTGAATCCTCCTTTTTTCAGCTGTCCCCCTCTGCTGCCCTCCCCCAAACAGAACAGTTCTCGTTCTCTGCTCTTGCGACATTTAGCAATAGCTCATATTTGTAGGCCTGACTAGAACTCTAAAGGTTACAAAGTACTTTAAACCCATTATCTTGTTTGAGCCTCAGAGCAGCTCTCTGAGGTAGGGGCTATTGTATTCCCATTTTACAGAAGAGTAAATTGAGTCCCAGCTGATAAATGTCTGAGGTGCAACTTGAATCTATGACTTCAAATTCTGTACTCTACACATTCTGCCAAACCCCCTGCTTAAAGCCAGCTCTCCTCTCCTTCCCCTTCCCACCATCTCCATTTCTGCTGGATGCACCATCAATGTTTGTACTCTGAGGAGGGATGTGATATTGAAGACTGATTAGCCCAGTAGCCCTGCCGATGGCCTAAGGAAGTGAACCCTGGAGCATCAGACTTGGCTTGTCTGCTAAGCCAGAGTCTTTGAGTGTTTTCTCTCCTCTACCACAATCCTGTTGATTCATCTGTAAAATATAGGCCTTAGACTAGTGATCGCTGGTTCCCACTCTGTTGGCTCAAGGCTCCCTGTGGTGCTGTCAGCTTCCCAGGGTCTCTGGGAGCCCCTGTAGTGCTTATCTCGACACACCAGGGCTCTCCTGCCATTGGGAAAAGGTCCTCCATTGGGTCTTGGCCAAAGGTCAAGGGTTTGGGGCTGGTGGTGATGGGAGACCCCTGGGAAAGGGGCTTTTTCCCTTCTGCTGCCATGGTGGGAGTGAGAACATCAATTCTGGCCCTCCCAGAATAGCAGACCCTAGACTTTGCCTCCTAATCTTCCTTCAGAAAGCCAAAAAGAAGAAGATTGAAGTGGTGAAGCCTGGGGACCTGGGGGTGGACACATCTTCCCGCATTTCTGTGCTTAGTGTGGAGGATCCGCCCCAGCGAACAGCAGGGGTGAAGGTGGAAACCACTGAGGACCTCGTGGCCAAACTGAAAGAGTCAGGGCATGTCTGAACTCCCTCTGCCCCCAATAAATTTGTGGCACCCTTCTGCCCTTTGCCTTCTTTTGTTGTGGACTTGCCCTTTGGAAACACCTCGTTCAGGAAGTCTTCTGGAATTCAGCCTGACTGCATCCTTTCCACACATCTTGCACTGATTCACTGGCATCTTAGAGGGCTGGCTCCTTTTTCCTTCAATCCCTTGGACTAAAAACTCCCTGAGGGCTTTAGGGCTTCCTGGGCCTAGGGCTTTGTTTAGTAAATGGAAAATCCTGAAGCCAGGCTGCTTCCCCTTCAAAGCCTGGACCCCCACTTTGGCCAAGGTTATTCCTGTCACCAATGCCTTCAGGCTCTTAGAGTTTTCAGATCTGATGGGAGTAAGTATGGAGAGGGGAGGGTATCTAGGAGAATTGTCACAGTTCTATTCATAAAAACATGGGCTGTGTCCCCTGTTTCGGTATGGGCTCCCCACCCAGGAAGCCACTTAGCTTGTCAGACCCGTCTTGGTTCCTAGGAAGGTTGGGAGGCCGGACCTACCCCTGGCTTTTTGCCTTTGACAACATGGCCACCCAGGGGCCTCAGCCTCTCCAGCAGCTGCTACTTCTATTTCTGGGTGAGCACCCTTCCATACCTACTTCCTAAAGCCCCATGGCAAGTGGGAAAGCCTTTACTTAGACCCTTGTGGGGGACCCTTTCTGCCCTTTACTATGAGAGGTGTCCACAGGAGACCTCACTGTTGGGAATTCTCTCAAGGTCCGTTTCCAGGATCCTTGTTTCTAAGACATCTCTCCCTTGTGCTCACTCGAATCTCTGGGAGAGCTGGGTAGACCTTTCATCTGGAGGGTTCTCCTAAGAGTTAAGCCTTCTCTGGTAAAGGTTCCATAACCTTAGGCTTTTTCCCCAGCCCTCTGGGAAAAGGAGGGAAACCTTGAGATCCTAACCTGGTACTTTTTCCCCTTTTGCCTTTGAAAGACCTCTGTCCTCTTTTCTGAGGTTCCCTCTCTACAGGCTTACAAATTATGGGAGAGCCTTCCCACTCCCCAGGCAGCTTCCTTCACCGGCTGGTGTAAAGAAGCCTCCTTTCACCACCCATCTCTCCCACTCTCCAGTTTCAGGCACGGGAACGTCAACCCCTCCAGCACTTGGCAGAATTTCACCCTCGGTTCCCTCTTTTGGCGTGAGACTCTCCTCTCCCAGTGGCTTTCCTGGCAGTAACTCAACAGTTCTGAATGGAAAGGCCTCCCCCTCCACGGCCCTGGGTGGGAATGCCTCCTCTCCTGGAGAGAGATCACCGGCTCCTACAGTTCAGAATTTGAAAGAGCCGCCTCTCCAAGTCCCTTCTGCATGGTTCAGCCCGCGGGTTCCTGTGGGTCCCTTGTCCGTACTCGTGGGTTCTCCCATCTTCCTGCAGTTGGCCCCGGCTCCAGCCCTGGGTCCACCCAGTGTGGTCGTGGTTTGGCGTCGGGGAACCACAGTGCTGGCGGCTGGGACCCTGGGTAGTGAAGCGGCCGCACCGAGCCTAGCCCCAGACTACCGGGACCGGCTCCATTTTGACCAGGCCACAGGCAGTCTGGTTCTGGAACAGGCAGTAGTGGCCGACAGCGGGCTCTATACTGCGGAGCTGATCCATGCGGGGCGTGAGCGGGAGCTCCGGGAGGTCACAGTCTACGTGTATGGTGAGGGGGCGGAGGACCCCAGAAATCCAGTGGGCTGGCGGGCTGTGGTGGGCAGTCTGGGGCCAGGGGAGCCGACGTCAGTCCCTTCCCGGTGCTGGCTTAGAGCGCTGGACTAGACGCTGTCAAAGCCTCCTCCAGCTCTACCGAGGAATACTAGCCGGCTCTTCTATGGAGCTTTCTGGTTCTTTATGCACATTATTTCATTTGATCCTCAAACAAGCCTGAGACGGTAGGCGCTCTTACTGTAGGATCTTACAGATGAGGAAACAGGCTGAGGTTGTAGCTTGCAGGGTCACTCAGAAAGGCAGATCTTGGCAACAATAAACATTTATTAAGAGCCTACCCAGTGTCAGGCACAGTGCTAGAATTATCCCTCAGGTCAGGTCACCTGGAATAGGGAGAAGGACTACACCAGGACTCCCTGGGAGTGGGGGGAGAGCGAGGGATGACTGGGGACCCTAAATCCGGTCGCCCTCTGCCAAATCTCTTCTGCAGAGCCCCTGCCACAATTAGCTGTGGCACCCGCGGACCCAGTGACGGAGGAGGGAGAGCCGGAGCTGCGGCTGCGCTGCGTGGGAGCCCGGCCCGGTCAGGGCCAACTAAGCTGGAGCCAGGGAGGGCGGCTCCTGGAAGCGGGGCCCGGAGATGGTGAGGGTCCGGCCCGGGTGGGAACCTATGGAGTCTACCTGGTCATCGCGCGACCGCAGAGGACGGACCAGGCCAACTACACGTGCCGCGTGCAGAGCCCCTTCGGGTCCAGTGAGGCCACGGCGGCCGTCACCGTCCTGTGTAAGCTGGGGATCAGACATCTGGATGCCCACGAAGGGAAGGCGAAGGGGAGGGGAGGGTGAGAAGGGAGGTGGGAGTGCCTGGATCCCTGGCGGGGGGGCGGGGCGGAGGACACCTGGCGGGTACACGGGGACCCTGGAGGTGGGCTGCCGTTCTGGGGTCTGAGCCGCCAGGGGCGGGGGTCCTGACGCCTGCCTTCGGAGAAGACGCTGATGCCTCGCTCGTTTGCAGACGGCCCGGATCCCCCAGTCATCACCGTCTCCTCTGACCGAGACGCAAGCCCCGCCCGCTACGTCTCGGTGGGCAGCAATGTGACCCTGCGCTGCAATGCTGCTTCCAGGCCACCCGCCGAGCTCTCCTGGAGCCTGGCAGACCCACGGGAGGCCGCCGTGCCCGCGGGGCCTCGACTCCTCCTGCCCAGCGTGGGGCCAGCCCACGCGGGAGCCTACGCCTGCATCGCGGCCAATCCACGTACAGGACTCCGGCGCCGCGGGCTGCTCAACCTCACGGTGGCCGGTGTGGGCCGGGGTCCGAGGGGAGGCCGGGAAGGGGAGCAGGGTTCTTAGCTAGAAGAGACCGGGAATGGCAACAGCTGGGAGATTCAGGGTTGGGGGGGTGGGTGGAGAAGAAGGCTGGGGCAGGGCTAAGAGGAAATGGGCGGGGCCTACGCGGGAAGCAGCTGAGAAAGCGAGAGGGAGGGGGGAAAGGGACGGAGCTTAAAGGGGAGGGCTGGAGGGGCGGGGCCTACGGTGGGGGGGTAGCTGAGAACGCGGGCGGGAGGGGGCTCGGAGGAGAGGGCGGGCGGGGCGGGGCTCCCTTCCTCACCCCGCCCCTCTTGCAGCCCCGCCTCCCGGCTCCCCACGCTGCTCCCTACAAGGCTCCCCGGGTGACCGGAGCCTGCTCTTGGGCTGCACGTGGCCCGGGGGCGTCCCTGGAGCCTCGGTGCAGTGGACGGGGCTGCCGCCGGATGTCCCCGCGGGCCCCGTGTCCTCCACGCTGTTCGTCTCGGTCCCTGCGCAGCCTCAGCTCAGCGGAGTCACCTTCACGTGCCTCGGGCGCCACCTCGCGGCCACGAGAAGCTGTAGCGTCACTCCCAGTGAGCGGGGCGGGCTTTCGCCTCTGCAGAGAGGGAGCCGGGTTCAGGGACCTAGCTAAATCGGCCCTGTCCCAAGTGCAAGGCAAAAACCTTTTGTCTTGGAGGAGGATTCCCTCTTAACTCTTAGAGACTTCCCCGTTTACCCCGTGGTGGGGGTGGGACTTCCTTTTTTCGTTTGCCCACTAGGGAGGGCGGGACTTCCTCTCTCTTTGGCTTGGGGTGGCTCCTGGATAGAGCTGTGGGCTTGGAGTCAGGAGGCCCAGAGTTCGGATTCAGCCCCAGACACTTCCCAGCCCCGTGACCCTAGGCACCTCACTTAACCTTGTTTGCCTTGGCTTCCCCAAGCGTAAAGGCACTTGTCCCCCAGGGCTGGTCGAATGAGATCATATTTGTGAAATGCTTTGTAGACCTTAAAGCTATAGAAAGGCTAGCTGTTAGCTTTTATGGGGTCAGCTTTCTTGACTCTGCTTTTCGTCCTCAGAGGCCCCTCAGGAAGTGCTGCTGAGGCTGGAAACCGAGAAGTCCGAATCTGGGCAGGCCCTGGTGACCCTGGAGGCCACGGGCTGTCCACCACCAGCCAGGCTGGCCTGGGCTCGAGAGGGTCGGCCACTGGCTCCCGGGGGTGGGGGCCGCCTGAAGTTGAGCCCTGATGGCCATAAGCTTCTCCTTGGCAACTTCAGCTTGGAGCATGACGTGGGGAACTACTCTGTGCTGTGCAGTGGGGCCCTAGGGGCTGGTGGGAACCGGATCACCCTCACTGGTCAGTTCCAGAACAGTCCCAGAGTCCTGATTACAGCTCTCCCTATTCAGGGACCCAAATGTTTTGTTTTCAAGGCTTTTCTGCCATCATTGACCCATGGGTCCTTGTCCCTATCCCTGTCCTTTCAAGAATACTGGTGTTTTGATCCACCAGGGACTCCCGGTCCCTTCCTGCTTAGGGATCTATTCTTTCTCCTTTCCTTCTCAAACAGGACCTTCCATCTCCTCTTGGCGTCTACAGCCTGCTGATGGGGCCGCTGTCTTGACGTGGGATGTTGAACGTGGCTGTGTGGTCAGTGGCTTTGAGGTGCAGGCACGGACAGAGAAACCAGAAGTGGGGGCCAAAGGCCTGAATGGAGGGGCCTGGACATCTTTGCTACTCCTGGGGCCCAAGGAACGCTCAGCTGTAGTGCTGCTGCCCTCCCAGCCCCCAGGGCCTTGGAAGCTCCGTGTACTGCCCACTTTGGGTAGTCAGCCTGGAACTCCTTCCTCCAGCCAGAGCTACAGGGCTGGTGAGATTGGGGGTCTACATTCCTGTGTCTGTGAGGGACTGGGGCAACACAGTTGGATACCTGAGGCAGGGTGGAATATCTGACCCCTGGGTACCATCCTTAGTTCTGTTTTCCTCTCCAAACCAGGTCCTGTCCTGGGCCCCGGTGCCATTGCGGGCATTGTGCTAGGCTCCTTGCTGGCTTTGGCCCTCCTTGCAGCTCTGCTGGTCCTGCTCGGATGCTGTGCCTGTCGGTTATGGGGTGAGCAAGGAATGAGACCATAGTTTTAGAACTGAAGTCAACCTACTCACAGTGACCAGTGAGGCAATGAAGGGGCAGTGGCCAGTGGGGCAGGAACAAATGAGAGCCCTGCCCAGAGTAAGAAAGCAATTAAGAAACTTGGTTGATGAAGAGGGAGTAGAACCATGGCCAGTGAGGACTGAACAAACAAAAACCTTGACTGGGGCAGAGGAGAAGACAACAACTTTGGTTAACAGGAAGGATGGCCACTGGGGAAGGAGCAGAGCAGAACCAGGCCCACTGGGGTTGAATTAGATCAGGAGTGGGAAATCTGTGGCTTGGAGGCCACATGTGATCCTCTAGGTCCTCAAGTACTGTTCCAAACTTCACAGAACAAATCCCCTTGAAAAAAGTATTTGTTCTGTAAAATTTGGACTCAGTCAAAAAACTGTACCAAGGGACCTAGAAAGCCACGTGTAGCTCTGAAGCAGCAGGTTCTCCAGCCCTGGATTAGATCATATTTTTGGACAGTAGGAAGAGAGAAGAATTTGGAAGATAAAATGGACCTGGAATTTTTGGCCCGTAAGGAGAGAGGGAATGGATGCCCGGGAAACAGAAGCCAGTGGGGCTTAAGAGGGACACATTGAAGAAAGCTCATTCCGGGCCCCCCTTCCCCTATTTCCTTACCTCCCTTGGCCAGTGTGAGGCCGGGCTCCCTCATGGGCAGAGAGGGGAGTGTGGGGGAGGTCTAGCCAGCCTCTCACATACTTTCTCCTTTCTCTTCTATGTAGGCAGCAGCATGAAGAAGCCCCTGATCTCCCCCCCGAAAATCTTAACCCCAGAGATGAAGACCCAGAGTGTAACCTCTGTGGGGACCCCACAACCTTCCCCCCATGGCTTTGCCCTGGAATCCAGTCCAACCTGGACTTGTCCTGTGAGTATATACAGTGAGAAGTGTTTGATGGTTCAGAAGGGGGCTGTGAGATTGATTGTTTTCCCCACCATAAAAGTATGTTAAGTTGGGGGATGTCTGACATACAGAAAGGAGGGTTGGTGGTATTTGCAGTTATGGGACCTGAATTCAAATGGTAACTCTGTCACTCTGCGTGACCTTGGTCTAGTCATTTCCCCTGGGCTTTGAGGGTTGAATTAATGAACCCATATGGTTCTAAGGCTCCCTTAAAACAACACCAGCATGAGATGGGACTTCCGGTTTCTTCCCATGATAGGGAAGGACTTTCTTTTCAATTTTTTTTTTTTAACAAGATGGGACAAGTCCTACTTTCAAGCTAGGGGAAGGACTTCTTTATTCCCACCAGGTGGGGAATGGGACTTCTTGTTTCCCCCTTCTTTACAAGATGTTAGGGAGAATTCCTATTTGTGTTTACCCATGTAGGGTGAGAAATTCAGTCCCTTCCAGGACACACTTGGGGAGAGCTGAGGTTTGAAGATGTAGACAGGTGGTTGATGGACTATAAGATCATAAGAGGAGGCTCTTCCTTCCTACCCTAGACCCTGGAGGTTAGCTTCCCACTCCTCTTGCTTTTTCCCTTCAGGTTTTGGTCCCCGGCCAGGTCACTGCTGCCAGCCCCAATGGAGTCCACAGAACAGTTCGGTCAGCCACACAGGTATGAACAGCAGCAGCCAGTGTGGACCCTGAGGACCTTAAACTGCCCAGACCCCTGGCGGCTCAGGAATTCCTGTTGGACCCCAGCAGAGGATGATAACTTTGCACAACTAAGCTTGGAACTCTCTGATTTGCACAGTGGAAAAGTCAGGGATCTCACTCCGCCCAATCCCCCAACAGGGGAGAATTCCTATCCTGGAAGGAAGTGGGGCTTCCTGCCTTTTCCTCTTTGCAGAATGGGGCTTAGAGGTTTGAAAGGGAAAGACTTCCTCTTGTTTTTGGCTGGAGCAGGAAGTGGCCTTTCTCGTGCAAATGAAAGACTGATTGCCCATGGTGGTGTGGGACTTCCTAATTTGGTGGTAGGGGGGCAGGACTTCCCATGTGGCTGCTTATAAGTTGGTGGGAGTTTTCTGGAGGTTGAACTGGGCTGGGTGTGTGAGTGTACCTTTGGTGGACACCAATGAGGAATAAAATAGCTTTATGGGTACTTTGTGAGAAGTTGGGGATAATAATATGGGGATTCTCAACCAAGACGGGGGTTGGAGACCGATGCTAAGGTCTCAGAGAATGATTGGAGCCTAGTTGTCAGACAGGGATGACACAGGCAGGGTTTTGGAAAAAGGTGTTTATTGGTGTGGCGGTTTCAACACTCCCCATGGTTTGGGACACACTGGGTCCCAGGGTCCTTCCCCCGACCCCCACCCTATCTCCCCTCCCCTCTCCCCTCAGGACCCTGGGAATGGAAGACGATGTGGATGGGGCCCATGCCCCCCTCTGAGGTACAGTCCCTGTCCCTCCCTGATCCAGCCCACCCCCCCAGACCCTCCTTAGCCCTGGCCAGCTCTGAGTGGTGTGGACATTGAGGAAGTATTGATGTAGTGGGGTGGTGTTAACAAGTATGTCTAGGACTGGGCCCAGGACTCACCCTCCTTCTGCCTGAGTGGTGGGTTTGGGGTTCTCTAGTGGGACTAGATAGCAGCAGGCCTTGTGTTAGATCCTCTCTGTCCCTTTGCAAAACCACCACCTCTGGGGTAGAAACTATGGTTGGGCCCAGGGGATCCAAACCCAGAAGAGAAGGTAGTTAGAGCTGGGGGTAGGGGTAGGGGGGACTATTGCTGATCACAGTCGCTGGTGGGTGCAGGTATGTGTGGGTGAGGTACAGTTGGCTGACTGGGCTTCAAGCCAAGACCGGAGTGGCAAGAGCTAAGACAGCCGGCAGCCAGTAGACGGGGCCAGGGACACAGGCAAGCAGCTAAAGGTGACAGGGGGAGGGGAGCAGACGTAGCACTGAGGCAGACAGCTGAAGCGGGGGAGGCCACAGCCACCAGCCTGACAGTAGGATGGAAGCACCAGTCGGCCTGGGGGGAAGGCCAGAAAGGGGGGGGGGCGGAAGGGCAGGGGGACACCCAGAAATGTGACAGGCAGCCTTGGTTGTTGGGGGAGGCCCAGAGGTGACATAGTGCCTTCCCCAACTTTCCCCTTCACTGGGGCAAAATTCAACACAAAAGGGGATGGGGCCACTTCCAACAGGTGAGAAAGCTAAAGCTAAGCCTGGTGGTGGGGGCCAGGGACCCCTGCAGCCATTGCAACCACCTAAAGCTGGCATGCAGAGGTGACGGGCAGCCTGTGGCTGGCAGGGGTGATGGGGGTACCCAGAATGGGTAGAGGCCAGGGCTGAGGGGGTCAGGGACAACTAGGGTACAGTCAGACACGTGAACGGGTGACAACAATGGCTGTAGAAACGATGCATAATTTTGCGTTTATCCCTCACAGTGATGGGTTCTCTAAGGATCTCTCCTCTTCCTCCTCCTCTGCCTGGGCCTCTGGGCCTTCCTGGCTGGCTCTCACACTCTCCAGGCTGCTGGCTCACTCCCTTGCTAGGGCTCGGTCTCTGTCAGCCTTGGTTCCTACATGCCTCCCCACCACAGCCAGCCCAGGGCAGAGAGTAGGGCCAGGGGCCCAGGAGGCCCTGCAGCTGCATTCTCCAGGGAGCCGGGGCCTGAAGGAGGAAGGGAAGGGCAAGGAGAATCAAGGTCAGGAGGGATGGGGGCTCAGCCCCTGCCAGGCTCCCTCTGCATTGGATGCTGATTGTCCCCCACCTCAGCCCCTGAGGGCCATTGTCACTATCCTTGCCTGCAGTCTTCCCTCATCCCCAGATGTGATTCTCCCTATCTCTGCCCTCTACTTTCTCCCCCCCACCCCCTTGCCTCGGTCTGTCTCTGCTTCTCTGTCGCTATTTCTCGCTTCTCTCTGACCATTCTTCCTCAGGCTGTCTGCCCTCTGCTTGTCTTTTTCAGGAGCTGGGGCCTCTCTGGCCCCTGATTCTTGACCTTTGTCTCCACTTGGGCCGTCCCTTCGTCCCTCGCCATTTCTTTGGTCTTTGCCTGTCTTTGTGGGACTCAGCCTGTTTCTCTCTCTTTTCCCTCCTTTCTTTTATTTTACTTGTGGCTGCCCGTCTCTGTCTCTGCATCCCGCCTAGTGTTTCCCATTCTGTCCTGGGTCCTCCATCCTTTTGTTCCTTGCCTCTGGACCCCTCTGTCCGTGCCCCTCTCCCTCTCTTCCCAGGCCCCGTGCCTCCCCTCTTTGCTCGCAGGTCGGGGGCTCTCTGACCCGGATTCCAGCCCCTGTCCCCTGCTGTAGCCTGGGCGCACTCACGCAGAAGGCGCATGGAGGCGCTGGCAGCCCCCAGTCTGTTAGCAGCTCGGCACGTGTAGTTTCCGTAGTGACGGCCGCTCACGTTGGCGAATAGCAGCATGGAGCGGGTCCTCTCCGTCTGCACCTTCAGGCCCTCGGCCGCGCCTCCCCCCAGCCTGCGGGCAAGGTTGTCAGTTCCTCTCTCCTTCCGTGTGTGTGTGTGTGTGTGTGTGTGTGTGTGTGTGTGTGTGTGTGTGTGTGTGGTGTGTGTGTGTGTGTGTGTGTGTGTGTGTGTGTGTGTGTGTGTGTGTCCAGGACTGGCCACCCCACCCCAGCCCCCCAGCCTGGCAGTTCACAGCCCATCTCTCCCCATCCTGCCCACCAGGAGCATGCCCTCCTGCCCTGTCCTCGCCCCCATACCCATTCCCCCCTTTGAGCCCTAGAGGAAGCCAACACCCCTCGAATCCTGACAAGATGCAGGCCCAGCCCTCGGTAATCCTCACTCCACTCCGAGCACTTGCCCAACCCTTCTTTCGTCACTTGGGGATCCGCCCCCTAAAAGATCTTGCCCCATTCCGTCCTTCCTTACTGTTTGTCATCTTTGAACCACTGGAAGTCTGCGGGGGGCACGGCCATAGCCTCACAGCGGAGCAGCGCAGTGCGCCCCACTGCTGTCCGGGCGCTCGTCACGTCGGTGATGGTTGGAGGGTCTGAGGCAGAGTAGGGGACGGGGCTGGATATGCTGTTCTGACTTCGCACCCTCCCCACTCCCAGCCTAGCTGCTCTCCATCACAGCCCCAGATTTGCCAGTTCAGGGACCCAGGCGCCCCTCCCTCAAGCCCACGCTCTTGGGGACCCGGGAGTCCAGACGTCAGCCCCCTTCCCCTGAGGACTCAGGCATTTTGCCTTCCCCCTAGGCCTTCCTCTTTGGGGACCAGGGCGACAAGGGGCTCACAGTTGACCGTGACTGGCACGCGGCGGCTGTCGGGGGCCGACGCCACGCCATTGTGGGTCACGCACTCGTAGTCCCCCGCCTGACTTCGTCTGATGTCCGAGATTTCCAGGATCTCGCCCTCGGATGTGAAGCCGTCTGAGGGAGGAGGGGCAGGGCGGACACAAACACACTTAAACACGGGACGACACGGGCACAACACGGACACACATCAGCAGGGGCAGAGCGTGGGGAGGAGGCAAACAGGGGCTGGGGACCCTGGGGTCCGGGGATCATTGAGTGGGAGAGGGCGTTGTCTCTGAATTGAGGTACTGGGGTCAGAGACTTCGGTCATCGCCTAGGTGGAGGAGACACAGGGTCTGAAGAACCTGGCGGGGTATGCTTGGGGACCTGGGGAATAGGGTGATGGGGAGGTGGGCTCTGGGGATCGCAAGTGTCAGAGAGAGTTCGGGGGCCTCTGGGCCTAGTAACCAGATATCAGAGCCAGAAGTCTCTGCTTGATGGCTCCGACTGAGCGGAGCTAGGGGCTCTTTTTTACATTTTTATTGTATTGTATTTGATTTCGTTTGTTAAAGATTTCACAGTTAAATTTTCTGCCTTTTATTGGCCGCCTTCAGCCTGTGGCAGGGCGGCAGCACGTGCTTTTTGAACATTGATCTGTAAAGGTCCTCCCAGCTGGTGCATCCTGTGGGCTGTGTTCTACCATTCGGAGTTCAGAGCACCAAGCCGGGCCTGCCGGTCTCTGTCCTAAGCTTTCTCCCAGATCTCCCAGTCTTTTCTAAGAACTCTTACAGCTCTGACATTTCATATTGTAGGATCCCTCCTACTTCTGATATTCCGTGTTCTAAGGACCCTCTTAGTTCTGGCATTCTCTGTTCTAAGGAGCTTTCTAGTTTTGACATTCTCTTTTCTAAGAATCGAATGGGGGAAAAGCTCCTACAGTATCCTTACAGTTTCATGTGAGATGCAGTATCTCATAGTGAATAGACAGCCTGCTCCTTAGAGTCAGAAAGACCTGGGTCTAAGGCTTGCCTCAGACCCAGGCTAGCTGTGTGACCATACCAAAGTCACTTAACCTTTGAGGCACCTGGGTGGTACATGGATGGCATGCTGGACTTGGACTCAGGAAGAGCTCAAGTCAAATACAGCCCCAGACACTGCTTAGTTGTGTGACTCTGGGCAAGTAACTACTTCCTGCCTCAGTTTCCTCAACTCTAAAACAGGGCTAATAATAACACTTTCAGCCTACTAGAATTGCTGTCAGCATCATATTTATAAATTGCTTCAAAAACCTTAAAAGGGTCATACAAATGCTAGCCATCATTATGGTTGCTAGTCCTAGCCAGCCAAGTGAAATCCTAGGTCCTTGGAGTGTTCTGCTATTATTACAGTTATAGGTGGGGTTTTATTCTTCTTTTGCCCCTAATATTCCTCCATGGTCTGATATTCCAAGTTCTCAGGACCCTTCCAGTTCTTTCTATGTTCTATGATTATTCTCAGCCCTGACATTTTATGTTCTGTAGTTCTTTCTACCTCAGGCATATGGAACCATGTTCTAAGGCCCTAGCATTCTGTTTTAAGGTCCAAAGAAGTTTGTTCTCAAGATTACCTTGAAGCTATTAGATTATAAGCTATTTGAGATAATAGTTTGTGTTGGAGCTCTTTTATCTTCCAGTGTGGATCACATAGGACAGCCTCTGCTTAATCAAACTTCACTGAATTGAATCCAGTGGGTTGGATCCCAGGGGCCTCTCCCACCATAGGTGGGAGGTCTAGTGATCAGAGATCTAATTTTGGGTTGACAGAAGAATAAATTTCCTAACAATTGGAGCTCTCCCAAAGGGAATAGGTTGCCTGGTGTAGTGAGTTGCCCATCATCATTGGAGGGCTTCAAAGGATGAGTGGATGGCCACCACTATCCTGGGATCTTCAATTCAACAAATATGTATTGTGTCTATCTAGGTGCAAAGCACCTTGCCATGCTTTTTGCTAGGCACTGCTTGGATGTGGACAGAGGGATTTGTGCTCAGGTATGAGAGGGATTGGATGGCTTCTGTGGTTCCCAGTAGCTCAGGGGTTTCATTATTCCATGATCCTGTCACTGTCCTAGAGGGTGAAGGCTCTCTTTGCCCCTTTTTTGGGCTTCCATAATAGCATACAAAGTCATCTGCCTGTATCCAGTCTCCTCCCCGCCTTCTTCCAATCTGTCCTCTACACTGGTGCTAACTTATCTTCCAAATTCCTGTTGTAATCTTGTTGCTTCACTACTCAAAAGCCTTCAGGGGTTCCTATTGCTGGTTGAGTACAGTCTCAATACTGGCATTCATCGGCCAGTATTGTGGGTTGTAACCATACTTTGCCCGATTTATCTAAATTTATCTTAAAAACTCCCTCCATGTACATCCTCCATGCCTGGAATGTCTTCTCCCAGTTCCCTATTCAGGTATCTATTGAAGTCTCTCACTTCCTTAAAGTTCCAGGTCAGATATCATCTCCTCCATGAAACCTTTTTTAACAGCCCTCTCCCCACAGTGAAATGTATTTCTCTCCCCTCAAATTTCTTGTAACATTCTTTGGATCTGTCCCTTTGCCCTGATTTCATTCTCCTTTGTAGCACTTATTGGAGTGCTCACCTCTCTCCCCTACTGGATTGCTAATTTTTGGAGGGGAGGGCCCGTGTTCTTATCTATTATTACACACAAAACCAACACCTAACAAAGGGCTTTGAACTTCCTGAGTGCTCAAAGGAGCCTCAGAAGCCACTGAGTCCTCTCTTTTCATTTTAAGGCCAAGGGAAGTTAAGTGATTGAACAAGATCATAAGGCAGTGCCAGATGGGATTTGAAGTCTCTTCTGGCTTTGACACTTTATGTTGTAAGGTCTCTCTTAGTTCTGACATTACCTATTTCATGTTCCCTCCCAGCTCTGACTTCCCAGGCTGTTAAAATGATGAGTGAGTATTTGGGACAATACTGTTTTGAGTTCCCCATCATTCAGGCAATGGTAGGATGACCACTTGCTAGGGATAGCAGAGAGGGGATTCCTATTCGTGTGTGGGTTGGATTCGATAGGAAAGGACAAGAACAGAATGAATACTTATATAGTGTCTACCATGTGTCAGGGACTGGGCTAAGCACTCTTTCTTTTCCCCGCTTTTTTATTTTTTAGAGGGCAATTGCGGTTAAGTGACTTGCCCAAGGTCACAGGCTAGTTTTCTGTGTGTGTTAAGTGTCTGAGGCTGGACTTGAACCCAGGTCCTCCTGACTTCAGGGCCAGTGCTCTATTCATTGAACCACCTAGCCACCCATGGCTAAGCACTCTTAAAGATATTCTCTCATTTGATTCTCACAGCTGCTGTCTGAGGAAGGTGCTATTGTTATCCCTGTTTTATAGTTGAGGAAACTGAGGTTATGTGACTTGCCCAGGGTCACACAGCTAGGAAGTATCTGAGGCCAAATTTTAATTTGGATCTTCCTGACCCAAACCCAGGGCCACCAGCTGCACCTAAGGTGGATGCTGAGATCCCTTTTATCTCTGAGATTCTGCTGTTGAGGATAGAAAGGCAGTGAGTTCCCCATCACTGGGGGTGTTTTAAGAGATGCCGGATTCCTGCACAGGCAATGGTTGGCCTGGATGCCTCCTGAGGCTCAATGCATTCTAACTCTGGGAGTTTAAGCTCTATGGCTGTGGTCTTGGGGTAAAAGATGAGTTTCTCACACATGCATGATTTGGAGCCACAGGGATCTTTCATGGTCTGGGAGTTAGGCTGAAGGAATTTGGGGAAGATCTGGAGCACAGCAAGTGCAGCAGTGCAGGGTCTGGGAAGAGAGGTTGGGGGTTGAGATGGGAACATAGGGCCCAGGGTGGGGTATCAGGAAAGTGGGAATGGGGGCCCTCACCTCGAAGCTGTCTCCAGGTGACTGTGGGTTCTGGCCTCCCCACAGCCAGGCATAACAGGTTCACATTCCCACCCTCATTCACTGTCACAGCAGAGGAGATATTCACGATTCGGGCAGGGACTGAAGAGAGATGGTGGAAGGGGGGCAGAAAGTGACTCCAAGGTCAGGATCCTCCAGCTCTTCCTCTTTGAGGGTCCCAGGTTTCCCGATCCCACATTTCTAACTCCCTTTAGATAGCTTGAGCTGTCTTGAGCACCCTCTCCCCCCAGAAGATTCTGGGAATCCTAGACTCCTAATCCCAGTCTATCCCCAAACTCCCACCAGGGACCCAGGCATTTTGATCTTCCAGTTTCTGCTCCCTTCAGTAATCCAGGCACCTAATACCCTAGCCTTGCCTACTAAAGTAGGCTAAACATTATGATCTTTCTGCCTCATTTTCCTCAAGAACCCCACTATCCCAGTTTTTAATCCCTGCCCCCTAGAGACCCATATGTCCTCCTCCCTAGCCTTATTCCTCAGGGACCCAGGCCTTCAGGTCCTTCTAATTCCTGCCTCCTAGGATGGGAGTGCATGATGAAGCAGCAGTGGTCCATGATATTAGCAGCTATTGGGCCCTGAGGAGGCGGGGCTGGGGTCAGAACAGCCTGCCTCAGCATTTTCTTTGGGCGTCTATATATCTTTCTTTGACTGTCTCTGCCGCTCTGCTCTGTCTCCAGCTGACTGTCTGTTTTCCTCAGCTTTTCCCTTTGGTTCTGACTCTCATGCCCTTTTTCTGTCTCTCTCGTTGTTCTCCTCTGTCTCTATTTCTGTCTTTGTCTATGTTCCACCCTCCCCTGGGGCTTTTGGTGACACCGCAGCCTTCAGGAGCAAGACATCACTCTGGGTTCCTTCCTCCTTAGGTTTGTCTCTGGATCTCTGGGGCCATGCCTTTCACTCCTGGATTACTTTGGCTGTCTGTGTCCTTGTTTCTGTCTTTCTCTGGGGCCCTGTTCCTTTTCTCTGTTGGGGTCTCCATCTCTCCACCTCCCACTAAACTTTGCCTCTCTGCCTCTGCCTCTGCTTCTGTCCCTGTCTCTGTCTCTCCTGTCTCTCTCTCCTCCCCCTCTCTTCTATCTCTTTTATTTCTAACCTCCCTCCTTTCCCTCCTCCCTCTCTCCCCCCTTCTCTCCTCCTTTCCCTTTTCCTTCTCCCTCTCTTCCATCTCTCCTCTCTCCCTTCCTCTCTCCCTATGCCCTAGTTTCTGCCCCTCTCCAGGTGCCTGCTCCTTCTGGAGTCTGCCTGGCTCTGTCTCCACCCCTCCATTCCTCTCCTCCCGTCTCCTCCCGTCTCTCCCGTCTCTCTGCCCCTCCCCGGGTGCCTGGTCCGTGCCCGGTGCCCTGTGCCCGCCTCTCGCTGAGGCGGCCGCCTGTGCTTCTTACCATGCACGATGAGGTAGACCTGGGCCGTGTGCGGCTGCTGCCGGGTCTGGAAGGAGCAGGTGTAGAGACCCTCGTCGCCCAGGCCCACACGGGTGATGAGGATGGAGAACTCGGCGGGAGAGTTAGTGAGCAGCCGCACTCGCGGGTCGCTGGTCCAGCGGTCATTGCCGGCATACAGGATGTTGGAGCGGTTTAGCCAGGCCACGCGGGTCACGTGCTCGTCGATGGAGCAGCTGCAGCCAGGGGGAGGCTCTGGATGGCACCGGCCTGGGTACCGGGCCCCAGGGGGAGGGGGCTGGGCACCCTGGGGGAGGGAACTCCCTGGGGGAGGGAATGGGGCACCTACCTTGAGTGAGAGGGAAGGGGCACCTTGGGGGGAGGAGCCATCGGGGAGAGCGGTGGGGGGTGCATAGGGTGGGGTCTTGGCTGTACCTGAGTGTGGCGTTGTCTCCCTCGCATACGGTGTAGTTGTCTGCCAGAGAGCTGAACTCCAGGCTCTGGGACAGCAGCCCTGCGGAAAGGGGGCGGAGGGGCACATGATTTCCATCCCATCCCCCACAAGCACAAAACCTGGGACAGGGCTGGCATGATGTCACCCACACAATCTGTGGCACCCCGTGACATTGTAAACACAAGCACAAGTCAGCCCTTGTCATCCCTTTTTCTAGTGGGTCATGGTTGTTAAACTCCCCCAGCACAGGGAGATTCAGAGAGAATGGGGCAGAGAGAGAGAGAGAGACAGTAACATCAACACACAAAAATGTTGAGACAGGGAGGGACAAACGACCTAACTGGATTACAAAATACCCTGGAACCACTGATGGGAGGAAGTGAGAAAAGGTCTTGGCCAAACCTCCCAGCAGGCAGTATGAGGAGGAGAGGGAGGGGAGAGGTTAATTAATCCAGGGCCCCTTTTATCCTGGGACAATTGCTACCCAGCAACTTCAAGCCCCCCTTAGAGTCTTCCATCCCCAGACTCTGGGTATACGTGTATTTGTGTGCAGAGGATGGATGGGGAACAGGTGCCCCATCCTAGAGTTTATCTGAAGTCATTTCTATTCCCCTGCTTCTGGGTATCCCCACCTCCACCCCAAGTCTTTCCTATATTTAAGGAACACCAGGGAAAGAAATTTAATGGAGAAGTTACTGTCCCCATGATACACTGAGACACCAGAGGCAAACCACCACACAATAACAGAACACCCCCACCCACCATGACAAACAGCTTTTGGCCACCCCCTTCCCGTCCTCCTTATGACTTTCTCTACTGGGCAGAATACTCTTTCCAGTCAAAATAAACACAGATTCAGGGAGAGCAAGACCCATTGAAAATCGGGGTAACTTTAAGACACATAGTAATAGTCAGTGACATGGGAAGGCACAGGGACACGGTCACAAACTGTCTCTGACACCTCTTCACTATAAGCTCCAATTCCTTCCCTTCTCCCCCTCTCAGACCCTGGAGCAAAGATGCCCCCCCACGCTCACAATTTAGACCCTTCAGAGCTTTGATTTCAATATGCTGACACTCAGTCACTTTCATACACAGAAAGGGAAACAGATGGAGACACCCAGGCAGGGGCACTCCCAAGGACACACAGTCTCGCACACATCAGAAGGAAACATAGAGATACACAGTGAACAAAGAGGCATCTAGACACAGTCCCAAGAACACACACAGACATATATAGACATACATAGACACACAAATATATAGATATAAAGTCACACACTTTCATGAAGGGAAAAAAGCCCCCCCACAGAATCAGAGACACAGTGATACAGACACCGACATGCACACAGACATACGGATAGGCAGACACCCAATAAGAAAGAGAGCTCCACAAATACACCGCTGCCTAAAGAGACACAGTCACAAAGGTGTGCAGTGTCATACAAAGACACGCCGAAACAAAAACAGACACAGTTAGAAAAGTAACAGATGTAGGAAACAGTCACAAAGACGCATATAGAGATATAGATCTTTAGATACATATACATGTTAATTGGTAATCACAAATGACTTGAAATGAAGTTTTCTTCCAGAGTCAGAGTCTCTCTCTCTCTCTCTCTCTCTCTCTCTCTCTCTCTCTCTCTCTCTCTCTCTCTCTCTCTCCTCTCTTTCCTCTCTCCTTCTCTCTCTCTCTCTCCTTCCCTCTCTCTCTTTTTCTGTCTCTGTCTCCTCTCTCTCTCTCTCTCTCTCTCGTCTCTCCTCTGTCTCTCTCTCTCCCCTCCTTTCTCTCTATCTGCCTGTCTGTCTCTGTCTTCTCCCTTTCTCTCTCTCTCTCTCTCTCTCTCTCTCTCTCTCTCTCTCTCTCTCTCTCTCTCTCTTCCTCCCCCCTCCCTCTCTCTCTCCTCCCTCTCTCTCTCTTTCCCTCTCTCCCTCTCTCTCTCCCTCCCTCCCTCTCTCTCTACCTCCCTCTCTCTCTCCTCTCCTCTCCCTTCCCTCCCCTCTCCTCTCCTCCTTCCTCTCCTCTCCTCTCCTCTCTCTCCTCTCTCCCCTCCCCTCTCTTTCTCTTCTCCCTCTCCCTCCCCCCTCCTCTCTCCTCTCTCTCCTCTCTCCTCTCTCTCTCTCCTCTCTCCTCTCTCTCTCTCTCTCTCTCTCTCTCTCTCTCTCTCTCTCTCTCTCTCTCTCTCCTCTCCCTGTCCCTTTCTCTCTCTCCCTCCCTCCCTCCTCTCTCTCTCTCCTTCTCCCTCTCTCTCCCTCCTTCTCTCTCTCTCCCCCTCCTTCTCTCTCTCCTCT
>WOXC01002321.1:0-32971 GCA_011680675.1 Gymnobelideus leadbeateri | reverse complement strand
CAACCATCACTACATCCATTTAAAAAGTGATCAAGAATTTAAGTAAGGGAACCCAGTAAATGCAAAAGTCTGTTTCATTGGCATCTGTTACCTAGTTAAATCTAGCTATGGGTTTTTCACTTACCATGCTTTGGAAAGCACTTGATATTTTAAGAATGACTTGAGTGTGTACATTTTTATAGCTCATTAAAAGAAAAAAAAAAAGTTTTACCTTCTCATGAGAGAGTTTGGGGACATAATAAAAGGGTTCCTGATGACTGGATATCAAGTGCACTTCTGTCCTCAGTAAGCAAATTTTACTTTCTGGCAGAGAGACAAAACTGTTTTTATTCACTACACATATTTAAATCTCACAAGTAAAGCATATTGGGATATGTTAACATATAGAGATCTTATTATGAATTTCATACTTTGAATAGAATGTAAAATTCCATTCCCTTTAGAAGGTCTTACAATCTCTATTTGAGTTCATGATTTAAGTAATTGGTGTTTCTTTTAAAACATCATATTCTTAGAAAATAAGACTGATGGGGCGGCTAGGTGGCGCAGTGAATAGAGCTCCGGCCCTGGAGTCAGAAGGACCTGAGTTCGGAGCCGGCCTCCGACACTTAATCCACACAGACAAAAACCTAGCCGTGTAACCTTGGGCAAGTTACTTAACCCCAATTGCCCTAAAGGGGCGGCTAGGTGGCGCAGTGAGTAAGAGCGCCGGCCTCGGAGTTGGGATGACCGAGATCAAATCCGGCCTCAGAAAATGAGCACCCACGCATAAATAATGACTAGCCGTGTAACCTTGAGCAAGTTACTTAACCCCAATTGCTTAAAAAAAAAAAGAAAGAAAGAAAGAAAAGAAAATAAGACTGATAAGGCTTTGTGAGGCTTTTGTTTGATAAGGCTTTTGTTTGTACCTGTGCTACTATGGACTTGTTTTGTCTTTGCCTAAAATAAAAAAAAAAAAAGAATTGAAAAAAAAGTTAACTGCATGATTTTTTTTCCTTTCCCATGGTCTTTGATTTGCCAGTCTTAAAGTATGCTTTAACAGAATGAAATACAATTTGGCTAAATTGATTAGGTGACATTTTGACACTTAATAGGGATGAACCCAATCCTCTGGCCCAACAGAATATCTCAATTTTTAATATATGGGTATGATTTGATGGAATATCATTGTATCTTATGCACTGCTCTATGCATGTGTATGGGAATGAGAGGAGACAAAATTTTTCAGCAGTCATACACAATTAATTTTATGATGTTAAAACTTTGTTTTTCATTCAAAAAAATTCCCATTAGCCATGTTTTGAAAAAGAAAAAAAGAAGGAAATGAGAGGGAAAATATGCTTCTATCTGCACTCTGAGTATGTCAGTTATCTATCTGGAGGTGATTAGCATTTGATATCATGCATCCTTTGGAGTTATGGAGATCAGTGTGTTTTTTCAGTGTTATGAAACCTTTCAGAGTTTGCTATCTTACCTTTTTCAATTACCATGTAGATGGTTCTCCTGGTTCTTCTCAATGCCCTTTGTATCAGTCCATAAGGACCACCCCAGATTTTTTTCTGAAACCAATCTCTTCATCCATTCTTGTATCATGGCAGTATTTTTAGCACATTTTTTACATCACAACTTGGTCATTCTCTAATTGGTAGGCATGCCTTCAGTTTCCAATTATTTGTCAATGCAAAAACACCTGCTATAAATGTCTTTTTACCTGTGCATTCTTTTCCTTTTCGTTTGATGTCTTTGGGGTATAAACAGAATAGCGGTATTGCAATTCAAAGAGTCAAAGAATGTGTAATTTTGTAACATTTTCCCATAGTTCCAAATCGTTCTTGAGAATGGTTGGAACATTTTACACCTCCATCAATACTGTATTAGTGTCATTATTTTTTCACATCCCCTGCACCGTTTGTCATTTTCCTTTCCTGTCATGTTAGCAGTCTGATGAGTGTGATGCAGTACTTCAGAGTTATTTTTACTTATAATTCTGTACTGGAGATTTAGAGGCATTTTATATGACTATTGATAGTTTTTATTTCTTCCTCTGAAAATGCCTATTCATGTCCTTTTACCATGTATCAGTTGAGGAATACCTCTTACTGGTATACATTTGCTTTGTTTTTCTATATATTTGAGAAAGAGACCTTTATGCAAGATACTTCTTATAATATTTCTTCCAGTTTCATGCATTTCTCCTAATTTTGACTGCACTGGTTTTGTTTTTAGATAAACTTTTAATTAATTTCATGTAATCAAAAATATCCATTTTACTCCCATGAACTTCTCTATCTATGTTAATAATGAACTCTTTGGGCTGTTCTTTACATACTACACTCTTATCTCCTGCCTCCATTCCTTTTTACAGGCTCTTTCCTATGCCTTCATGTGATCCTTCTTCACCTCTGCCTTTGAAAATCCCCAGTTCCCTTAAAGCTCAGTTCACCTGATTAATCAGATCTTTCCTGCTTCCCTCATCTGCTAGTACCACCCATCTCTATCTCCTACAATGAATTACTTCTTGTTTGTGGTGGTGATATAGGGTGTCCCTAAATTTCACTAAAGACTTGGGATGCATTGTATTTATTTCACACATAATTTTTTTTATGTATGGTCACCCCTTCAAGAAAGTAAACATTGGCCTGGGGCCAAGATGGGGGAGTAGAAACAGCTCATCCAAGCCACTCTGCCCCCAGATTCCCCCCAAACTATGTAAAAGGGGACTCTGAACAACTTCTGGAGCCCCAGCACCCACAGAACAACACAGAGAAGCTAACCTCCCACTGAGGACAGCCCAGCAGCCCTGCAAGAAGGACCAGCTCAGTGGTCTGGGAGCTGGCAGCACACAACGTGCAGAGCACAGGAAGTGGAGCTGAGCGGAGCCCAGGTGCCTGTGAGCTGAGGTTTTAGCCCCAGGGCGGCAGGGCCAGTAGCCGGCTGGAGGAACCCCAGAACACAAGCAGCTGTGGTGACTCCAGAATTATCAACATAGACATGCCTAGAACAAAGTAAGAGGTTAGTGTCCTATGGACTTTGGGACCAGTATTTGGGGGAATGCATCGGCTCCCTCCCCTGGGTGCTAGAAGCCTGTGAGGAGACACGCCATTTTGTAGTTTTAAGAGGCAGCTCCAGCTCCTGGCCTGCAATTAATTGTAGGGAGATCCAGTGATCAGTCTTGGGGGGTAATCGCTCTTGCTTTAACCTCCCTGGATCTGGATTGTGATCTAGGGTGGAAGTCATGGGTGGGTTTACAGCTTGCCAGAAACGGAAGTTGCCACCCCCCACGTGTACAGGATGAAAATTCCTCTATCTGGCCTTAAAGCCATAGTGTGGCAACAAGCCCAAAAGTCAGGTAATCAAGTAGCAACATGCCAAGGCAAAGGAAACAGAAAAATGCAACCCTAGACTCCTATTTTGGGGGCATAGAAAGGGAAAAGGACTGTGAGGTCAGAAGTCCTGCTCCAAAAGCCCCAGGGGAAAACATGAGCGAGTTGCAGGCCATAGAGGACCTTAAGAAGGACTTTAAAAATCAAATAAGAGAAGTGGAGGAAAAAATTAGAAAGAGAAATGAGAAGGATGCAGGAAAAGTATGAAATGAGGGTCAACAGCCTGACTGAGGAAAACAACACCTTAAAAAATAGACTAGCTCAAATGGCATAGGAGGCCCAAAAGGGCAATGAGGAGAAGAATGCCTTAAAAAGTCGAATTTGCCAGATGGAAAAGAATCTCAAAAGTTCACTGAGGAGATTCATTCCTTCAGAGTTAGACTGGAGCAAATGGAAGCTAGTGACTTTATGAGAAATCAAGATGCTGTTAAGCAGATCCAAACAAACGAAAGATTAGAAGACAATGTGAAATATCTCATGGGAAAAACCACTGACCTGGAGAATAGATCCAGGAGAGACAATTTAAAAAATTATTGGACTACCTGAAAGCCATGATCAAGGAAAGAACCTAGAAATCACCCTTCAAGAAATTCTCAAGGAAAACTGCCCTGATGTTTTAGATCCAGAGGGCAAAACAGAGGTTGAAAGAATCCACAGATCACCTCCTGAAAAAGATCCCAAAAAGAAAACTTCCAGGAATATTATAGCCAGGTTCCAGAATCCTCAGATCAAGGAGAAAATACTACAATCGGCCAGGAAGAAACAATTTCAATATTGTGGAAACACAATCAGAATAGCCCAGGACCTGGCAGCTTCTACACTGAGGGATTGAAGGGCATGGAATATGATATTCCAGAGGGCAAAAGAACTGGGAATGAACCCAAGGGTCACCTACCCAGCAAAACTGAGTATTTTGTTTCAGGGGAAAATATGTCATTCAGTGGAATAGAGGACTTTCAAGCATTCTTGAGGAAAAAACCAGAGTTGAATAGAAAATTTGACATCCAGACGCAAGAAGTAAGAGATGCCTGAGAAGGTAATCAGGGAAAAGAAATCAAAAGGAACTTATCAAAGTTGAACTATTTACATTCCTATATGGAAAAGCAATAACTGTGAGTGATGATATCTTTCTCACTATGACAATAATGGAAGAAGGGTGTGTGGTCATATGAATACATATGTGAATGTGTGTGTATATGGTTACAGTTATATATGGATAGAGGGCATAGGTTGAATTTGTTGGGAAGGGAGGATACTCAAGGGATGAAATTATGAGGTGAGAGAGGAAAGTGGCAAGAGGAGATGGGGAGAGACAGGGTAGGGTAAACTATCTCATGTAGAAGAAGCAAGGAGAAGTGGTTGCAAGGGAGGGGGAGAATAGGAAGGGAAAAAAAAGGCAAATCCACATTCTCATTGAATTTGGTTCAGGGATAGAATGACATACATACTAAATGGGATATCTCAACCTGCAGCAGAATAGGGGGAAGGGGGATGAGAGGAGGGATGATTGATGGGGGGGCATCCTTGGGTGGAGGAGAGGTTGGAAGTACCCACTATAGAAGAGGGACAAGCTCATGTAGGGAATGGACCAGGTGGGGGGTGGGATGAGTGGGAGGGAATTATAAGCAGCCTTGTACAGTATATCTACTATGATAATGTTTTGCATAGCTAGACATGTACAACATATACTGAATTACTTATCTCCCCAGAGGGAATGGGTGACAAGGGAGGAAGGAAATGGATCTGAAATTCGAGGTCATAACATAAAATGTTTCAAATATATATAAACACTATTATTAATACCCTTTTGCTTATAATTGGGAGATAAGATGTGCAGGCATTGGGACACAAAGATTCACCTTCCTCTAATGGAAAAGTCGAAGGTGGTATGGGAGAAGGTATGGGAGAGAGCAGATTGGAGGAAGCGATATCTTGTGGGACTGCTATTCTGGGAGGTTGGGTAGGGGAATAATGGGGGGAAAATGATTGTAACTCAAAATCTGGCGGAAATGAATGATGTAAAACAGAAGTTAATAAAGCATTTGTTTAAAAAAATAAAAATAAAAAATTAAAAAAATAATGAACTCTTTGATTATCTATGGAACTGACATAGTTCTTCTCAATGAGGGGTGGAAGGTAAGGAGAGACAGAATTTGAAAATAAAAAATAAAAAATAAAACCTGTGCTTTGGGCAAGGTGCTTAAACCCAATTGCCCTCCAAAAAGCAAAAAAAAAATGCTAAAATCGTTTTGATACCCCAGCTCAACATTTAGTAATCTGCTACTTTCAATCTTTTCTGTTACATCTTAACTGTTAAAAAGTCACTTGAAGTTTCACACTTTAAGTAGCCAAAATATAAGTTTTCTAATTGTTATCTCAAATAAATCAGAGGTCACCAACATTGTTCTATGATATTAACTAATTATTTTTGATGATCAAAGAATTGGAGCCAAAGTGTTTACTGATTTTTAATAGTAATACTGTAAATAATGGTGAGATAAAACAAGTTGACATTGCCCTCAAATTATAATAATTAATAATTAACATTTCTTTGTCTTCCATACTCCCCTATTTTGCTTATTATACCACATTCTGTGTCTTGATCAGGTGCCAACTTTGAGCTTAACTAGTGTATGGTGAAGGTGGCATATGCCTAGTTTCTGTGAGACTGTTTTTCAATTTTCCCAGCAATTTTTGTAAAATAGTGAGCCTTTTCCTCCAATTGCTTAGATTCTGTGGTTTATCAAACAAAACTGTGCTGTGATCATTTGCTTCCATATATTGTATGCAGGATATATTCCACTGTTCAACAACTCTTTTTCTTATTGAGTACTAAATTATAAAGTACCTTTTTATTATTTAGTTTGAGATCTGGTCTTTCAAGATTTCGTCCTTCACATTTTAGAAAAAAAAGATTCCCTTCATGTTCTTGACCTTTTGTTCCTCTGTTTTGATTTTATCAATATGTCTTTCTAGTAATACAACATCCTCTTTGGTAGTTTGAATGATTTGGCACTGAATAAGTAAATTAATCTTGGTAACTGATATATATTGACTTGTTCTATGCATGAGCAATAAATATTTCTGCAATTGTTTAGATCTGTCTATTTCTGTGAATATTTTGTTCTGTGGTATCAGTGTGTATCTTTACAAGTAGGATTCCAAGTATTTTAGACTGTCCAAAATTATTTCAAATGGAATTTCTCTTTATCTTTCTGTTGGATTTTGTTGATGGTGTACAGAAATACTAAGGACATTTATGGATTTATGATATTTCCTATTACTTTGCTGATGTTGCTTATTTTTGACATGTTTAATAGTTGATGCTCTGGGATTTTCTAAGTATGCCAAAATATTATCTAAAGAAAGTGACATTTTTGTTTCCCCATTGCCTATGCTTATTCTTTCCATTTCTGTTTCTTCTGTAATTGTAAGAGCTAACATTTCCATTAAAATATTGAATAAAATAAAAAAAATGGACATTCTTGCTTCATCTTTGATCTTATTGGAAAAGCTTCTCATTTCTCCCATTACAGATAGTACTTGCTCTTTGTTTTAGATATATGCTAATTATCATTTTAAACAAAGCTCCCTTTCTCCCTATATTTTCTAGTACTTTTTAATAATAGGAATCAGTGTTAGATTTTTTCTAAGAGGACACTTATTCTTCATTTATTGATATAGTCATATTGCTTTTTTATTGATGTGGTCAATTGGGTTCATAGTTTTCCTAATATTCAACCTGCTTTATATTTCTCGTATAACCAACCTAGGCATAGTTAATGTCATATTACTGTTATCTCCTTGATGGTTATTCAATTTTAAAATTTTGGATCAACATTCCTTAGATAAATTGTCTAATTATTTCCTTTCTCTGTTTTACTCTGTGATTTTGGTATCAAAATCATATTTGTGTAGCCAAAATGCCAATGAAGAAGAGCTAATCTCTCCCACATTTCCCTACAGACAACTTTAAAATAGTAACTCAAAATGAATTCTAAAGTGACAAAACCAAAGAAGGGTCAGAGATTCTTCAAACCCAAGAAAACTTGTGGGGTTAGAAGGAGAGATCTGTGACATGGGGATGTGGTTTTGTCCAAACCGTTCTGTATGCAACACCAATGGTAGTACTTGGGGGCTGCAACAACAACAACAACAACAACAACAATAGTAGTTTTCAAGCCTGAGGTGGTAAGGGCAACTGGAAATTTATTGGAAAGAAATTTCAGAGAACTCCTGTGGTAGCACAAAGCACAGGAATGAATATTTCTTGGTAACTCTATTGCTTATACCCTTTACAAGGTCATATTTCATGGGTGGAAAGGTGCGTCTTCAGTCATGAAAGAGGATTTCTGAGAAGCATTAGTTCCTGTCCCAAGGGAGCAGGGACTTTGAGGAACTTTATGGGGCATACAAGTAAGACCTTTCCAGTGGAAGGGAAAATGATGCATGCACGTGTGCGTGTGCGTGTATGTGTGTGTGTGTGTGTGTGTGTGTGTGTGTGTGTGTGTGTGTGTGTGTGTGTAGTGATGCTTAAAGTTCACTATCATCTAACTTGATTCAAAGAGGTAATAATATACCCATACATACCGGTATAGAAATCTATATTATCTGAAAGGGAAGTAGGAAGGGAAAGGTATAAGACAAAGGTGTGTGTGTGTGTGTGTGTGTGTGTGTGTGTGTGTGTGTGTGTGTGTGTGAGAGAGATAAAGGGAGGGAGGACAAAAGAAGGCAGTGGCAAGAGGTAAAACAAACTTTAGAGGAGGGGTAGGATAAAACAAAAGTGAAAGGATAAACAGAAGAAAGTACAATGGAGGGAAAGGACAGTTAATAATCATAACCGTGAATGTAAATGGAATTAATTTACCCATAAGACAGAAGTAGATCATGTAACAAATTAGAAACCAGAATTCAACAATATGATGCTTAGAAGAAATGCACTTTCAAGAAAGACACACAAAGATTATTCAGTTTCCAGTAAAAAGAGTGGATTGAGAAAAAGTGATGCACTAGAAGGGGAAAGGGAGAGGAAGAGTGGGGAAAATTATCTCACATAAAAGGACAAATTTGTATAAAGGAGGAAGAAATTGGATATAAACAGGTGTATATGTATTTAGTATTTATATCATTTCATTGACTGATACTTTTTAGCAATGTGTAGTTTGCCTGATTATCTCTTTTAATTAGTTTTGTTTTTGCCTTGATTTCATTTAAAAGCATGTTTTCTATGCCTACTTTTTATTAAACAGAAGAAGATTCTGCTCTGGGATCTTATTTTAACTCTATGCATAACTTTCAGTTTCAAGTGTGTTTCATATAAATAATATATTTTTGTATTGTGATTTTGAATTTATTCTTTTGTCTTTCTCTGTATTATATGTGAATGCATTCTAGTCATACTCTCTTCTTCTTCTTCTTCTTCTTCTTCTTCTTCTTCTTCTTCTTCTTCTTCTTCTTCTTCTTCTTCTTCTTCTTCTTCCCCTATCTCCTTATCAAATGTTTGTTTTGCTTCTGATCATTGCCTCTCATAATCTACTATGCCTTATAACTCCCCCTTTCTCTTAACTTCTTTCCACTTTTACTTCCTTATTGGGTGAAATTAATTTTTATAACCAATTTTAATTTATGGTTCAAAAGTCCTTTATTGAATATAATGATGAAGGTGATGCTGATGACGATGATAACATAACAATGCATTATGATCTGAAAAAGGTACATTTCATATTTCTGCTTTTCTGAATTTGTAAGATTTCTACATTCCAATGTCATTGATTTTTTAAAGGTGGCATGCACAGCTTAGCCAAAGACACAATGCTTTCTACTCTTATTCAATAGTCTCCATAGTCCTGTCATATCTAACTTTCATAAAACTCTTCATGTTTTAAATTTATTTTTTTTTGTTTATTTAATGGTTAAATTTATTTAGATGTGAGAGAAGCAAATTGAGTTTCTCCACTATATAGTTTTACTATTACCTCCTGTAATTTTTTGTTCTTTGAATTAGTTCAGATTAGGGTGATTTTCAAGCATTATTGCTTAGCCTGAATTTTTCTTTCATTATAAAAACTCTTCTTTGATTGCCTATTTTACATAAGATACTATAACCTGTCCTACCTCTACCTTCCTCCTTCTCCCAGAGCATTCCTTTTTCCCAATCTTCCATTTTTTTTCAAATCACTGCAGTTATAAGAGATTCATAACCATCCCTTCTGTCTAAGTAGTTTTCTTCTAACTGCTCTAATGATGATAAAATTCTTTGGGATTACATGTATCATCTTTCCTTTATGAATATAAACATTTTAACCTTAATAAATACTTAATGATTTTTCACATATTTATCTTTTTATAATTCTTGTGTTTGAATGTAAAGTATTTTTATTCAATTTTATTCTTTTCATCAGGAATGCTGAAAATTCCTATATTTCACCAAAGGTCTATTTTTTCCTCTGAAAGATTATACTCATCTTTGCATGGTAGGCTATTTTTATTTTTAGTTTTAGTTCCTTTGCAGTCCAGAATATAGTATTACAAGCCCTCCAATTTTTCAAAATTATAGTTGTTAAAACTTGTGTGGTCCTAACAGTACCTCCATGATATTTGAGTTATTTCTTGCTGGCTGCTTCAATAATTTTTTCCTTTCCTTGGGAACTCTAGGAATTGGATATAATATCCCTAGGAATTTTCAATTTGAGGTTTCATTCAGGAGGTGATTGGTGGATTATTTCTATTTCACTTTGCTTTTTGTTGCAAGAATATATTTCCTTGATAATATTTTGCAATATGATCTTTAAGCTATTTTAATGTGGCTTTTGTGTAGTCCAGTAGTTATTAAGTTATTTCTCAATCTATTTTTTATATCAAGTTTTTCCAATCAAATATTTCAAATTTTCCATTTTTCATTCTTTTGACTTTTTAATTATTTCTGTAAGTTTCATGGAGTCATTTTCTTACATTTGACCAAATCTATTTTTTAAGGAATGATTTTCTTCCGTGAGGTTATGTATCTATTTTAATCTAGCTGTTAATTCCTTTTTCATAATTTCTTGAATTGCTATCATTTTTTTGTTTATTTTCTCCTCTACCAATCTTATTAGATTTTTAGGTTTTCTGTTCTTTTTTTGTCTCTGTTTTTAGATTTTCTAGGATATTTTTGTTGGGATTGGGTCCAATCTGCATTTTTATGTTTTTTTTTTTGTCTTTGTTAATTTGTTTGTTTATTTTTTAGTTTTCAAGATTCAATTCCACAATTCCTTGAGTTTCAAAATTTTCTCTCCCTCCCTCCCCTGCCCTCCACCCCCATGGTGGCATACAATCAAGTATAGAATCTGCAAATACTTTCACATTAGACATTAGTCAGGTTGTAAAGATGGATTGTATCCTATGGAATGAAAAATGGTAAAAAGGAAAAAAAATGAAATAAGAAAAAGAAAAAGATCAGGCAGCTTGTTTCAATCTGGATTCAAATTCAGTTCTTTCTCTGGATGTAGACATCTCTCTCCATCATGAGTCTCTTGGGATTGAATTATATCATTGCATTGCTGAGAAGAGTCCAGTCTATCAAATTTGGTCATCTAGCATATGTTGTGTCTGTAATTGTGTACAAACTTCTCCTGGTTCTACTCTTCTCACTCAGCATCAGTCTATATAAGCCTTTCCAGATAAATATGAAGTCCAGCTGCTTCTCATTTCTTATAGCACAATAGTATTCCATTCCATACATATACCACAACTTGTTCAGCCATTGCCCAATTGACGGACACCCCCTTAATTTCCATTTTTTGCCACCACAAAAAGATTTGCTATAAATATATTTATACATATGGATCTTCCTTCCACTTCTATGATCTCTTTGGGATATAACTCTAGAAGAGTGTTGCTGGGTCAAAGGGTATGAAATTATTTCTAGACCTTTGGGCATAATTCCAGATTGCTCTCCAGAAAGGTTGGTAACTCCACAACTCCACTACTAATGCATTAGTGTTCCAATTTGCCCACATCCTCTCCAGCATTTGTCATTTTCCTGTTTTGTCATCTTAGCCAATCTGACTGGTGAGATGTGGTACCTCAGAGTTGTTTTGATTTGCTTTCTCTAATCAATAGTGATTTAGAGCATTTCTTCACATGCTTATATCTATATCTCTATCTATCTATCTATCTATCTATCTATCTATCTATCTATCTTTAATTTCTTTCTCTGAAAACTTCCTGTTCTATTCTTTGACCATTTATCAATTGGGGAATGACTTATATTCTTATACATTTTATTCAATTCTCTGTATATTTTAGAAATGAATCCTTTATCAGGGACATAAGTTGTAAAAATTATATCCCAATTTTCCACCTCCCACTTAATCTTGGTTACATTGGCTTTGTTTTTACAGAAGCTTTCCAATTTAATGTAATCAAAATTATCCATTTTGCATTTTATAATGCTTTCTAATTCTTGTTTGGTCATAAAGTCTTTTCCTCTCCACAAATCTGACAGGTAAACTATTCCTTGCTTTCTGAGATTGCTTTCATTATCAACCTTTATACCTAAATCATTCACCCATTTAGACTTGATTTTGGTATAAGGTGTTAGATAATGGTCTATGCCCAGTTTTTGCCATACTATATTCCAGTTTTCCTAGCAGTTTTTGTCAAATAGTCAGTTCTTATTGCCAAAACTGGGGTATTTGGGTTTACAAATAATAGATTACTATATTCATTGACTGCTGATTCTCGTGTGCCCAGTCTATTCCATTGACCCACTACTGTATTTCTCAGCCAGTACCAAGTAGTTTTGATGACTGCTGCTTTGTAATACAGATTAAAATCTGGGATAGCTATTCCACCTTCCCTAACATTTCTTTTCATTAATTCCCTTGATATTCTGGACCTTTTGTTCTTCCAAATGAATTTTGTTGCTATTTTTTCTAACTCTATAAAGTAGTTTTTTTTGATAAATTGATTGCTATGGCACTTAATTTAGGTAAAATTTTCATTTTTATTATATTAGCTTGATCCTGACACAAGCACCGGCCTGCATTTTTCTTTGAGGCTTTACTTGAAAATATTTGCAAATTATTATCTTCTGAATTTGTGTCTTGAGATTCCCTGTTTTCCACAGATTTTAATGGTCAGGTTCTTTTCTTATTTACTCATTTTGCCAGCCTATTTCTTTGCTTTGGTCTTTGTCTTAGACTTGATTTCTGCCCATTTCTTAGGGTTGGGAGATTGACTTTTGTCTTCCTCCTTTAATACCAAAATCTGGGGGTGGCTAGGTGGCACACTGAATAGAACACTGGTCCTGGAGTCAGGAGGACCTGAGTTCATATCCAGCCTCAGACACTTAACACACACACACACACACACACACACACACACACACAGACACACACACACAAAACCTAGCCATGTGACCTTGGGCAAGTCACTTAACCCCACCCGCCCTATCTTCCCCCCTCCAAAAACAAACAAAAAACCCAAAACAATAGCAAGATATGGGGGTCTGTAAGTTTTTGTTGCTTTATAGATAGTGTGGTCCAGGGAGAATTCTGCTCACTGACCTGGTCTTGTCTCTGTTCATTACTCAGGTAGACTTTGTGTTTCCTTGTAATCAAAACTCTTTCTCTTCACCCTGGAACTATGATCCCAGAATGAGTAATAGCTTATGGAGCTGTCAAATTATATCACATTCACCAATCAATGCTAGTACAGATGTTCCTTGGAATTTTTTTTCTGATTAGGTATTCTGTCCTCCTACCATACCTGGGCCCTGACCACTCCTGACATCCCCAGTGAAGGCCACAGACCATGCAGGTTCTATAGGATCCTGGAGGCTAGCACCTAGAAAGTAGGTATCTCTCTCAATCACGAGTCTTTTGGAGTTGTCTTATAACCCTGCATTGCTGAGAAGAGTCCAGTCATTCTGCTTTCCAGAATGGTTGAATCACTTCACAACTCCACCAATAATGTTTTAGTGTTCCACTTTTCCCACATCCTCTCCAGCATTTGTCATTTTCCTGTTTTGTTATCTTAGCCAATCTGAGTGGTGACATGTATTACCTCAGAGTTGTTTTGATTTGCATTTCTTTAATTAATAGTGATTTAGAGAACTTTTTCATATGTTGTAGATATCTTTAATATCCTTCTCTGAAAACTCCCTGTTCATATTGTTTGACCATTTATCAATTGGGGAATGACTTGTATTCTTATAGATTTGACTCCATTCTCTGTATATTTCAGAAATGATGCCTTTATAAGAGACATTGGTTGTAAAAATTATTTTCCAGTTTTCCACTTCTCTCCTAATCTTGGTTACATTGGCTTTGTTTGTGCAGAAACTTTTCAATTTTATGTATTCAAAATTATCCATTTTGCATTTTATAATGCTCTCTAATTCTTGTTTTGTCATAAAGTCTTCCCCTCTCCATAAATCTGACAAGTAAACTATTCTTTGCCTTCAGAGATTGCTTACAGCAATCTTTACTTTATACCTATCTCATGTAACCATTTAGACTTGATTTTGGTATATGGCATTAGATAATGATCTATGCCTAGTTTCTGCCATATTATATTCCAGTTTTCCTAGCAGATTTTGTCAGATAGTGAGTTCTCATCCCAAAAGCTGGGGTTTTGGGGTTTATCAGATAATAGATTACTATAGTCATTGACTGCTGAGTCTCACTTACCCAATCTGATTACCCAATTGATCCACTTCTGTATTCCTTAGCCAGTACCAAGTAGTTTTGATGACTGCTGCTTTATATTACTAGATTAAAAATCTGGTATGGCTAGGCCACCTTCTATAACATTTCTTTCCATTCATTCCCTTGATGTTCTGTACTTTTTCTTTTGCCAAATAAATTTTATTTTTTTTCCTAGCTCTATAAAAGTAATTTTTTGGTGCATTGATTGTTATGGCACTAAATATGTAATGTAATTTAGGTAAACTGTGCTTTCAGAAAAAAAAAGAAAAGGAAGGTGAAAAAGAAAATTTGTATTGTATATGAATTTTTATTTAAAGGACCCAGAAACCAAGGACCTTCTGGTTGTTTCTTTTACCTTGAATGCACCACTGACTTTATTATATGTCTTTGAAGTTCTAAGTCCCTATCTTAGTATCCTTTTCCTGATTAGTGTTCCCTCTCCACTCTTTTGAATTCTATATCAATGTAAGTAGATACACACACTATACACACATATTTTATATGTATATTTTTATATATGGACATGCATATATGTATCTATATACATAACAGATTGTGTGTGTGTATGTATATACACCCTGTATTTTTCTCATTCTACCTTTCCTTTTCCCCTTCTTCCTTCTCCCAGTGCATTCCTCTTTCTCACTGATTTTTTTAAAGAAATAATTCCATGATATCAAACTCACACTGAAGACTTCTGTCTGTATAAACCTCCTTCTAACTGCCCTAATGATGAAAGAATTCTTAGGATTTAACAATTATCTTCTTACAACATGGGAATGTAAACAGTCTGACCATATACAATTCCTTATAATTTCTCTTTCCTGTTCACCTTTTTTTTTTTTAAAGCAATTGGGGTTAAGTAACTTGCTCAAGGTTACACGGCTAGTCATTATTTATGCGTGGGTGCTCATTTTCTGAGGCCGGATCTGATCTCGGGTCATCCAAACTCCGAGGCCGGCGCTCTTACTCACTGCGCCACCTAGCCGCCCCTTTAGGGCAATTGGGGTTAAGTAACTTGCCCAAGGTTACACGGCTAGGTTTTTTTGTTTGTATGGATTAAGTGTCAGAGGCCGGCTCCGAACTCAGGTCCTTCTGATCCAGGGCCGGCGCTCTATTCACTGTGCCACCTAGCCGCCCCTACTGTTCACCTTTTGATACTTCTCTTGGGTCTTACCTGTGAAAGTCAAATTTTCTATTTAGCTCTGGTCTTTTTATCAACAATGTTTGAAAGCCCTCTATTTCTTTGAATATTCTTTTAGTCATTAAGGATTACACTTAGTTTTTCTGGGTCAGTGATTCTTGGTTGTAAACCTACCTCCTTTGCCTTCTGGAATATTATATCACAAGCATTCTAATCTTTTATTTTATTTTATGTATTTAAATTAAATTTTATGTTTATTTTTAGTTTACATCATTCATTTCCACATGATTTTGAGTTACAAATTTTCTCCCCATTTTTTCCCTACCCACCGCACCAAAACAGTGATCCAACTGAATATGCCCTCCCCCAATCTGCTCTCTCCTCTATCCTCCTACCTCCCCTTCAGACTTTCCAGTAGGGGAAGATGGATCTCTTAGTGCCTATATATCTTATTTCCCAGTTGCATGAAAAAATAATTTATATATATATATACACATATATATGTATATATATGTATATATGTATATATATACATATGTATATATATACATATATATGTGTGTATATATATATATAAACATTTTACTTTAAAACTTTGAATTCAAGATTCTTTCCCTTCCTCCCTCAACAACCACAGTCACTGGGACGATACCAAATTCAATATAGGACATACGTGTGTAGCTATGAAAACATTTCCATAATGGATATATTGTGAAAGACTGACTATATTTCCCTTCATCCTATTATGCCCAACACTTACTCTACTCTGTACCTTTTCAAAATTGTGTGCTTCCAACTTTCCTTCCCCCAACCTGCCCTCCCCTCCATCATCACCCCTCTCATCCCCTTTCCCCCTACTCTCCTGTAGGGTGAGATACCCTTTTTAGTGTGTATGTCATTCCCTTCCCAAACCAAATTCAGTGAGAATAAGGTTGACTCATTTCCTTTTGCCTTCCTGTTCTTCCCCTCCATTATAACAATTTTCCCTTGCCTCTTCTATATGAGATAATTTTCCCCATTCTATCTCTACCCATCTTCTCTCATTACATTCTTCTCTCACCTCTCAATTTTACCTTTTAAAAATCACCCCTTCCTATACAATTGGCCTGTGCCCTCTGTTTATGAATACTCATTTATATACCCTTCAATTATTCTCATACTGAGAAAAAATTTCATAAGGTGTAACTATTGTTCTTCCCAAGTAAGAATGTACATAGGTCAACTTTGATAAGTTCCTTATGATTTCTTTTCCCTGTTTACCTTCTCATGCTTAATTTTCTTCTCAATGTCAAATGTAGCTCAATGTCAAATTTTCTATTTAACTCTGGTTTTTTTCATCATGAATGCTTGGAAGTTCTCTATTCCATTGAATGACTATATTTTCCCCTGAAATATGATACTCGGTTTTGCTGGGTAGTTGATTCTTGGTTTTAATCCCAGCTCCTTTGACCTCTGGAATATTATATTCCAAGCCCTTTGATCCCTCAGTGTAGAAACTGTGTTGTCCTGACTGTGGTTCCACAATATTCAAATTGTTTCTTCCTGGCTGCCTGAAATATTTTCTCCTTGATCTTGGAACTCCAGAACCTGGCTACAATATTCTTAGGAATTTTCTTTTTGGAATCTTTTTCAGGATGTGACTTGTGGATTCTTTCAACCTCTGTTTTGCCCTCTTATTCTAAAACATCGGGGCAATTTTTCTTGAGAATTTCTTGAAGAATGATTTGTAGGTTCTTTTTTTTTACTTTTTGATCATGGCTTTCAAGTAGTCCAATAATTTTTAAATTATCTCTTGTCGATTTATTTTCCACATCAGTGGTTTTTCCAATGAGATATTTCCCATTGCCTTCTATTTTTTCATCTGTTTGGATCTGTTTAGTATTATTTTGGTTTCTCACCAGGTAACTAGCTTCCATTTGCTCCAATCTAATTCTGAAGGAATGATTCTCTTCAGTGAGCTTTTGAGATTCTTTTTCCATTTGGCAAATTCGACTTTTTAAGGCATTTTTCTCCTCATTAGATTTTTGAGCCTTTTTTGCCATTTGAATTAATCTATTTTAAGGTATTATTTTCTTCAATCATGCTGTTGACTCTCTTTTCATGATTTTCTTACATCATTCTCATTTCTCTTCCCAATTTTTCCTCCTCTTACTTGATTTTCAAAATCCTTCTTAAGCTCCTCTATGGCCTGTAACCAGTTCATATTTTTATTGGAAGCTTTTGGTGCAGCATTTATGACTTCATTGTATTCCTCCTGTTTCATGCTTTGATCCTTTTTGTCCCCAAAAGAATAATCTAAAGTCAGATTGCAGTGTTTGTTTTGCTTCCTTTGCTTGCTCATGTTGTCACTCAATTACTTGACTTTTGAACTTTTTGCTACAGTGGAACTCTGCTAACAGAGAGGAGAGCTTTGTCCCAATCGATGAGGTTTACTCAGCTGCCACAGGTATTATTTGGCTGCCCTCTCTGAAACATCCACAGGCTCTGGCACCTGGTCACCCACCTCAGGACTTCCACCCTAGAGAGCAATCCAGATCCAAGCATGTTAAAGCAAGAGCAATTACCCCTCATATTGGTTGCTTGGTCCCCCTACAATCTGGAGGCCAGGAGTTCTGAAGCAGCCATGCAGCTGCAGCCTCTGCATCTCAGCCTCTTCTCTCTCCAGGATTAGAGGCCATACCACACTCCTGGACTCCCTTTTCCCAAAGTCCACTGACCCTTCACTTTGTCTTTGGCATTTAGGGGTTGATAATTCTGGAAACTGCCACCACTACTGATGATCTAGTCTTCAGATGTCTCTCTAGACATGGCTGGTTGGGATGCCCTGAGGATAAAACCTTGGGCACACATGGGTCTGGGCTCAGCAAACAGAGTGCTGCAATGGCCTCTTCCTCCTGGCCTTTTGGGCTGTCTTCATCGAGAGGTTAATTTCTCTCTATCACTTTGTGGGTTCTGTAGCTCTAAAGTTTTTTTAGAGTCATTTTTTTTTTACATGTCTTGAAGGAGGTGGAAGTGGGAGCCATGCAGAAGTCCTGTTTCTACTCCACCATCTCTGCTCTGCCCCACCTCCCAATCTTTTTCTTAGAAGCTGCTAAATCAGTTTTTTTTTTTTTTTGCTTTTTGGAGGGTAATTGTGGTTAAGTGACTTGCCTAAGGTCACAGGGCTAGTTTTTGTGTTAAGTGTCTGAGGCCAGATTTGAACTCACGTCCTCCTGACTCCAGGGCCAGTGCTCTACTACACCACCTAGCCTCCCCAAAGTTGCTAATCCTTGTGATATACTTTTTGGGAGTCCACAATATACCAATGTTTTCTTTTTGGGGTACTTAAAATATTTTCTCCTTGACCTGGGTGCTCTGGAATTTGACTATAATATTCCTGGAAAGTTTTCATTTTGAGATCTCTTTCAGTAGGAGGTTGGTGAATTCTTTCAATTTCTATTTCAGATTCTTATTTAAAAATATAATTTAACATGATATTCCTTGATGATTCTTGAAAGATAATGTCTAGGCTCTTTTTTTGTCATGCCTTTCAGATAGTCCAATATTTCATATGTAGTATCTCTCCTCAATCTATTTTCAAAGTCAGATTTTTTTTGGAATAATTCACATTTTTCCTCCATTTACATTTTCCAATTTTTTAAAGGAAGTCATTTAGCTTCTAACTGCCCAGCTCTAACTTTTCAAAAATTATTTTCTTGGGTGAATTTTTGTTGCTCCTTTTCCATTTTGCCAGTTATTCATTTTAAGGAGTTATTTTGTCAGTTAAATTTTATATATAATTTTTCAGTTGGCCAATCCTACATTTTAAAGAATTCTTTTCTTTATTATATTTGCATGTCTCTTTTTGCCATTTGGCCATTTTGGGGGTGGGTGTGTGGGGGGTATTTTCTTCAGTTTATGTGTTTCCAGGATGTTGACTCTTTTTTAAAAATAACTTTCATATATTGCTCTAATTTATTTCCTATTTCTCCCTACCTCTCTCTTTTTTTTAAATTCCCTTTTAAGCTTTTTAAAGAATCATTCTTTTGGCCTGACACCAGTTAGTATTTTTCTTTGAGGTTTTGGTTACAGTAATTTTGACTTTTTTCTTTTTCTGAGCTTGAGCTTTGATCATTCCAATCACTAACTTTCCATTCTCAGTATAGTTTGATGTTATTTGTTCCTTTTTAAAATTTTGATTATTGACTTTTATCTTTATATTAAAATACAGATATTTGAAATATATTCATTTATGCTAAATATTTGTATTTAAATTAAATCAAATATCCATTCACATTAAATATTTGTATATAAATATATTTAAATAAACACATGTATTTATTTAAATGTATTCATATTAATTTTCAACACAAATATAACATTATATTAAAATTGGACTCTGTTTCCATGTTGGTGGGGGTACCAGGTTTTTTGTGCATCTTATATGCAGAGTTAGTTCTGTAGACTCTTGTAAGTTTTCAGTTGCTCCAAGCTAATATGATCTAAGGAGAGGTAAATTACCACTCTCTTAGTCTCTGCTCTGGTTTTTGATCAACCACTAGCATTCTTTTTTGCCCTGGAATTGTGACCAGAGTTCTCACTCCCCTGTGGTGGTAAGCTCTGGTTTGCTAGTGCTCCCACTTGCCCTGGGAATGAGACCTTAGGGTTCAACTTACATGCAACAATGGATAATGCAATAGAATATAATACCTAATTCCAAAAAGTTGACCCATATAATCACGTTTTGACCAGTTCTCTGCTCTCCTTTACCATTTATGTGCTATGAGCTCTGAAAATAATTACTGCCACTGCTGATTCAGGTGCCCTTAAAACCTACTGCTGCTTTCCTGTGGTGTTGCCTTTACTGGTGCAGCTCATGCTAGTCTGTACTCTGCCCTCACCCTATTGCAATGGAAATTCCCTGCTGATCTTCTTAGTTGTTTTGTGCTAGAAAATTTATTGAACTCATCCTTTGAAGGGGTCCACTATTCCAGAATTTGGCTTGAGGTGTTGCTTAAAGTTGTCCTGAAGATAAATTTGGGAGACCTCAGATAATTCTCTGACTTTTCTCCATCATCTTGACTTTGCCCCTCAGTAGCACTGATCTCCAAAGAAAGAGTCAATATTGATTGTGTAGGGTCTGGGGATATATAAGTTTTTTTTTTTTTAATGTATTGCATTAGATGTATGGAATCACTATCTAAACCAGTGTAAGTAAATCTTATACAAGAGTACATAAAAGTATTATTAATAAGAATCCTGAGCATTTAAGTGCCATAGTCATTTAATGTAATTGGAAATTACTTTAAACAATAGCCAAACAATCTCTCCTCCCTCACACCACCAATATTTAAAATACTCCATGTGTCTGCATAGGAAATTCATTACCTGTAACACATTTTACTGGTACTACATGGTTAATAACATTAACTACATTGTCTTGAAATACTATCCATTTATATTCTTAATGCTCAAGATAACACATTTGGCTATGTGTAAAATATATGTAGAATTGAATTCACCATGCATGCCATGGTCAATCAATTCAAATCAGTTCAGCAATATCATTCAGCTAGCATTTATTCAATGTTTACTATATGCTGGACACTCTGGGAGCACAAAGAAGGGACAAGGCATGGTCCATGATCTCAAGGAACTCAGAGCTCAAGTACCATATGCAAAAAATTATGTGAAAATAAGATTTATCTATGCACACATATACACATACTCATGCATATACATATATGAATATATGTATACACATATGTATGAAGGTGTGTATGCATGTGTTTGTACACATGCATGCACAGAAGAACACATGTACATAAATACATACACATATATAATTGTAGTCAAAAGAGGGAAGTAGCAGTAAGAGAGATCAGAAAATACTTTATGGGTATATTATTTAATATCAGTGACTAAGAGAAACTTTTTACATCTTTGAATCTCCATCAGCATCTAGAATAATGCCTTATACACACTAAGAACTTAATAAGTGCTTAATAAATGGAAAAAACACTCCTTAAAATCCCAAAAGAATAAATAAAAACAACAATGAAATCATAAATAGGCAATGCATATTTGGAAAAAAAAGAGGGCCATTGAAGATGTACTTCAAAGTTGACTTCTTTTGTCATCATTTTAGAAACAATATGGTATAATCGAAAGAGTGTTTGATTTGCAAATAGGAGACTCTGTCTTATGTACTTTGACATTAATTGTCTTTTAAAAAATATTTTAATTTTCCCCCCAATTGCGTGTTTTTTGTTTGTTTGTTTGTTTTTGTTTTTTGGAGGGGAGAAGGCTGGGCAATTGGGGTTAAGTGACTTGCCAGAGTTAACACAGCTAGTAAGTGTTAAGTGCCTGAACTCATATTTGAACTCAGGTCCCCCTGACTCCAGGGCCAGTGCTCTATTCACTACAACACCTAGCTGTGCCATACCACAACTGCATGTTAAAACATTTTGAAAAAGGTTTTAGTTTCAAATTCTATGATTCCTTACCCAAATCATTTCTCCTCTCCCTGATATAGTAAGAAAACTTTTTAGGAAATACATGTACAATCATGTATAACATTTTCATATTTATCATTTTGTATAAGACTAGAACAGAAAGAAGGAAGGAAGGAAGGAAGGAAGGAAGGAAGGAAGGAAGGAAGGAAGGAAGGAGAAGAAAGAAGGAAGGAAGGAAGGAAGGAAGGAAGGAAGGAAGGAAGGAAGGAAGGAAGGAAGGAAAGGAGGAAGGGAGGAAGGAAGGATGAAAACAAGTTTGCTTCAGTCTTTATTCATTTAATTAAGACAATATCATTTTTTTCCTCTGGAGGCAGATAACATGTTCCATCCTGAGTCCTTTGGGATTTTCTTGGATTATTGTATTGCTGAACATAACTAAATCATTCATGGTTCTTCACTGTAAAATGTTGTTACTAGTTCTGTTTAATTAATATTGCATCACTTCATGTAACTCTTCCCAGGTTTTTTTCTGAAATCATGTTCCTTGTCCTTTCTTATAGCACATTAGTACACCATCACATGATATGCTACAACTTGTTCAGATATTCCCCAGTTGGTGCACCTCCCTTCCATCTCCAATTCATGGTCACCACAAAAGGAGCTTCTACAAAAACTTTTGTACAAGTAGGTTTTCCCCCTACTTCTTTTGAAATCTCTTTTCAATATACACCTAGCAGTGGTATTATAGGATCAAAGGGTACACATAGTTTAATAGTCCCTTGGGCATAATTTCAAATTGGTCTCCAGAGCGGTCAGTTTGCTTACATTAGGGAGACTTAATTACTTTTTTCTTTTTAATTTTTTTATTTTTTGGTATATATTAATTAATTTGCTTAGGTTTACTTTACAAGATTCAGTTTCAAAATTCCTTGAGTTTCAAATATTAAACCCCCCCCCTCCAGTCCCTTGCTCCATGATGGCATAAAATCAAGCATAGGATCTGTAACTACTTTCACATCACACATTAGTTAGGTTATAAAGAAGAATTGTATCAATTGAAATGAATAGTGGGAAAGAGGAAACAAAACCAAACTAGAAAAAAGAAAAAGAACAGGTAGTTTGTTTCAATCTGGAATCAAACCCAATTCTTTTTATTTCTCTTGATGTAGACATCTCTCTCCATCATGAGTGTTTTGGGGGTAATCTTATAACCCTGCATTGCTGAGAAGAGTGCAGTCTATCAAAGCTGGTCATCAAGTATATGTTCTGTTTATAATTCTGTACAAATTTCTCCTGGTTCTACTCTTCTCACAGCATCAATTTGTATAAGCCTATATAGGTAAATACGAAGTCAATCTACTCCTTGTTTCTTATAGCACAATAGTATCCCATTACATGCATATACCACAACTTGTTCAGCCATTCCCCAATTGATGGGCACCCTCTTAATTTCCATTTCATTGCCACCACAAAAAGATCTGCTTTAAAATTTTTTGTACATATGGGTTTTCCTCCCACTTCTATGATCTCTTTGGGATACAACTCTAGAAGTGGTATTTCTGGGTCAAAAGGTAGGAAATTATTTCTAGCCCTTTGGGCATAATTCCAGATTACTCTCCAGAATGGTTGGATTAGTTCACAACTCCACCAGCAAAGCATTAGTATTCCAATTTGCCCACATCCTTTCCAGCATTTGTCATTTTCTTGTTTTGTCATCTTAGCCAATCTGACTGGTAAGATGTGGTACCTCAGAGTTATTTTGATTTCATTTCCCTAATCAATAGTGATTTAGAGCATTTTTCTTATCCTTATAGATATCTTTAATTTCTTCTTCTGAAAACTGTCTGTTCATATCCTTTGACCATTTTTCAATTGGAGAATGACTTGTATTCCTATAGATTTGATTCAATTATCTGTATATTTTAGAAGTGATTCTTTTATCATAGACATAGGTTGTAAAAATTCTTTCCCAATTTTCCATTTTCCTCTTAATCTTGGTTACATTGGCTTTGTTTGTACAAAACCTTTTCAATTTAATGTAACCAAAATTATCCATTTTGCATTTTATAATGCTCTCTAATTCTTGTTTGGTCATAAAGTCTTCCCCTCTCCACAAATTTGACAGGTAAACTATTCCTTGCTTTCTGAGCTTCAGTATCAACCTTTATACCTAGATCATGCGCCTGTTTGGAGTTGATTATGGTATATGTTGTTAGATAATGATCTATGCCCAGTTTCTGCCATACCATATTCCAGTTTTCCCAGCAGTTTTTGTCAAATAGTGAGTTCTTATTCCAAAAACGGGGGTCTTTGGGTTTATTAAATAATACATTACTATAGTCATTGAGTGCTGAATCCCTTATGCACAATCTGTTCCACTGATCCACTATGGTATTCCTCAGAGAGTACCAAGTAGTTTTGATGACTGCTGCTTTATAATGCAGATTAAAATCTGATATAGCTAGTCCACCTTCCCTAGCATTTCTTTTCATTAATTCCCTTGATATTCTGGACTGTTTGTTCTTCCAAATGAATTTTGTTAATATTTTTTTTAGCTCTATAAAGTAGTTTTTTGATAGATTGGTTGGTATTACACTAAAGATTTAATTTAATTTTGTAGAACTGTCATTTTTATCATATTAGCTCAACCCGGGCTGGAGCAATTTCTGTTTTTCCAGATATGTAAATCGACTTAATTTGTGTGAATAGTATCTTGTAGTTGTGTTCATATAGGTCCTGGGTGTCTTTTGGCAAGTAGATTCCCAAATATTTTATAATGGCTACAGTAACCTTAAATGACATTTTTGTTTCTATCTCTTACTGTTGAATTTCATTAGAAATAGACAGGAATGGGAGGTGGAGCAAAGATGGCCGAAAGGAAACAGTAACTTCTCTAAGCTCCTTCATGAATCTTGTCACTAAACCTTAAAAAGTGAATCTGAACGGATTCTGGAGTGACAGAATCCATTTGGAGACAGAGCGTGGTAGAATCCTTCCCAGGAAAGTGCCCAGTGGGTCCAGACAGGGGGAGCATGGAGCATGTGGGGTCTGTACAGCTCAGACTTGAGAGCAGAGAAGCAGGCAAAACCTGAGAGAAAAGAAGCCCCAGCCAGTGGACTTACCAAGGACAAATTGCAGTCATCTCACTGGCATCTCACGAGGGGACAGGAGGAATCCTTTAAGCCAGGTAAAAGAGGGCTCGGGGCCCCCAACAGAGACAGAAACTTCTTCTGTCTATCAGCCCCGAGGCTGGAAGTTTAGAAATCGCCTGCCTGTATGTGCAGGGGCTAGAATGGCAAAATGATCTCTAGTTGCTCCAATCCCTCCTTCATGAAGTAGAAAAGCCAGGGATGGATCTCCCACCCAGAGAGAAGTCCTAAGATAGTGGAAATAGCCTCAGGCTAGGGAGAAGGGGTGAGAAGCTGTGTAACTAGGAGTCTGAAAACAAGAGTGGGAGGGGTCCCAACAAACCCCACCTCACCCAACCAGCAAAAGCCTGCCTGAGCTATAGCCCAGGGGTATAGAGGCAGAAATCTGAAGTGGCCAAACCACAGCACCTCCACAGACTACTCTGTGCACATCATCATACCTCTCTGAGACTCCTGCCTTAGTCTCAAAATAGACACCCATTGGCTATAGCATTCAAAGTCAAAGACCAGGCCCTTAGCTCACAGCCTGAGAAATTAAGAAATAGGAAATTATAATGGGAAGGAAGGAAGGTGAGAAGGAGAAGGGGAAGGCAAGAAAATCGATCTGAGCTTATTATGTAGGTCAAGAACACCCAAATACAGAAGACAACTTGGACTCTTTACCCACACCTGAGACCACAGAAGGAAATATGAACTGGTTTCAAGCCCAAATAGCATTCTTGGAGAAAGGTTTTAAAGACTAAATCAGGGAGGCAGGGACGAACTTGGAAAAAAGTTTCACTGAAGAATACAAATCCTTAGAAAGTAAAACTAGTGAAGTAATTGGAGAAAATACCTCCCTAAAGAAGACCTTCAAAAACTAAATGAAGACTATAATTCACTAAAAATTAGAATCAATCAAATTGAAACTCAGAACTCTATGATGCAGCAAGAGTCAATCAAACAAGACATGACTATTGAAAAATTGGAAGAAAGTGTAAAATATCTTAGTGGAAAAACAACTGACCTAGAGAACAGATCCAGGAGAGACAACTTAAGAATTATAGGTCTACCAGAAAGCCATGATGAAAAAAGCAGACTAGACAACATCCTCCAAGAGATTGTCAAGGAAAGCTTTCCAGAAGTCCTGGAATCAGAAGTTATAGTTATTGGAAAAATTCACCAGACTCCACCTGAAAGAGATGTCAAATAAAAAATTCCAAGAAATTTCATAGCCAAATAACAAAATTACAAGATTAAGGAAAAAATACTGCAGGAAGCCAAAAAGAAACAATTCAAATATCGTGGATATACAGTTAGTATCACAGGACCTAGCAGCTTCTACATTAAAAGATTGGAGGTATTGGAATTTGATATTTTGTAGGGCAAGAGTGCTAGAACTGCAACCCAGGATTAACTACTTGGCAAAATTGAGCATAATCTTGTTGTTTAATGAAATAAGGGACTTCCAGACTTTCCTGACAAAAAAGCCAGAGCTCAGTGGAAAACTTGATCTCCAATTACACAACTCAAGAAAGACATAAAAAGGTAAACAAGGAAAACACAGGCTCATACACACACACATGCACACACCCACACTCATGCACACATGCACATAAGTTGGTATTCAAGAAGAGCAAAATTTTCACATCCCTATATGAGGAGCTGATAATTTTTAATATTGAAAATTTTATGATTATGATAACCTTAAAAAGGGTAATACATAGATTCAGAGTGTGGGTATGAATGCACTAACCTGAAGGTAAAAAAAAAAAAAAACTCATTAAAAGGATCAAAGGGACTCTAATGGGATAAAAGGAAAGGATGAGATAGGAAAAGGTAAAATATTCCACTCGAAGAGTCATGAGAACATACTATAGAGAAAGAGGGAAAAGAACAACATTTAAACACTATTCTCACTGGTTCAGGCTCAAAGAGGGAACAACTTAATTCATACAGTTTAAGATTCTAATGTGAATAGACACATAAATTCATTAAATACAGGGAAAGGCGGGAGGGAGAGAAGCACTGTTTTGAAATATACTCTCATTGGTTTGGTGTCAAACGGGGAGTAATTTACTCTGATAGCTATAAAAACTTATTGTGTCCAAAGGAGGGTAAGGGAGGGATAAAAGGAAGAGAATAAAGGGGAGATTAGAGGGGAGGGATGTAGTAAGGGGAGAGGGGAGGTTAAGAAGGGGCTCACTGGGTGGGAACACTGAATGAGAGGGAAGTCAAAAGGGAAAACTTCAAGGAGGGGATGGGAGAAGGAAGAAACAAAAACATAAGCAGGAGAGGGAATAGGATGGAGGGGAAGAGACAGATATTCATCATTGCTGTTAATGAGAATGGGATAAACTCTCCCAAAAAAGAGAGGAGGATAGCAGAATGGATTAAAAACCATAATCCTACACTATCCTGTCTACAAGAAACAGATTTGGAACAAAAGGATACCCACAGGGTAAAGGTAAAAGGTTGGAGTAGAATCTATTATTCCTCAGCTAACGTAAAAAAAAAAAAGCAGAGGTAGCAATCCTTATCTCAGATAAATCAAAAGCAAAAATTGATCTAATTAAAAGAGACAAGGAAGGAAACTATATCCTGCTTAAAGGCACCATTGAAAATGAAGCAATATCATTACTTAATATATATGCACCAAGTGGTATAGCATCCAGATTCCTAGAGGAGATATTAAAGGAATTAGAGGACGAAATAGATGGCAAAACTATACTAGTGGGGGACCTTAATCTGCACCTTTCTGAACTTGATGAATGTAACCTCAAAATAAACAAGAAAGAAGTTAAGGAGGCGAATAGAATTTTAGAGAGACTAGATATGATAGATCTCTGGAGAAAATTGTATGGGGATAAAAAGGAATTTACTTTCTTCTCAGCAGTGCATGGTACATACTCAAAAATAGACCACGTACTAGGGCATATAAACCTCACAATTCAATGCAGAAAGGCAGAAATATTAAATGCATCATTCTCAGATCATGATGCAATAAAAATTATATGTAATAAAGGGCCATGGAAAGATAGACTAAAAACTAATTGTAAATTAAACAATTTAATCCTAATGAATGAGTGGGTTAAACAAGAAATTATAGAAACAATAAGTAATTTTATTCCAGAGAATGATAATAATGAGAAAACATACCAAAATTGGTGGGATGCATTAAAGGCAATTCTTAGGGGAAGTTTTATATCCCTGAGTGCATATCTGAATAAAGCAGGGAGAAGGGAGGTCAATGAATTGGACGTGCAATTGAAAAAGCTAGAAAAAGAACAAATTGAAAATCCCCAATTTAATACTAAGCTAGAAATATTGAAAAGCAAAGGAGAGATTAATAAAATTGAAATTAAGAAAACTATTGAATTAATAAATAAAACTAAGAGCTGGTTTTACGAAAAACCAATAAAATTGATGGACCCTTAATATGATAAAAAAGAATGAAGAAAACTAAATTATGAGTATTTAAAATGAAAAGGGTGAATCTACCTTCAATGAAGAGGAAATCAAAACAATAATGAGGAATTATTTTTCCCAATTGTATGCATATAAATATGACAATCTTAGTGAAATGGATGACTATTTACAAAAATACAAGTTGCTCAGATTAACTGAAGAGGAAGTGAATTACTTAAATAACCCCATCTCAGAAAGAGAAATCAAACAAGCCATCAGTGAACTCTCCTAGGAAAAATTCCCCAGGGCCAGATGGGTTTACTAGTGATTTCTGTCAAAGATTTCAAGACCAATTGATTCCAATACTTTACAAACTATTTGGGAAAAGTATTGAAGGAGGAGTCCTGCCAAATGATTTCTATGACACAAATATAGTACTGATTCCTAAAGCAGGAAGAGGTAAAAATATGGTACTGATTTCTAAAGCAGGAAGAGATGAAAAAGAGAAAGAAAATTAAAGACCAATTTCCCTCATGAAGTTAGATGCAAAATTTTAAAATAAAATATTAGCTAAAAGACTACAACCATTTATTACAAGAATCATACACTTTGATCAGGTACAGTTTATTCCAAGAATGCAAGGATGGTTTAATAATAGGAAAACCATCACTAGAATTGATCGTATCAACAATAAAACTAGAAGGAACCACATGATTATCTCAATAGATGCAGAAAAGTACAACATGACAAAGTACAACATCCCTTCCTATTAAAAACACTAGAAAGTTTAGTAATAAATGGAGCCTTCCTTAAAATAGTAGATAGCATCTGTTTTAAACCATCAGCAAGTATTATATGCAATGGGGTTAAACTAGAAGCATTTCCAATAAGATCAGGAGTGAAACAAGGGTGTCCACTATCACCGATCTTATTCACTCTGGTACTAGAACATTAGCAGTAGCAATTAGAGAAGAAAAAGAAATCAAAGGCATCAAATTAGGCAAAGAAGAGAACAAGCTATCACTCTTAGCAGATGATATACTTAGAGAGTCCTAGAGAATCAAGTAAAAAACTACTTGAGACAATAAATAAATTTGGCAAAGTTGCAGGATATAAAATTAACCCACATAAATCCTCGGCTTTCCTATATATCTCTAATGAAATTCAATAGCAAGAGATACAAAGAGAAATCCCATTCAAAGTCACTGTAGACATTATAAAATATTTGGGAATTTACCTGCCAAAACAAACCTAGGACGTATATGATCACAACTACAAAACACTTCTCACACAAATAAAGTCAGATCTAACTAATTAGAAAAATATCAATTATGCATTGGTGGGTCAAGCTAATATAATAAAAAATGGCAATTTTACCCAAACTAAATTACATATTTAGTGCCATACAAATCATTTTACCAAAAAACTACTTTATAGAGTTGGACAAAATAGTAACAAAATTTATTTGGAAGAACAAACAGTCTAGAATATCAAGGGAATTAATGAAAAGAAATGCTAGAGAAGGTGGACTAGCTATACCAGATCTTAATCTGTATTATACAGCAGCAGTCATCAAAACTGCTTGGTACTGTCTGAAGAGTAGAGTAGTGGATCAATGGAATAGGTTGGGCACACGAGATCCAGTAGTTAATGAGTATAGTAATCTATTGTTTGATAAAGCAAAAGACCCTTGTTTTTGGGATAAGAACGCACTATTTCACAAAAACTGCAAGGAAAACTGGAATATAGTATGGCAGAACCTGGGAATAGACCATTATCTAACACCATATACCAAAATGAAATCTAAATGGGTGAGTGATCTAGATATAAATGATGATACTGTAAGCAACCTGGGAAAGCAAGGGATAGTTTACCTGTCAGATTAGTGGAGAGGGAAAGATTTTAGGACCAAACAAGAATTAGAGAGCATTATAAAATGCAAAATGGATAATTTTGACTACATTAAATTGAAAAGATTCTGTACAAACAAAGCCAATGTAACCAAAATCAAGAGGGAGGTGGGAAATTGGGAAAGAATTTTTACAACCTATGTCTCTGATAAAGGACTCATATCCAAAATATACAGAGTATTGAGTGAAATCTATAAGAATACAAGTCATTCCCCAATTCATAAATGGTCAAAGGACGTGAACAGGCAGTTTTCAGAGAAAGAAATTAAAGGTATCTATAAGCAGATGAAGAAGTGCTCTAAATCACTGTTGTTCAGAGAAATGCAAATCAAAACAACTCTGAGGTACCACACATCTCCAGTCATATTGGCTAAGATTACAAAACTGGAAAATAACAAATGCTGGAGAGGATGTGGGCAAATAGGAACACTAATGCATTCCTGGTGTAGTTTTGAACTTATCCAACCATTCTGGAGTGCAATCTGGAATTATGCCCAAAGGGGTATCAATAATTTCATACCCTTTGACCCAGCAATATCACTTCTAGCATTATATCCCAAAGAGATATAGAAGTGGGAGCAAGACCCATATGAACAAAAATATTCATAGCAGCTTTTTTCATGGTTGCAAAGAATTGGAAATTAAAGGGGTGCCCATCAGTTAGGGAGTGGCTAAACAAGTTGTGGTAAATGCATGTAATGGACTACTATTGTGGTATAAGAAACAAGGAGTACATTGCTTTTATATTTACCTGTATAGGCTTATACAAATTGAGGCTGTGAGAAGAGTAGAACCAGGAGTAATTTGTATACAATCACAGACACAACATATGCGTGATGACCAACTATGGCAGACTGGACTCTTCTCAGCAATGTAGTGATATAAGTCAATCTTGAAAGACTCATGAAGGAGAGAGATTCCTACATCCAGAGGAATAACTAGAAAGAACTGAGCTTGAATCCTGATTGAAGCAAACTAATTGATCTTTTTCTTTTCATTGTTTGGTTTTATTTCTTATTAAACATTTTTCATCCCATCTAGTACAATACACCTTTGTAACTTGCCTAATGTCTAATGTGAAAGTATTTGCAGATCCTATACTGGACTATATGCCGTCATGTGGGGTCGGGGGAGGGAGGGAAGGGAAATTTGAAACTCAAGGAACTATGGAATTGAATCTTGTAAACTAAAAATAAACAAAATAAAAAAAAGAAATTTACAGGAATGCTGAAGATTTATGTGGTTTTATTTTATATCTTGAAACTTTGCCAAATTTATTTATTGTCTCAGGTAGTTTTTATTTGATTCCCTAGTATTCTGTAAGTATATAAATATATCATCTGCAAATAATGATAGCTTTATCTCTTTTCCCCTAATTTGACTCCTTTAATTTCTTTTTCTTCTCTAATTGCTACTGCTAACATTTCCAGTACTAGATTGAATAAGAGTGGTGATAGTTTATACCCTTGTTTCACCCCTGATCTTATTGGAAATGCTTCTAGCTTATCTTCATTACATATAATACTTGCTGATGGCTTTAAAGATATGTTACCTATTTTTTTTAAACAAATACTTTATTAACTTCTGTTTTACATCATTCATTTCCGCCAGATTTTGAGTTACAATCATTTTCCCCCCATTATTCCCCTACCCAACCTCCCAGAATAGCAGTCCCACAAGATATCGCTTCCTCCAATCTGCTCTCTCCATACCTTCTCCCATACCCCCATCGACTTTTCCATTAGAGGAAGATGAATCTTTGTGTCCCAATGCCTGCACATCTTATCTCCCAATTATAGGCAAAAGAGTATTAATAATAGTATTTATATATATATTTGAAACATTTAATGTTACGACCTTAAATTTCAGATCCATTTCCTTCCTTCCTTGTCACCCATTCCTTCTTGGGATATAAGTAATTCAGTATATGTTGTACATGTCTAGCTATGCAAAACATTATCATAGTAGATATATTGTACAAGGCTGCTTATAATTCCCTCCACTCATCCCACCCCCCACCTGGTCCATTCCCTACATGATCCTGTCCCTCTTCTATAGTGGGTACTTCCAACCTCCCCTCACCCCAAGGATGCCCTCCCATCCATTATCTCTCCTCTCATCCCCCTTCCCCCTATCCTGCTGCAGGTTGAGATATCCCATTTAGTATGTATGTCATTTTCTCCCTGAACCAAATTCAATGGGAATGTGGTTTTGCCTTTTTAGCCTTCCTTATTCTCCCCCTCCTTTGCACCCACTTCCCTACATGAGATAGTTTACCCTACCATGTCTCTCCCCATCTCCTCTTGCCACTTTCCTCTCTCACCTCATAATTTCATCCCTTGAGTACTCTCCCTTCCCAACAAAATCAGCCTATGCCCTCTATCCATATATAACTGTAACCATATACACACACATTCACATATGTATTCATATGACCACACCCCCTTCTTCCATTATTTTCATAGTGAGAAAGATATCATCAGTCACAGTTATTGCTTTCCATATAGGAATGTAAATAGTTCAACTTTGATAAGTTCCTTTTGATTTCTTTCCCTGATTACCTTCTCAGGCATCTCTTGCTTCTTGTGTCTGGATGTCTAATTTTCTATTCAATTCTGTTTTTTTCCTCAAGAATGCTTGAAAGTCCTCTATTCCACTGAATGACCATATTTTCCCCTGAAACAAAATACTCAGTTTTGCTGGGTAGGTGACCCTTGGGTTCATTCCCAGTTTTTTGCCCTCGGAATATCATATTCCATGCCGTTTGATCCCTCAGTGTAGAAGCTGTGGGGTCCTGGGCTATTCTGATTGTGTTTCCAAAATGTTGGAATTGTTTGTTCTGGCTGCTTGTAGTATTTTCTCCTTGATCTGGG